>ML786647.1:90334-163134 GCA_009831015.1 Picea engelmannii | reverse complement strand
CCAGAGCAAGGGACAGGTGTCGGAAGACCAAGCTTGGCCGCGAGTCAACACCAAGTGGCATCGGGGATCGGAGGTTCAGGATTTGCGAAGGCCTGTGCATCGCGACATCATAAACCCCGAAACCCCGATGGGTAGCTATAGGGATGCGGACATATGGTAGCAGGTCCTGTGGATCTGGGAGCTAAACTAAGAGATCTAATGCGTAGGGAGCGCGTCGGAATTTCGGGGATCACGAGTCTTGGAGGTGGATGAATCTTGACACTAGAAACCCCGAATCCCGATATAGAACCGGGGATTGGCGTTTCGCTAATGCAAGTTGGTGGAGATTTCTCATGTATGGGAGATTAATCCAAAAAAAAAATTATTATGATAGTGGGTGTGTTACAAGAAATCTTTGGAAGTGATGAGTAATCCTAAGTTAATCTGGTCGCCAATCTAGCTCTAATTGGCTAATCAATACAAGAGCTACCCAATAGGTCATCTGGAGAAAGTATAATTCAACATAGAAGGGGTGAAAACAAAGGCCGACTTTGAGGTCATCGAGATAATAGATGAATCTGATCCATATCCTGCATTCTTGGGTATTGACAGGGCCTTTGACAATAATGTAGTGTTAAACTTGAATAAGTGGAATATTTCCTTTGAAATAGACACTCTACACGTGGTCGTGTCATTGGATCCATATGAAGGTAACTGATACAATGAGCCCATGGATGAGGATGTGCAAAGCTCAGTCATTGAAAATATTTATAAGATCACGGGGTGTATGGTGGAATACATCAACCCCACCACATATGGAGAGTTAAGATGGATAATTTTCATGTCTTATGAAATAGATTTGGAGGATTCCATAGAGAGGTGGAAAAATAATCTCTACGAAATATCGACAAGGAGGTGCTCACATATCACTGCAGAAGAGAACGTGGAAGACTTTGGATCCTATTGGTATGATGGGTATAGATGGTAGACACATTGATTACATGGATATATCACATTCCTGAGTACCAAAGGCCTTATGCACCTGACACGGTACTTATAGGAATTCCTACACAATGATAGGTTGATCACCGCCAACCTTACCAAGAATGGGTAACCGTGGAAGAGGATATGTGTGAACGATTTAGAATTAGGGAAACTATACCTCACATCACATATCTTTGTGCAAGAGGATGATTATCCATGGAACGGTAAAGATTTGATGCACTTTCCCACACCCTCCCCCCATACAACCATTACCAAAGTTTTTTGTTGAACTAACATGGAAACCAACTGCACCCACTCTAAAAACATCTTCCCAATTCCTACACCTCGACGAATCATTCAAAGAAATCCCATCATTTTTCCCCAACCTCATGGAGAAACCATATGATATAGATATCATTATGGCTAAGCTCTTTCATCAATGGATATTCTAGGAACCGAAAGGGCTTGATGCTAAGACCCTTGGTCAAAAGCTGATCAAAGGAATAAATATTGGGATATGTTGCGACCCACTAGGGGCCACTACAATTAAATAACCTAAAAGGGTAAATCAATTCGGGGTGCAAAAAACACATGCATGATGCCCCCAACATATAAGACCCACGTATGTGAAGCAATGTCCATACTATTATTACTAAGTGTGAGCTATTGGTGACAACATATTTCCATAAAGGTCCTCGAATCATAGTGATAAATATGACAAGACTTTCTAGGTATACTCGGTAATAGAGAATTAGACAGTCCAATTGCAGGAGGACGATGGACCTCATTCCACATGCAATGCAACCGTTAATTTCACCACTTAGAGAGATGTTCAACGTTCTAAGCCTACTAACCAATCGTCATCCAACTTCATTCACACATACAGACATGATCATTGGACAATCTTCCCGTGTCCCCAGAATATGTAAGCACGGTTGACCCTATAACACAAGTGCAAATTCTGGGCTCTGATGACCAATTCACGCAAGTCTCATAAGGAATTCATAGTAGATAAGCTCATCGAAAGGCAAAGGAAATCCACTTTCAGCATATTCCCAAAGATATGGGTATGAAGTATGTTATGTCACCTCATTCAACAAGGGATATCCTCAGGATGATGAATCAACACTAGGATCTCTCTGACTACCACACTTTGCCTCCATATTTTAATTATTATAGATAACCTCGTCTAGCTGACCCCCTTCTCCCCCACCTTCATGATACAAATACCTGACCTCCTATGAACTCTTTGGAGAAAATCTCCACATCACATCCCCACTTTATCTTCCTCATCACCCACAATTTCTACTTATCCCAATTCATTACTATCAGTTCATGTTCTGCTAATTCATCTCTCATATCATGGCTCAGCTTCACAAACCTTTTGGGATGTGTTCTTCCCCACCCGAGAAACCCCCTTCAATTCCTAGACTACAATTCTTCCACCTCTTAAGGTTATATCAACAATTGTTTCGGAGAACCTCTACTCTATTTCATTCCCCACTTCCCCACTGTTAAGTGTCAACATGCATCATCTTATTTTCTATTAGGGAGGGCCCCTATGTTCCAAAATTGTCATGCATCATCCTCTTTGTTGATACAGAGGGGGCTCCTCTTTTATCATAGATACACCTCCTCCAACAGCAAACTGAGGGAAGACGTTTATATACAAACCTGCATATGTCATTCACGAACCTAAGTCGAGTTACAACTAGAACCTGCATTGATGAATTTCTCTTACTCAGGCCCAACCATCAGCATATCTTGTTTTTTCGAACAATGAATTTTTCTTACTTCAATTGTTCACCTTTGGAACTTACAATAGTTGGCTCAAGGACGATCCAGATAATAGTGGTGGGGGCCTATTAGAACCCAAAGTTTTGGGTTCAATTTTTTGCATGCCTAAGGAAATTCACAAGGAATGGCATAGAGTGTGATTGAAATCAAGTTTTATCAGTTGTGCGTCAAGCTCACATTCTACCTGTAATTCCACCCGACCTCCTAGTTCTAGTTAGGTTGATGGGGTGTCAAAATTTTGATTTTTCCAACTATTTCATTCTTCCAATTAGATTTCATAGATTGATTATTCTCATCGGAAACTTTCTAATGACTATAACCATGCTCAATTTTGAGCTATCGATCAAAATTTACAACCCTCCAAATTTTTTGGGTCTTTCACTTCAAATCCACCTTAGTGCCATGTAGCTTCCACATGGCACTCTGATATACGTGTCCCTTGATGTGGCATTGTTGTAGTGCATATGTGTAGTTTCCATATGGATCATCATCCCATGGTTTCGACTGTACGGAACCTCTCGACATCATTGTCATTGGGAATTTCATTCACATGGGTTTCTAGCTCCCCAACAAAATGTTTAAACGACAATCCATTAGTCATACCCCTCCTAGATATGATGGTACACATGTCGATCATCCAACAGCTCTAGTTGAATCAATGATCCCAACGCATGCGACAATTACCACTCGTCCCTTTTCACTTATTAGGACAACGAGCAGGACCCGTGAAAATTCGATGGTTGAGATTGAATCATCCCCCTACTTTGACCAATGGTCCTCAAATTTCCTCCTTTCATCATCGTCAATGTTTCTTAAAAATTCCTAACAGGTCCACTCTTAAGCCACAATGACGATGTGTGATGCAGGCGCGCCCTCAAGGCACGTCCGCTCATAAGATCTTTCCTCCTTGCTCAACCCGAAGAACTGAAAGGTTCTTCTGTTTCCCTATCGATAAATTTTCACCCACAACAACTCTCTCACGGGATGTCCCTTTCTTCTATCGGGAAATCGGACTTTGCGATTTCGCGAGTCCTGTGGTAAATCAATGCTGGCCTTTTACTTTGTTATCGGGGTTCCTCCTATCAGTATTTCAGCACTTGCGATGTCTAAACAACTCGTTTTACAGATCCTCAGTCCCCGATACGCTCCCCTGCTGCCTTAGCCTCTCGGGCTAAGCCTTTAGTCCACACAACCTTCCCTTATATGACCGCAGTCATACTCCTTATCGGGGTTTTGGAATTTCCAATGTCGAAACACATATGTCCTCAGGATTCACGATTCCTCGAATCCCGACGCACTCTTTACGCACTAGCTCTCCTGGCTAGGCTCCTGGCCAATATGACCGTTATCCCCGTGACCGCAGTCTTACCTCTTCATAAGGGTTTCGAGCTTTTCAATGTCGCAATGCATTGGCTCACAGGATTCCTGATCCTTCAAACCCCGATTCTTCCCTATGCTAACAGTTGGCTCCCACAATGGCACTTTCCCCCTTATCGGGGTTTCGAGCTTCACGATTTCGAATTTCATAAACACCTTGTCACCGGGATTCCCGATATCCCAATGACCCAAATGCCGATAGATGACTTCCTATCGGAACTTTCCCCGATGGCTCTGATTTCTGCCACGTATCCTCCTCTAGTGGACGGTCCTGATCACCCCTCGTGTTTTCGAGACTTCAGATGTCCCGATTTTCATGACCTCAGGAACTCCGATTTCCTGAGCGTCGATATCCTGATGTCTTGTGCCTGGATCTCTGGAATGGATGATCACATGACACGAGTCCTCTCTCAGATGGATGGCTCAGATTTGTGTCGGGGTTTTTCAAGGTGGACTTACCCGATCTACTGTCCACAGGAATGCCGATATCCTGACTCCCGACGCCTCGATACCCTAATGCTTCTAGGGGTTCTTACTCTGCTCACGAGGGTTTAAACCATGTGCAACTCCTATCAGATCGGACGGCTGACGGGTAACTGATCAACGATCCAACGACTCACGACCCCTAGAGCTTGAACTCTGAATGTGGCCGTAGCCTCCTCACTTCTTTGGTAGATCCAACGGCTGGCGGGATTTTGCAAATCTTCTCCACAAGATCCTAACCATCGATCTCTTCCTCTTTGATGTTTTCTATGGGGTGAGCCCAATATTTCTCTGTGAAAACTGGTCCTCCTGCGCGTAACTTTGTAGCGCCTGTTCAAACACTCCACGGCACAAACTCCCTGTGCTTCTCTTCGACGAGCTTGGAAGCCTTGTCCTTCCTGAGCTTCACACAATTCTGAGTCTTCGAGAAGACCCTTGCGCGCACTCCTTGCGGCAATCCTCAAAGACTTCCAAGTGTTGAGTTCCTTCAACTCTACGCACTCCTGCAGCAACAGTCCTTCAATGCTTCACTCAGATTCACAACTGAGACTTTCCTTAGCCTGCGCACTCCTTGCACGGCTCATATAACCCAATTTAGCTTCTGGGTGAACGAGAACAAGATTTAAACTATCTGAGCCTTCTGTCAATGCACTCCTTGCAAACAACTTCAACTGCACTCCTTGCAGGAATCCTTGCTCAGCTAGAGAAACAATTGAAATTCATTTCTTCTACTTCCTTTCTCAGATTTCAAACACTCAGTAGGAAATCATTCATACATAGAATGTGAAGCAAATGCATAATAGGAAGTAAATACTCATGAGCATAGCATTCATCATACATACATAGAGAACAAACACAAAACCATGGATTTGAATCAAACTCTTCTATTAATTCAAGCTCTATACATGGGTGTTCTTCCATAGCTCTCTGCTTCTCTTCTCCATGCTCCGGATTATGTTACAATGCACAATGAGGGTGTCTATATCCCGTTTCCCTCTTTCTTTCTAAAACTATCTAATCTAATATTAAATTTCTATCTACCTGCATTAACTACTATAAATGTCTATATCTACCTCAGACGAGAGCGGGGTGCTCAAGGTCTGATTACATTATACCAAGGTGCCTTCATTAAATGATCTCATTTATATTTGGCGCATCAACTTCAAGGGAAAATTCAAAAATTGGGCTGGGTTTGTCCAACTGTCCTTTGTTTTCCGCACTGGCTTGCTTGCTGTGAGAGATGCTCCTGCATCATACTCCCTCGCTTGAAAACTTTCATGGGCTCCTGTCCATGAGCTCCTGCATGGTCTATCCATGCTTTAGAATCTCCACTTTAGTCTTCTAGCTGGCATCTTCAACTGGATGGCCCTTCCACTTGACGAAATATTCAAAATATTCTTTCCTTCTGGTCTTCTTACCCACTCGTTTATCTAGTATCTGCTCCATCTGTGGCTTCTCTGCAACTGGCATCTGCTTCTGCCACTGAACCTCTGACTGTTCATCACTTGTTCCTGCTTCCTCAAGTTTATATGGGTATAAATATGAGACATTGAATATCAGAGAAATTTTGATCCCATCGGGTAATTCAATCTCATAAGAATTCTCTCCAATTTTCTTCAAGACCTTACATGGTCCGATTTTCTTCATCTTCAATTTATTATATGTTCCTCTCGGGAACCTTTCTCTTCTCAAGTGCGCTAGAATCAAGTCACCAACCTCAAATTGGAGTCGTCTTCGATGTTGATCTGCTCTTCGTTTGTACTCTTGACTTGAATTTTGTAGTCGCTCCTTCACCCGGCTGTGAAGTTCCTTCATCGCCTCTGTGAAATCTTCGGCACTAGTGCTCCTAGTTGCATTCTATTCTGAATCCCTCAATTTAGAAATTCCCCTCGGCTACATGCCATAAACAATATGAAATGGACTCTTTCCTGTACTCCTATTCACTGAGTCGTTATACGCAAATTCTGCCTACGGAAATACATTGTCCCAACTGCTGTGGTGCTATGTCACCAAGCTTCTCAGCAAATCTCTTAGACTTCTGTTTACTGCTTCTGTCTATCCATCCATCTGAGAATGATAAGCCAAACTAAATAACAAGTTAGTTCCCAGCTTCTTCCATAAGGTTCTCTAGAAATTCCCTATGAACTTTGTATCTCTGTCCGAAACTATGCTCCTTGGTAAGCCGTGAAGTCGAATGACTTCTTTGAAAAACAGATTCGCGATGTGCGTCGCGTCACTGGTTTTCTGACATGGGATAAAGTGTGTCATCTTGGAAAATCTATCCACTACCACAAAGATTGAATCAAATCCTCTTTGCATCCTTGGCAATCCCAATATGAAGTCCATGCTAATTTCATCCCACGACCTCTTAGGTATGGGCAATGGTTGATAAAAACTCGCATTCTGCTTCCTTCCCTTTGAATGCTGGCAAATTCTGCATCTGTCTACAAACCTTTTGACCTCTGATCGCATCCCTGGCCAAAAGTATGACTCGCTCAGCTTCGTGAATGTCTTATCATGACCGAAGTGTCCAGCCAATCCTCCATTGTGTTTCTCCTTCAGTAGATTCTCCCTCATGGAACAATTTGGAATACACAACTGATTGCCTTTAATTAGCAATCCTTCCTGAATCATGTATTCGGCCCATTTGTTGCTATCTCTAAGAATTGGATTCTCAACTGCTTCATACGCTTCCTTAAAGTCTGGATCACCTGCGTACATGTCTCTGAGATCATCAAAACCCAATGTTTTGACTTTGAACTCCTGCAACAGCAAACACTTCCTGCTCAAAGCATCAGCAACTTTGTTAGCAGTACTAGAAATATGTTTAATCACAAATGTAAAATTCTGCATGTATTCAACCGGCCACTTAACATGCCTCTGATTCAACTTCTCCTATTGAGTCACAAACTATAATGCATGGTTATCACTATATAAAACAAATTCCCTCGAATCAAATAGTGCCTCCATTTCTTCAATGCCTGGATGATGGCATAAAATTCCTTGTCATATGTGGAATACTTCACCTTCACTTCATTCATCTTCTCGTTGAAATATGCAATTCGTTTGTCTTCCTGACTCAAGAAAACCTCGATTTCAAATCCATTCACATCGGATTTCACCTGAAATATCTTTTGAAAATCTGGCAACACCAGAATTGGTTGTTCCGTAATCTTCCATTTCAACAAATTGAAACTCTTCTCAGCCTCTTCAGTCCAGTGAAAAGATTTATGTCTTTTCTTCACTATATCCATCATTGCTACACTAATTCCACTGAAATTCCTAATGAATTTTTGGTAGAAGCTAGCCAACCCATCAAAACTTCTCACCTCAAATATGTTCCTCGGTGATGGCCAATTCTTGATTACCTCCACCTTATCTGGATCCATCCTCAACTCATTTGTCGAAATAACAAATCCCAAATAAATGAGTTATGTCTTCATGAATGAGGACTTCTTTATGTTTATCAACAGCTTCTCTTGTTGTAATATCTTCATCACAATGGCCAAATGCTTCAGATGTTCAGCCTCCATTTTACTGAAAATCAGTATATCATCCAGATATACGATAATAAATTTTCCGATGAAATCTTTCAGGACTTCATTCATCAACCTCATAAAGGTACTTGGCGCATTTGTTAAGCCAAACAACATAACAAGCCATTCATACAAACCCTCATTTGTCTTGAATGTTGTTTTCCATTCATCACCTTCTCTCATGCGAATCTGGTGATATCCACTCTTCAAATCAATCTTTGAAAAGAATTTTGCTCCACTTAAGCAATCCATTAAATCATCCATTCTTGGCAATGGGAATCTATACCTGATAGTTATCTTATTTATTGCCCTTGAATCAGTGCACATCCTCCATCCTCCGTCTTTCTTCGGACTGAGTACTGTCGGAACAGCACAAGGACTCAAGCTTTCTCTAACCAGACCTTTGTCCAACAGCTCTTGGACTTTCCTTTTAACTTCTTCATTCTCTTGCGGCGTCAATCTGTACGTGACTTTGTTTGGCAAACTGGCTCCTGGTATGAGATCAATATGATGACTCACACTTCTTATCGGTGGCAACGAACGAGGTAATTCGTCCACTACAATATCAGCGAACTCTTCCAGCAGACCCTGAACTTCTTCTGGCAAATCATCCACTCTTGTGTTAGTCAGAACAATCTTCGATTTTCTAACCACAATGAACTATGGATCCTCCTTCTTCTTAACCTCAGTAAGGAGTTCCTTCCCACTCATGAAAAGTACTGTGTTGCTTACTTCTGGCTTCACCTCCTTATCCTTTATTGTACATAACATGTGTGTCCTCCCATTCTTCTCTAGGGTGTATGTGTTCATCCTCCCATCATGAATCACATTTCTATCATATTTCCTCTGCCCCTCTGACTCTGCTTTCAGCTCAGCTTCTCTTCCACTTTCAAAGCCATTTGATAAGCATCCTCCACTGTTCGTATGGTTTCCATACTCATTTCATCTTGAATGTCATATCTCAGGCCATTCATGTACCTAGCTACTTTTTCATCATTGCTTTCACGATGACCAGCCCTGATATTCAACCTATAAAATTCCTCAGTATATTCCTTTACTGTCATCAGCTTCTATCTCAGGTTCTGCATTCTCCTAAAGAGAGAAATTTGATAGTCCCTGGGAATAAATTTTGCCTTCATCTTTGCAATCATCCTATCCTAGCTCTTAATTTTCTGCTTGCCTTGGCAACGCCTATCCGCTTGTAGTTCATCCCACCACAAGGCTGCATGTCCTTTTAATCTCCTGACGGCATGCCTGACTTTCTTGTCCTCTTTGATATCTTCATAGTCAAAATAGGTGTCTAGAGCTCTAATCCAGTCTAGAAGCTCTTCTACATCCAGATTTCCCTCATAAACTGGAATGTCCATTTTCACCTTTGCACCCATTCTTGCAACAGCTTTAAGTAAGCGCTCATTTGTTGCATCTTCTATTGGGATTTTTTCTTCTCCATGTCCAGCATCATCTTCATTTTCGGACTCACTGATATCTCCTACATCAGCTCTGCGCCTTTGTCTTATCTCCATGTCCACAACTCTAGCACGTAAGTTATGCAGATCTCTTTCTACTTCTGGATTCTGCACTTCTCTACACCTTCCTCTAGAGTTTTCACTTTCCTCCTCTAGATCAGGTCATTGTCTATCCCTTCTCCTTGGTGGCATGGTGAATCTTCCTTCTTCCTGCTACAAAAAGCAAATAAGCTTTTCTAAACTCTGATACCACTTGACGCAGGCGCACCCTCAAGGCACGTCCACTCACAGGATCTTTCCTCCTTCCTCGGCCCAAAGAACTGAAAGGTTCTTCTATTTCCCTATCGAGAAATTTTCACCCACAACAACTCTCTCACAGGATCTCCCTTTCCTCTATGAAAAATGGTCCTCCTGCATGTAACTTTGTAGCGCCTATTCAAACACTCCACGGCACAAACTCCCTGTGCTTCTCTTCGACAAGCTTGGAAGCCTTGTCCTTCCTGAGCTTCACACAATTCTGAGTCTTCAAGAAGACCCTTGCGCGCACTCCTTGTGGCAATCCTCGAACACTTCCAAGTGTTGAGTTCCTTCAAATCTGTGCACTGCTGCAGCAACAGTCCTTCAATGCTTCGCTCAGATTCACAACTGAGACTTTCCTTAGCCTGAGCACTCCTTGCACGGCTCCTATAACCCAATTTCACTTCTGGGTGAACGAGAACAAGAGTTAAACTATCTGAGCCTTCTGTCAACGCACTCCTTGCGGATGACCTCAACTACACTCCTTGCAGGAATCCTTGCTCAGATAGAGAAACAATTGAAATTCATTTCTTCTACTTCCTTTCTCAGATTTCAAACACTCATCAAGAAATCATTCATACATAGCATCTGAAGCAAATGCATAACAGGAAGTAAATACTCATGAGTATAGCATTCAGCATACATACACAGAGAAAAAACACAAAACCATGGATTTGAATCAAACTCTTCTATTAATTCAAGCTCTATACATGGGTGTTCTTCCATAGCTCTCTGTTTCTCTTCTCTATGCTCTGGATTATGTTACAATGCACAATGAGGGTGTCTATA
Source organism: Picea engelmannii (assembly GCA_009831015.1). Taxonomy (NCBI): domain Eukaryota; kingdom Viridiplantae; phylum Streptophyta; class Pinopsida; order Pinales; family Pinaceae; genus Picea; species Picea engelmannii. The sequence goes on along the minus strand of ML786647.1, from coordinate 152,426 downwards.
TCACGTTTCCCTCTTTCTTTCTAAAATTGTCTAATCTAATATTAAATTTCTATCTACCTGCATTAACTACTATAAATGCCTCTATCTACTTCAGACGAGAGTGGGGCGCTCAAGGTATGATTACATTATACCAAGGCGCCTTCATTAAATGATCTCATTTATATTTGGCACATCAACTTCAAGGGAAAATTCAAAAATTGGGTTGGGTTTGTCCAGCTGTCCTTTGTTTTCTGCACTGGCTTGCTTGCTCTGAGAGATGCTCCTGCATCATACTCCCTCGCTCGAAAAATTTCATGGGCTCCTATCCATGAGCTCCTGCACGGTCTGTCCATCCTTTAGAATCTCCGTTTTAGTCTCCCAGCTGGCATCTTCAACTGGATGGCCCTTCCACTTGACCAAATATTCAAAATATTCTTTCCTTCTAGTCTTCTTACCCACTCGTTTATCCAGTATCTGCTCCATCTGTGGCTTCTCTGCAACTGGCATCTGCTTCTACCACTGAACCTATGACTGTTTATCACTTGTTCTTGCTTCCTCAAGTTTATATTAGTATAAATCTAAGACATTGACTATCGGAGAAATTCCGATCCCATCGGGTAATTCAATCTCATAAGCATTCTCTCCAATTTTCTTCAAGACCTTACAGGGTCCAATTTTCTTCATCTTCAATTTATTGTATGTTCCTCTCGGGAACCTTTCTCTTCTCAAGTGCACTAGAATCAAGTCACCAACCTCAAATTGGAGTTGTCTTCGATGTTGATCTACTCTTCGTTTGTACTCCTGACTTGAATTCTGCAGTCGCTCCTTCACCCAGCTGTGAAGTTCCTTCATCGCCTCTATGAAATCTTCGGCACTAGCGCTCCTAGTTGCATTCTGTTCTGAATCCCTCAATTCAGAAATTCCCCTCGGCTACATGCCATAAAAAATCTAAAATGGACTTTGTCCTGTACTCCTGTTCACTGATTCGTTATACACAAATTCTGCCTGTGGTAATACATTGTCCCAACTGCTGTGGTGCTATGTCACCAAGCTTCTCAGCAAATCTCCTAGACTTCTATTTACCGCTTCTGTCTGTCCATTCATCTGAGGATGATAAGCCAAACTAAATAACAAGTTAGTTCCCAGCTTCTTCCATAAGGTTCTCCAGAAATACCCTATGAACTTTGTATCTCTGTCTGAAACTCTGCTCCTTGGTAAGCCGTGAAGTCGAATGACTTCTTTGAAAAACAGATTCGCGATGTGCGTTGCGTCACTGGTTTTCTGACATGGGATAAAGTGTGTCATCTTGGAAAATCTATCCACTACCACAAAGATTGAATCAAATCCTCTTTGCATCCTTGGCAATCCCAATATGAATTCCATGCTAATTTCATCCCACAGCCTCTCAAGTATGGGCAATGGTTGATAAAAATCTGCATTCTGCTTCCTTCCCTTTGAATGTTGTCAAATTCTGCATCTGTCTACAAACCTCTTGACCTCTGATCACATCCCTGGCCAAAAGTATGACTCGCTCAGCTTCACGAATGTCTTATCATGACCAAAGTGTCCGGCCAATCCTCCGTTGTGTTTATCCTTCGGCAGATTCTCCCTCATGGAACAATTTGGAATACACATTTGATTGCCTTTAAATAGAAATCCTTCCTGGATCATGTATTCGGCCCATTTGCTGCTATCTCTGAGAACTGGATTCTCAGCTGCTTCATATACTTCCTTAAAGTCTGGATCACCTGCGTACATGTCTCTAAGATCATCAAAACCCAATGTTTTGACTTTGAACTCCTGTAACAGCAAACACTTCCTTCTCAAAGCATCAGCAACTTTGTTAGCAGTACCATAAATATGTTTAATCACAAATGTAAAATTCTGCATGTATTCAACCCACTTAACATGCCTCTGATTCAACTTCTCTTGTTGAGTTACAAACTGTAATGCAAGGTTATCACTATATAAAACAAATTCCTTTGGAATCAAATAGTGCCTCCATTTCCTCAATGCCTGGATGATGGCATAAAATTCCTTGTCATATGTGGAATACTTCACCTTCGCTTCATTCAACTTCTCTCTGAAATATGTAATTGGTCTGTCTTCCTGACTCAAGACCGCCCCGATTGCAAATCCTCTCGCATCGCATTTCACCTAAAATATCTTTTGAAAATCCAGCAACACCAAAATTGGTTGTTCCGTAATCTTCCATTTCAACAAATTGAAACTCTTCTTAGCCTCTTCAGTCCAGTGAAAATATTTATGTCTTTTCTTCACTGTATCCATCATTGCTTCACTAATTCCACTGAAATTCCTAATGAATTTTCGATAGAAGCTAGCCAACCCATGAAAACTTCTCACCTCAAAACTTATCTGGATCCATCCTCAACTCATTTTCCAAAATAACAAATCCAAAATAAATGAGTTTTATCTTCATGAATGAGGACTTCTTTATGTTTATCAACAGCTTCTCTTACTGTAATCTCTTTATCACAATGGCCAAATGCTTCAGATGTTCAGCCTTCGTTTTACTGAAAATCAGTATATCATCCAGATATACGATAACAAATTTTCTGATGAAATCCTTCAGGACTTCATTCATCAACCTCATAAAGGTACTTGGCGCATTTTTTAAGCCAAACGGCATAACAAGCCATTCATACAAACCCTCGTTTATCTTGAATGTTGTTTTCCATTCATCACCTTCTCTCATGCGAATCTAGTGATATCCACTCTTCAAATCAATCTTTGAAAAGAATTTTTCTCCACTTAAGCAATCCATTAAATCATCCATTCTTGGCAATGGGAAGCTGTACCTGATAGTTATCTTATTTATTGCCCTTGAATCAGTGCACATCCTCCAGCCTCTGTCTTTCTTCGGACTGAGTACTGTCGGAACAACACATGGACTCAAGCTTTCTCTAACCAGACCTTTGTCCAACAGCGCTTGGACTTGCCTTTTAAATTCTTCATTCTCTTGCGGCGTCAATCTGTACACGGCTTTGTTTGGAAAATTATCTCCTTGTATGAGATCAATATGATGACTCACACTTCTCATCAGTGGCAGTGAATGAGGTAATTCATCCACTACAATATCAGCGAACTCTTCCAGCAGTCCCTGAACTTCTTCTGGCAAATCATCCACTCTTGTGCTAGTCAGAACAATCTTTGGTTTTCTGACCACAATGAAATGTGGATCCTCCTTCTTCTTAACCTCAGTAAGGAGTTCCTTCCCACTCATGAGAAGTACTGTGTTTCTTACATCCGGCTTCACATCCTTATCCTTTATTAGACGTAACATGTGTGTCCTCCCATTCTTCTCTAGGGTGTATGTGTTCATCCTCCCATCATGAATCACATTTCTATCATATTGCCACAGTCTACCCAGCAATAGATGAAAAACATCCATAGGCATAACATCACATAAAATCTTATCATTATATCCTCCTATCTTAAATTCAACTAAACACTGTTTGGTGACATTTACCTGATGTCCTTTTTGTAGCCACAAAACTTTATATGGACTTGGATGATCAGTCGTTTCCAGCTCCAGCTTTTCTACCATCTCGGTTGAAACGAGATTGTCCATGCTTCCACTGTCCAAAATGACCTTGCATGCCCTGTCCTTAGTCTTGCAAGCAGTCCTAAAAAGACTGTTTCTTTGGGATGAACTTTCCACCTCTTTATTTGGTGTCAAAAGGACTTTTCGCATCATCAGCGAGCTTCCGCCTTCAGTGTCTTCTGCCTCAATATCTCACCTCTGTGCTTTAGCGATGTGAGCTTCTCCAGTTTCTTTATTTTTCTCTGGACACTCATAAGACTTGTGCCCATTCTTTCCACATGTGAAGCATGTGATTACTCCACCTCTTCCTCTTCCTCTACCTCTGGTACGAGGAAAAGTGTTGTTATCAGCATAATCTCCTCTCTTCTCATTATGTTGTCCTTTCTATTCAGCATATCGCTCTCGCTATGAGGTTCCACCTCTCTCTGTCCGAGTCTGAGGTTTCTTCCAGTTGTCCCTGGGCTTCTTGGTTCTCTCCTGGGCAACTGATTTGCCTCTGGGCTGACTTCTGCCTCTACCCCTCTGACTCTGCTTTCAGCTCAACTTCTCTTCCGCTTTCAAAGCCATTTGATAAGCATCCTCCACTGTTCGGATGGTTTCCATACTCATTTCATCCTGAATGTCGTATCTCAGGCCATTCATGTACCTAGCTACTTTTTCATCATCGCTTTCACGATGACCAGCCCTGATATTCAACCTGTAAAATTCCTCAGTATATTCCTTCAATGTCATCATCTTCTGTCTCAGGTTCTACATTCTCCTGAACAGAGAAATTTGATAGTCCCTAGGAATAAATTTTTCCTTCATCTTTGCAATCATTCTGTCCTAGCTCTTAATTTTATGCTTGCCTTGGCAATGCCTATCTGCTTGTAGTTCATCCCACCACATGGTTGCATGTCCTTTTAATCTCATGACGGCATGCCTGACTTTCTTGTCCTCTTCGATATCTTCATAGTCAAAATAGGTGTCTAGAGCTCTAATCCAGTCTAGAAGCTCTTCTACATCCAGATTTTCCTCATAAACTAGAATGTCCATTTTCACCTTTGCACCCATTGTTGCAACATCTTTAAGTAAGCGCTCATTTGCTGCATCTTCTACTGGGATTTATTCTTCTCCATGTCCAGCATCATCTTCATTTTTGGACTCACTGATATCTCCTACATCAGCTCTGCGCCTTTGTCTTATCTCCATGTCCACAACTCTAGCGCGTAAGTTATGCAGATCTCTTTCTACTTCTAGATTCTGCACTTCTCTATCCCTTCCTCTCAGGTTTTCCCTTTCCTCCTCTGGATCAGGTGATTGTCTATCCCTTCTCCTTGGCGGCATGGTGAATCTTCCTTCTTCCTGCTATAGAAAGTAAAGAAGTTTTTCTAAGCTCTGATACTAGTTGACGCAGGCGCGCCCTCAAGGCACATCCGCTCACAGGATCTTTCCTCCTTCCTCGGCCCGAAGAAATGAAAGGTTCTTCTATTTCCCTATCAAGAAATTTTCACCCACAGCAACTCTCTCACGGGATCTCCCTTTCTTCTATCGGGAAATCGGACTTCACGATTTCGCGAGTCCTGTGGTAAATCAATGTTGGCCTTTTACTTTGTTATCAGGGTTCCTCCTATCGGGATTTCGATACTTGCGATGTCCAAACAACTCGTTTTACCGATCCCCGATCCCCGATACGCTCCCCTGCTACCTTAGCCTCCCGGGCTAAACCTTTAGTCCACGCGACCTTCCCTTATATGACCGCAGTCATACTCCTTATCGGGGTTTCGGACTTTCCAATGTCAAAACACATATGTCCTCAGGATTCGCGATTCCTCGAATCCCAACACGCTCTTTATGCACTAGCTCTCCTGGCTAGGCCCCTGGCCAATATGAACGTTATCCCCGTGACCACAGTCTTACCTCTTCGTCAGGGTTTTGAGCTTTTCAATGCCGCAATGCATTGGCTCACAGAATTCCCGATTCTCCGCTATGCTGACAGCTGGCTCCCACAATGGCACTTTCCCCCTTATCGAGGTTTCAAGCTTCGCGATTCCGAATTGCATAAACACCTTGTCACCGGGATTCCCGATATACCGATGACCCAAATGCCAATAGATGACTTCCTGTTGGGACTTTCCCCGATGGCTCCGATTTTTGTCACACATCCTCCTCTTGTGGACGGTCCTGATCACCCCTCGCGTTTTTGAGACTTCTGATGTCCCGATTTTCACGACCTCAGGAACTCCGATTTCCCGAGCACTGATATCCCGATGTCTAGTGCCCTGATCTCCGGAATGGATGATCACGTCACACGCGTCCTCTCTCATATGGACGACTCATATTTGTGTCAGGGTTTTCAAGGTGGACTTACCCGATCTCCTGTCCACAGGAATGTCGATATCCCGACTCCCGACGCCTCGATACCTCGATGCTTCTCAGGGTTATTACTCTTCTCACGAGGGTTTAAACCATGTGCAACTCCTATCAGATCGGACAGCTGATGGGTAACTGATCAACGATCCAATGACTCACGACCCCTAGAGCTTGAACTCTGAACACGATCGTAGCCTCCTCGCTTCTTTGGCAGATCCAACGGCTGGCGGGATTTTGCAAATCTTCTCCACAAGATCCTAACCGTCGATCTCTTCCTCTTTGATGTTTTCTATGGGGTGAGCCCAGTATTCCTCTGTGAAAACTGTTCCTCCTGCGTGTAACTTTGTGGCACCTGTTCAAACACTCCACGGCACAAACTCCCTGTGCTTCTCTTCGACGAGCTTGGAAGCCTTGTCTTTCCTGAGCTTCACACAATTATGAGTCTTCGAGAAGACCCTTGCGCGCACTCCTTGCGGCAATCCTCGAACACTTCCAAGTGTTGAGTTCCTTCGACTCTGCGCACTCCTACAGCAGCAGTCCTTCAATGCTTCGCTCAGATTCACAATTGAGACTTTCCTTAGCCTGCGCACTCCTTGCACGGCTCCTGTAACCCAATTTCACTTATGGGTGAACGAGAACAAGAGTTAAACTATCTGATCCTTCTGTCATCGCACTCCTTGCGGACGACTTCAACTACACTCCTTGAATGAATCCTTGCTCAGATAGAGAAACAATTGAAATTCATTTCTTCTACTTCCTTTCTCAGATTCCAAACACTCAGCAAGAAATCATTCATACATAGCATGTGAAGCAAATGCATAACAGGAAGTAAATACTCATGAGCATAGCATTCAACATACATACACAGAGAACAAACAAAAAACCATGGATTTGAATCAAACTCTTCTATTAATTCAAGCTCTATACATGGGTGTTTTTCCACAGCTCTCTGCTTCTCTTCTCTATGCTCCGGATTATGTTACAATGCACAATGAGGGTGTCTATATCCCGTTTCCCTCTTTCTTTCTAAAACTGACTAATCTAATATTAAATTTCTATCTACCTGCATTAACTACTATAAATGCCTCTATCTACTTCAGACGAGAGCGGGGTGCTCAAGGTCTGATTACATTATACAAAGGTTCCTTCATTAAATGATCTCATTTATATTTGGCGCATCAACTTCAAGGGAAAATTCAAAAATTGGGCTGGGTTTGTCTAGTTGTCCTTTGTTGTCCACGCTGGCTTACTTGCTATGAGAGATGCTCCTGCATCAATGCATCTATATCATTGGCCCAGATTACACCTAGATTCTCTAACCGATTAACGGTCCAGATCTACTACTCATAGATCTAACAGCTGCGAAAAAACCAAGGTATGTCTCTGACGGGACTTCACGTTCATCCCTTCCTTCCAATTAAAGGATGTCATGTGTCCTCCTTTGAACATGGTGTCACTCCACATCATCACAACATTACATTGTGCCTAGCCTCATTTAAGGATGATCCTACGTGGCATCTGAGTTAGCACTTAGGCCACATGTCCCTACCCAACTCATTCACTAGGTTTGACACGTGGAACTCAGGCCACGTAATATTTTCTACCTCAAACTATCAAAACACATTTCCATTTGTTACAATAACTACCTTAAACATGGACCCTCCACGTGTACTAATGTGGTGTACACACCATCACTGATTACTGGAAATTCCTCCAAGTGATGAAACCTATCCTCTGTGTATTGGATAGGTGATGTCATCCTTGTCAACATGATGTCATGCTCCTCTTTCACTTTCTTAGGAGAGACCCATCAAGATCAATAAACATGATTACTTTCATCTCAAATTTAATGGACAGTTAGGATTTCTTCTTCAATTCTTCCATCAGAGTTCTACAACATATTTTCCACAAAATTCTTTGATGGTTATACTCTATGACCAATGGTCAGGAATCCTATGATGCCAAACCCAACCAATGACTGTTATTAAAGCACCTTTCTAAAGGCATGGACTTGACAGGGGCCCACCCCCTATTATCTCGACCAATTACAAACCACCACATGTCTTCCTCCTACACGTAGACTCATTCCATAAACATGATGTCACCCTTCTTCTTGATCACATCTAAGGGTTTTCACCTCGATCAATGATTGATATTACATCTCAGTGGTTCTCTAATCGATGGTTTGGATTTCTCCTCATAGTATTCCCTTCAGAGTATTTTCATTTTAGTGAACTAAACCATTCTGATGGATTCACTGCGATGGACGATTACTATCACTTTGATTTAATCTTAAATGGATCCAACGATTGACAGTAGCCTGGATCCTCAACAAGTCCTTGTATATGAGGACCCCAATCAACGATACGGATCTCCCAATCCACCTCTGATGAATCCAATGATTGACAGTGACCTTGATTCTTGGAAAGACTTTAGCATGAGAGACTCTGACCAATGGTTAGGATTGATTCTCTGTGCCAAAATCGACAATTGTGATTCCTTCTGGAAAAAGACACGAAAATTCATAGGTTTATCAGACTACTTCTAAACTTAGTCGAATTTTGGAGGTTTTAACATAATTTACCTATGGATATGAGTCTAAAAACTCTAAGCTATTTAATCCTTGTCACCCACTTGGGGAATTTTCATCCCCAGAGCTATTCAACCCAACACAAAGGAATTTCTATCCCTGAGATATCATATTTCCACTCTACTATCATTGATTTAAAAGAAAACTTTTCATATGAACAGATATGGGAAAAATACTGACCATCCCATAAAAATAAACATGTATAAGCAAGTGAAACCATATAGAAACACACAATTATGCATTCTGTGTAATATAACAAAAGATATACAGTTCTGGAAAATATAACAGTAAATGCTCAAGGATAATTACAACAATAAAAACCCATGGTAGACTATACATGATTACAGTATCGGTAGAGTTATAATATCAGATGTATTGAATCATATTAAGAACAACATCTTCTCATAATAAGAATACATAAGCATTTGCACAGTAAGTATCGAACACACGATTACATATTCATTCAAATAGTAAATTAAACAAACAAATGGAAGACACTTATATGTCATAGGTAAGCCACCAATTGGATGTAAACCTCTGACTTTCCTCCCAGCCTTAGACTTTATTTCTTATAACTCAACAGCAGGCCACCCCCAAGCTAGGGCTTAAAATCCACTTGTGCAAGTAAATCCTATTCAGGTAAGGTCTCTCATCAAAACCAATATTTCTAGTTCAGGTGCCAATTTTAATGTCCATCCTATAGTCTCTCATTCCCCACATGCTTGTCCCATCCTAGGAAGTGTGCCCCTTCTCTACTCAATAGTCCTTTAGCTACCCCAATTCCCTTCTAAGGATTCATAAATAGGTTGGATAAGAAGTCTCAGAGCCCTGTAGCTGCATATTGGCACCCTGGGAATCAAATTCTTGACAATTCTCTCACCTTGAGAGAATGCCATAGGCCTAACAACCCGCTTCTTCAACAACACTTCTCTCACCTAGAGAGAATGCACATGGGCTTGACAACCTGCCTCTTCAACAAGAATTCTCTCACCTGGAGAGAAATGCACATGAGCCTGACAACCTTCTTCTTCAACTTAATTTCTAGAAAATCTCACTTCAAGCATCCTCCAACAAAATGGAAATGGCAGCAAGTACGTACAACAACAACAGAGGATAGTACAAGATGATGGAGAGCATAACCACATGATGGAATTAATTCTTGAATGATAAAAATGCACTAATGTTTTCTATTTTGTTTTCATGCTCATGAAGTGACACTTGTCACTTCTCTAACTTCCCTTTTGAACCACTTGGTGATTTTTTCCCTTATTCCAAAGACTTAGGAAAAAAATCATGTGCTTGCCTTTTTTCCTTTGTTAGAAATATTTTATTAATATTTCCTTGGCTTAAGTCTCATGGCTTATCTCTCTTCCTATACCTTTATCCCTCTTTCCCATATAGTGGAGTTTATACACCCAAACTCTTTCTTGTCAGGATGGTCTGCAACGGTGATGTTTTTCATTAAATTGATCAGAGTGAAAATACATAATGCAAAAATAGGCACATTGGCCCAAATTTTTTTGACTCACCAGCCTAAGTGCACAAATATAATTACATTTCAATTGGGGTTCATCCTAGGGGTATTACATTACCCTCCCCTTTATTTATGCGCTATCCTCGGTGCAGTGTATACATATATACACATTTACAATCAAAAATTTCAAAATTTTACAAAATGATGCAGGTACTCTTCTCGCATAGCATATTCATGTTCCTAAGTTGCTTCTTCAGGATCGTACCAGGTCCATTGGAAATTTATCATATTTATGACTTGATTCCAAAGTTACTTGGTTTTTCGGTCAAAAATTCATATTGGTTGTACTTGGAGTTCTCCCCGTGGCTCTACTTGAAACACATTCCAATCAATGACATGATTAGTATCAGGTACATAAATTTTTTAGTAAGGGTATATGAAAAACATTATGAATATTCATGGATGTAGGTAATTCAATCATATAAGCTATAGGACAAATTCTTTCCAAAACTTCAAATGGCCCACAGTATCGTGCTACTATTTTTTAGCACTTCCCCAATCTTAGAGAGCTTCACTTTGCTTTTACTTTCAAAAATACATGATCACCTACTGAAAATTATTCGGGAGTTTTATGCTTATCAACATAACTTTTCTAATTGTCTTGGGAAGCCTTCAAATTATGTTTTATCTTCACTATCATATCCTCCATATCCCTGAGCAAGTATGGTCCCACTATTTTCCTATTAGTTGGATTGTCCCAACATACTTGTATGTTGCATCTTCTTCTATAAAGTGCCTCAAATGGAGTCATCTTTATAGATGCTTGGTACCCATTGTTATAAGAAAATTCAATAAAATGTAAGTAATCCTCCTATTTTGAGGGTTTGTCCATGACATGCATTCTTATCATGTCCTCTATTACCTGATTGACTCCCTATGTTTATCCATCTTACTCAGGGTGATAGGTTGTGCTGAAATTTAAATCTATTCCAAATTCTTTGAATAGCCCCTTCCAAAAATTCAATGCGAACTTGGGATCTCTATCAGACAAAATCATCTTAGGTATAACATGAATTTTGGCTACTTCCTTCAAGTAGATATCACCAATGTGGGTTTCCATGTGAGTGAACTTTACGAGTTTCCTTGCGAGTGAATTTTACAAGAATAAGAAGGGAAACTTCAATAATATTGTCCACAACTACCATAATAGAATCATGTTGTTTGGCAATCCTAGGAAGCTTAGAAATGAAGTCCATGGTTACCACTTCCCATTTCCACTCAGGAATGGGTAAAGGATGTAGCCAACCAGTCGGGTGTCTGTGTTCATCCTTTACCTTTTGACATTCAAGACACCTATCAATGAAATCTGCAACCTCCTTTTTCATACCTGACCAATAGTATTTATTTTTAATGGTTGCAATTATCTTTTAGTATCTTGGGTGCCCATCATAAGGCACTTGATACATTTCCTTTAATATCAGGTTTTTCAACTCCTGGTCATCTAGCACATAAATTTTTCCCTTGAACATGATAATTTCATCCTCCCTCAGCTTATAATTCTCAATTTTCTACTGCATTTTACCTTGTTGTAAATTTCCCTTTAGTTCCATATACATCTGATCTGATTTTGCAGCCTCTGAAATTTTGTTTTGTAAATAAGACTTGCACATGCTAATGGTTGTAACATGTATTTCATGTACCCTTCTATTGAGTTCATTGACCACTTTGTTCTCTTTATCTTTGATGTGCTTGATATCAAAGTCATATTCGTTGAGAAATTACAACCATCTGCTTTTTCTGGAATTCAGGGTTTGTTGCTTGAATAAATATTTCATACCACTTTGTTTTGTTCTCAGCTCAAACCACTTTCCCATGAGGTAATTCCCCCACATATTCAATGCATGAACAATAGCTTCCAGCTCAAAATTGTGAGTGGCATACAATCTCTCATTTCCTTTCAGCTTCCTTGAATCATAACATACCACATGGCCATTCTAACTAAGGACTCCATCGAGCCCTTCTTTGCATACATTAATACATACAATAAAATCTTCATTAGGATCAACAATTTTTAAGATGGGTTCACTTGTGAGTAATCTTTTCAAGTGTTGAAATCTTCTTTCACACTCAAGTGTCCATTCAAATTTCACACCCTTCTTTTGTAAAGATGTGATTGGGTGTGCAATTCTAGAAAACCCTTCAATGAACCTTCTATAATAACCTGCAAGTCCCATGAAGGACCTCACCTCAGAGAAATTTCTTGGTGTTGGTGATCCTTCGATGGATTTTATATTTTTTGGATCTACTACAATCCCTTCCTCTGATTTGATATGGCCCAAATAATGAATATTCCTTTGTTAGAATGATCATTTACTCAACTTGGCATAACATTGATGCTCTCTTAATACTTGAATCACCCTTCTCAAGTGCTTTTCATGCTCTTCTTCGGTTTTGGAATAAATAAGAATGGCATCTAGGAAGACAATGACAAACTTATCCAAGTATTCTCTGAAAATACCATCCATTAAACACATGAATATAGTTGTTGCATTTGACAATCCAAATGGCACCACTGTGAACTCATAGTGACCATACCTTGTTCTAAAAGTATTCTTACTAATATCCTCTTCTTTAATTATCACTTAATTATATCCAGATATGAGATCAATGTTTGAGAATACATTTTAATCTTTCAGTTGATCAAAAAGGTCATCTATCCTTGGCAAAGGATATTTTTTCTTTACAGTTACTTTATTTGGATACCTAAAATCAATGCAAAGTCTCAAGGTTCCATCCTTATTTTTCAAAAATAACATTGGTGCACCCGAAGGTGACACACTTGGGCATATATACCCTTTCTTTATACATTATTTAAGTTGCATTTTTAGCTCCTTCAACTTGGGTATTCTCATCTTGTAAGGAGCCTTGGATACAAGGGATTCTCTAGGCATTAGATTAATTAAAAAATCAAGATCCCTTTTGGGTGGTAACCCATGAATTTATTCAAACACATCTTCAAATTATTTTAGGAGTGCATAGTCCTCAATATTTGGCACCATGTCCTTAGGAGATTCCTCTATATGTGTTTCAAATATTTGACATCCCTTTCTAAAAATTTTCTTCAGCTGTAGGGCTGAAACTTCTCTAATAGTTACAACTCTTGGGATACCATGTACGTTTCTTAAATTTCCTTACTCATCAGAGAAAGTAAATGATTTACTGTAACAGTCCAAGATAACATGGTGTTTTTCCAACCAATCCATACTAATGAGCAAGTCATAAGAACCCAAGGGTATGATTTTCAATTATGCCTTAGTATTCATCCCATTCATATTCAATGGGCATGCCTTAACCATTTCATTAATTTTCCTTTTAGCTCCTATAGCTACCTATACCAACCAAGATTTTCCAAGTTTTCCTTTTGGTAATTGAAACCTTTCTACCATCTTAGGATCTAGATAACTATGAATAGATTCTCAATCAATAAAAAATGCAATAGGTTGGTTGTTAATCTTACCTTCTACTTCAACCATGTGATACTGAAACTTGGCCTCCTTGTTGTCCAGGGCTGCATAAATCCTGGGTACATTTATTCCCATGTCTTCAATTGTTTCATCTTGTTGTACACTGTGAACAATCCTCACTTTTTCATCTCTATGAGGATAATCTCAGTACATGCGGTCTCCATTACAACCCTAACACTTCATTGGTTGTTGGCTTGGTCTTTGCTCCATGGTTTGAGTCATCCTGGGATCCTTAGGAGCTGGTTGTATTTGAGTGTTATTTATAAAAAATGATGGCTTTCTTTCCTTCTTCCTCTGTTCCATCTTACTTCTCTTCTTGTCCTCCCAAGTCTTTTGGAAATTCGGTCTTCCTCTATGTTGATCATAGAGACATTTATCTATCCTTATGGTCTCTTCTAGTGTCTTGGGATCATCATATTGTATCTTATCGCTAATAAATGATGAAAACCCACTCGGGTACCTTTGGATCTTCACCAGTTCATCCTTGATAAAAGGAACATATTTCAGCAGCTCTAAAAATGTTCTTTCATACTCGTCAATGGTCATGCTTCCAATTTTGAGTTCAAAGAACTCTTTCATTTTCCTATCAAAGTAGCGTTTAGTTAAATATTTATCTTCAAAATATCTCTTGAACTCCCTACAAGTAACATTCTTCTCATCAATGTGTTTCACTTGTACAAGCTGATCCCACCACATTGATGCTTTTCCTTTAAGCTAGTAAATTATTATTCTCCCTTCTTCTTGAGAGGAATAATTATGCAGCTGAAATTATTTTCGCATACCCAATAGTTAGGTCTCTACATCCTCATCCCTCTTATGCTCAGGATCAAAAGTAGGAGGCTTAATATTACTCATCTCTCCATGTAGCTCATCTACCCCATATTTCTTCTTATGCTTCTTGACATGGGACAGGCTTGAGCTACTGCATGCCCTCCTAACTGAATGTTTAGGCGATTGTTGATGGTGTTTATCATCACTCCTTAACTCACTTCTTATATCACGAGAAATATGCCCCTTTTCCTTGCTAGACTCTGACTCCTTATCCATTTTCTTCTTTATTCTTTCCAGGCTTCCTAACAACTTGATGTTGAATCATCTTGTTGTTCCTTGGCTTTCCTAAGCCTCTCATTATCTTGTTTATAACTTCAGACATCGTTTTGCAGATTCTTGATGGTTTCCACCAAGTTTATGCTTTCCTCTTTACCTTCGTCATGCCCATTAGATTCAGTTCTTTCATTGCTCATGTTGATCTGCTATCCCTTGATTTCCTTCACTTGGTTGGAAATCCTCTACATATATTCATTTTCTGTCATGACTTTGGTCTCTGATTTGGTCTATATACTCTTAATAATGCAAAATGTGCAAGTAGTAATATGTTTTAGACAAACATAATATAACAATTTGTAATTACTAAACTCATGTTAGCATTAATATATCGGTCATATAACTAATATTTGGCACTTCCAGGACTAGTGTTGAAACTGAAGCTCTGATACCACTTTATAACATCACCCAACCCCCTAATTCTAGTTAGGTTGATGGGGTGTCAAAATTTCAATTTTCCCAACTACTTCATTTCTCCAATTAGATTTCATAGATTGTTTTTTCTCATCAAAATCTTTTCAATAACTGTAACCATGCTCAATTCTGAGATATGGATCAAAAGTTATAGTCCTCCAAATTTTTCAGTTCTTTCACCTTCAAATCCACCTCAGTGCCACGTGACTTCCACGTGGCACTGATCTAGCGTAGACGTTGTGTTGTCACATGGTACACCATCCCATGGTTCTGAATTTCCTCCAAATTTTTCAGTTCTTTCACCTTCAAATCCACCTCAGTGCCACGTGACTTCCATGTGGCACTAATGTAGCATAGACATTGTGTTGTCACATGGCACACCATCCCATGGTTCTGAATGTGTGTGTGTGTGTGTGTGTGTGTGTGTGTGTGTGTGTGTGTGTGTGTGTGTGTGTGTGTGTATATTCAAAGCCATGCACACTAACATTTCATCACATCTATATAAACATGAAAATGGAGTCCCATTCCTTGCCTATGACTCATTTCAACCTACCCAACCTTTCAAAATGTAATTCAACATTTCAAAGGATTTAGCAAATGTGCCAATATTCATGGCCACGTTCATACCCAACGCACTCTTGCATTGATTTCAATTTTATCACACTTTATGACAGTTTCTTGGCCATGGTGTGTTGGAATTTAACCAACCTCTTCACCACATGGCTTATTCATTTTCTTTCACTCTTACAGCAGGACCATACTGTCTATTATTAGGCCGATCACGAACCCAAATAAGTACACATGAACTCAAAAGTTTCACACGAATGCCTTTAAGCATTCCTTGATTGGTCAATGCATTCGTGACATATCAGTTCATGAATTCTTCCAAGGGTTACCTACAGCGTTTACTACCAGATGTTCATACCTCCTTTATTCAGGTTCTCCTTCATGGATCATACCTTACTTTGGTATCCAAGGCATACAAATGCCTTTCAAAATTTCATGCATAAAACTAAGACAATAAAATATTTCAAAAGGGGTTCTTACCAAATCCCTTCATACCTTGTGCCACATAGGCACGAATATCTTTATACCGGTTCTTGGCTGCTAGCACCCTTTTTATAATTTTTACCTCAACAACAGTGCTTTATGGGGACTTTTACAGCCCTGTCAACAATCTTTCAACCACAGCCTTCTCCTGGTCATCCTCTTCTTGAGTTTGCCCATCATTGGCACCTGTCTTCCTCAATAGCTCCAATTCCTTTCTATACATAGCATGCATCGTCATAGTCACAATTACATTAGTTGTAATATTAAACCAAATGCATGTATCATAACATTCAAATTCATAAAACATCTTCAAAATGTCCTAGCATATCTTTATGCACTTCATCACATTATCCTCAAATGTTTCCACAAGTGCAACAAAAACAGATTTCGGTTGTATCTTCAGCAATACAATCCTTATCGCTATGGTGTCAAAACCTCTTTACTTTCATTCACGTACCAGCTTTCTCATTCCAGTGGAAACATAACACATAGCAAGAAAGGAGTTAGGGGCTCTCCCCTTCTTCCAATTCATTTTATATCACCTGGGACTTTTCAGCCCAGCTGAGTTGTCTCTAAATGCCTCACTACCTTTTCTTAACATGGCTTCAATAAATCCTATTCAATCAAATATACTCATTTATTCATTCATTAGTCTTCTATTCATTACGTGATGTTTTCAAAATGTAATACAGGATTCTTATATATATATATATATATATATATATATATATATATATATATAAGCTTGTAGCTCACTGCTTAATTCTCAGCAGTCATTAAGGCTGTGACTTTGTTTTCCTGACAGAGTCTTCACACAGTTCCTCTACAGGGAACTCCTTTAACATGCAACTTCCTTATTGCATATCCATCACTATTTTTGATGGCCTTAGCCTTGAGTTAGCTTTAGCAGTTGACCACATATCCCATAAGGAATATAAACATGCATCTTTGTCATGTGCTCAAATTATGTATCCATACATATTCTGGTTTTGTTAACTTACACCATACATGTGCATCACTTGCATGTTTAATATCATTCATATCTAACTGGTATTACTATCAGGCTTCATATTAGGAAGCTCCATAATTCATTAAATCCATTTACTCAAGCATAATTAAAAATAGATAAGCATTCATCATGCTAGCTTATTGCTTGCACTTTTTCCATGTCATTCACACACATGGACATATCTGGCTTATATATATATTTTCCAAGTACCTTCCAGTCATCCTTATGATCATGTATACACATTTGTGTATAAGTAGGTGCATCTCTTGCACCTTTTTACCTCATGCATTCTCTTGATAGTTTAATTTCATCATTAGTATCCTTTAGTTTGAGATTTCAGTCAGTTATAGGACTAATCTCACAGTAATATCTCGTATTAATGTTGCCTTCTCTCAAGGCCATAACCAACCAGGGTCACTTTCCTCTTTATGTGACAACATCTGGCAAGAAAACCTCCTTGCCTCAGTGTCCATAGGGTTTTACCCATCTCACTTTTCTCTAGTCCTGAGGAGTTATATACTCTAATTTAATATAAAGCAGTAACTATAACTGCCAGGGATCGTACCTGATCCTATCAAATTCCTTTAACCCCACAAAGGTATTAACCATTATATAATCTACCATCATTAGTGCCTAAAGTTCCAACTGCCCATGCTTAGAAGCAGTGTTACGAACACCAGGTCATCCATCCTTCAGGCTTCAGATGCTCGTGACAGAACCCTGCCACCCTAAGCTATCCATATTCAAGTCTTATTATAAATGTTAATTATCATATCCCTACTTCGGTAAGAGTAGTTATCACTTTGACAAGGGGCTAAAGAAATTCTTCTGTTTAAATTCAACAAGAATTCCCAAAATCACAGGTTCAGTCTGCAGTCCTTCTCCTCAAGGAGTAAATGTAGATAACAATACCTCCTTACGTGACTTGTACATGAGCCCAAGCAGGCCAAGTGTTGTAACCATGCAAAGATACCAATTGTAACACACCCATGATGGGGCATAAAAATTGTCGCTTTTCTTAAAAGATAGATTCTCTATTCATGGTTTCTAATTTGGAAAGTCGAGGAACCAGTCCAACCTCCTGATCAAGGATCTCCGATTTTGAAGCCAAACGACTCTCTGATACCCTGATGGTCTCGCTCTGTAATTAAATGCAGACCCTTTCAGCTTTTAGGTGTGGGTCTAATGGTACCCGTGACCTTCCCTTCGCGCTTGAGGAATCTCTAAGTTTGGGCGCTAGCCCCTTTTCTGATAATCCCCTCCTTGAAGTGACCTTGGGCAATAACCTCACACAAACACACAATTGTGGGCATGGCCAAAGGCAGTTTGAAACCAAACTACCTTTCGGCCCGCAATTCTCCTCTAGCCTCCATGTGTCCTTTCTTCCAAACCGTGGTTTGGATTGCGACTCACCCTCAACTTAATTAAGTTCACGCATCTCCAATCCCCACAATGCTACGGGATTGTGAATCTCACAATATTGATAGTGCCTCTGAACTGTCAGATCAGATCTATCCCTTTCAAAGTTGTGCATCATATCTGGCCTCTTTCAAATCAACGACTATGATTTGTTTCAGAATTTAGGACTTCGGAATTCTCAAGTCTCAAACTTTCCTTTCTTCTGTACATCAATCTTCTAGAGTTAAAGGTCTAAAGACACATGTCCTCCTAAATCAATGGCCTTTCTTCTACTTCGGGTGTTTGACCTTTCAACTAGCTCAACGATCCTATGGCCCTATTCTTGATCAACAGTCAAGATCTCCTTCGGGTCTCCGGGCTTCTGAGATCTCAAATCTCAAACTTTGCCCTTTTCCCCAATGCATTTTATCTGAAGGCTATAATCCACTAACGCATGTCCACTTGATTTGAAGATCAAGAATTACTTTGGGTCTTTACCCAGAGTACACATATTTGTGCCACCTATCCTCTGGGTCTGACAATCGAGGATTGCTTCGGGTCTTTACCCAGAGTCCACAGATTCATGCCACGTGTTCTCTGGATATGAAGGTTCAGATATACTTCGGATGATCTGACAGTCGTTGTTTACTTCGGGTCTTTGCCCAAAATCCACAGATTCACACCAGGTCTCTTCTGGATCAAACAGTCCAGATTCACCTTGGACGATTCGACGCTTGAGATTTTCTTTGGATGATCTGACGACTGACCTTTACTTCATATGATCGAATGGTCGAGATTTAATTCGACTCTCCAGAATTCGAGAGTCTCAAATATCAACTGAAAACTCTCAAACATATTTCTCTAGAGTCCACGATTCATCGTCACGTGTCCCTCTAGATATAGCAATCCATATTCACTTCGACTCTTTAGGGTTTGGGAATCTCAATTCTCAACTGAAACCCCAATGCGATTCACCTAGAGCTCGCGATATATTAACGTGTGTCCTCTCTAAATCAATGGCCCTTGTCTCCTTCGGGACTTCAACCTTCAGAGATCTCAGATATCAATTTTCCTCACTCTCGTATTCTCCCAGAACGGTTTTACCCATAATCTGTGATCTGATGAGATTTTTCCTCCTTCAGATCGATGGCTCCTAGTTGCTTTGGTTGTTTAGGCTTTGGCAATTTCAAACTCTTATCCATCACGTTCTCCTGGAGTGTTTTCACTCGAAGTTCGTGATCGGTCGCCATGTGCCCTCTGGATCTAACGGTCCAGATTCTATTCGGGTCTTTGGGTTGCTTGGCTACTCAACCCTCCCATGCAAACCAACGTTAAAACTCGTGCACCTTACCTTAGATCAGTTGACTAACCTCACTTTGCACTCAGATCTGCGGTTAGGATATGGTCCTTCCCAACGCTTCTCCTCTACTTCCCTGGACATTGATCTAACGATCCAGGCTTCTCCCCACAACTGATCTAATGGTTGTTTTCACTCCTCCTCCTGATCTGTTGATCTCTTCCAAATTAGAATATTTTCTAAGGGTTCAAAGGCCTCGACTCTTTCCCCTCCTACAGGTCCATCTCTTGGACTTCATCTGCACGCCTGAAAGTGTTATCTCTTCTGAGCTTGATCTCTTTAAGGATTTCAATTTCCCACACAATCCTTGTGTTTCAGGGATCTTGTCAAACTGAGATCGAAGGTCGATGATTCACAGTAATTGTGGGGTACCATCTCCACAATCTGAGAAGTTCTCACTCGCTCTAGTCAAATCATAGTTGGATATATTCCATCCCCAACGATATCAATGACGTGGGTTGATTGTGGGCCGTGAACTAGCAGGTCCGCTAAATTCACCTTCGCACTCTGCAATGATTCCCATCCATCGATTAAAGCGAGCGGTTGGTGTTTGATTTTGTAACTCCAGTGTGTATTTGAGTCGATATAACAACTGGGATGGCCTCTCCTCCCCTTAAGCGACTCGCATTCATCTCTGTTTTCATATTCTTAAGTCATGGGTAGTTCTGGTTACTTGACTATCATCTACCTCCTATATCTGACGGTCGAGATGGTTCCCGGGCATCCTCATATCTAAGGCTCAAAGTTAAATTCAGGACTTCGGCACTTCAGGGATTTTACCTCTCTTATGACGAACTTTTCTCAGTTTGTCGAGCTCACGAATTCTGAATGATACCAAGGGTTAACTCCCACGCTCTTTCCCATATCCAACGGTCACAACAGACCGTGGCTTCTTGCAAATAGATTTCATCTGTTCAGATTCCAAACAAGGGAAACTTCCCTTTCGACACTTCAGCCTCGCTACTCGTCCTGAGCTTTGTTAGCTCTAAAAGGATTAAGAGCTTTGCACTCTTTCTCTTGAACTTAACGCTTGGAAGAATCCTTCTGTACACCCCTTTTGCTCATTCATCAACTTTAGAACTTAAGTGGTTCTCGGTCTATGCCTACCTCGCAAAGAGCCTGTGCATACGTGCACTATCTCTCCTTATCTTTAATAGACTCCCTCCTTCAAGGGACTCAGAATGACTGGGAGGGTCAACCTGCATACATGAAACTATTCCCACGGTCGATGAACTCACAGTTCGTGGCTCTGTCTTAAGCCACCAAAGGAAGCAAGCATTTATGAGTATGCAAACATGTCCAATTCATGCAATTTCCTAGTTGCCTAATTACACAATCAAGTAGACACAAAAAGGGTACAATATAAATCATTAAGCAAACATATCCATCCCTGTAACATTCATAGGATATCCAACTTTAATTCACAGTACCACTTAAGTACACAATATATGTGATTACTTATCTATTATAGGTGGTAGCCAACTAACTAACTATGGGTGTTCATCCTTCCACCCGACCATAGGATCAAAGGCATTAATTCTTAGCATTCTTTCCACCCCCGTGCCAAACCATGATATCACCAGGGAAGTCTCACGGTTCTCGAGGATTCTTTCTCTATTTCAGCTTATACTCGGGTTCTATGCTCTACAAAGTTCAGATATTTCTTTCTCTGTCATGGCCCTGGGTGATGTTTATCAAATGTTCACTTCACATCAAGCTCGTGGCCTTCTATTTTTCCTCTTCTTTCCATCTCCGCACATTCTCCTTACTGATTTTTATTATCTCTTTTTCCCCAGGATGGTTCTCGACCCATCCTGTTCCTTCTGTCAGAAGGGAACTTGGGTCAGCTTGGTATGTCATACCCAGTGGTACTTTGGGCTGACATTCTACAGTCATACCATGCTTTCATTCATGGGAGTGGTTGATAATTCAACCAATGTTCCTTTCTTCATTAACTGGCTTCTCTCTCATGGATCTGAAGGAGATTTATTATCCCCATCAAGGGAAATTTGGGGTTATTTGATATAATGAACACTCTCTTATAGTTTTCACAATCTTTCCTCTAATGATATCATGGCTAGTACTTTCAAGGCTTCACCCCCACAGTCAGTTATTGGAAACTCAAACAATAATGCATTTACAATGTTCACATGCCTTGGCATGGTAATCCTATTTTACGATTAATTACAAGCGGGGGAAATAGGGTGTTACATTAGATAGGTGTCATCATCCCCGCCAGCACAATGTCATGCTCCTCTTGTCCTTTCCTAGGTGACACTCATCAAGATAAATGGTCAATAATACTTTCATATCAGCTTCGATGGACAGTTAGGATTTCTTCTTGGAGTCTTCCTTCGGACTTCTCGAGCATCTTTTCCCTGAAATTATCTTATGGCTACACACTCTGACCAGCAGTCATGAATCCTATGACACCAACCCCAACCAATGACCATGATTAGAGCACCTTTTAGAAGGCTTGGACTCGATAGGGTCCCATACCCTATTATCTCGACCAATTACAGACTTCCACATGTCTTGCTCGTACATGTAGACTCATTCCATCAGCATGACATCAACATGATGTCACCCTTCCTCTATATCACATATAATGGTTTTCACACCGATCAACGGTTGAGATTACATCTTAGTGGTTCTTTGATCGACGATTGGGATTGTTCCTCGGAGTCTTCCCTTTGGAGTATTTTCCTTCCAGTGAAATAAACTATTCCTAAGGATCCACTACGATGGATGGTTACAATCACTTTGATTTAATATTTGATGGATCCAATGGTTGAAAACATCCTGGATCCTCAACAAGTGGACCCAGATCAATGGCTAGGATCTCCCAATCTACCTTAGATGAATCCAACGGTTGACAATAACCTTCATACTTAGAAAGCCTTGATCATTAGAGACTCTAACCAATGGCTAGGATTGATTCATTGTTCTGAAATCGACGGTTATGATTCCTTCTGGAAAAAGACATGAAAATTCCTAGGTTTATTAGACCACTTATGGACTTAATCGAATTTTTGAGGTTTTAACATAATTTACGCTCGAATATCAGTATAAAAACTCTAATATATTTAATCCTCGCCTCCCACTTGGGGAATTTTCATCCCATGAGCTATTCATACCAGCAGAGAGGCGTTTCCATCCCTGCGTTGTTGTATTTCCACTCTGTTATCATTGATTTAAAAGAAAACTCTACATATGAATAGAGATAGGAAAAATATTAACCATTCCCATATAAATAAACATGTATAAGCAAGTGAAACCATATAGAAACACACAATTATGCATTCTATGTAATATAATGGCAGATATACATTTCTGGAAAATATAACAGTAAATGCTCAAGGATAATTACAACATCAAAAAACCATGGTATAATATACATGATTATAGTATCGGTGTAGTTATAACATATATTGTAGTGAAGAATATTAAGAACAACATCTCAGAGCCCTGTAGCTGCATCTTGGAACCTTAAGAATCAAATTCTTGACAATTCTCTCTCTTGGAGAGAATGCCACTGGCCTGATAACCCACTTCTTTGGGAACACTTCTATAACATAGAGAGAATGCACATGGGACTGGAAACCTGCCTCTTCAACAACACTTTTCTCACCTGGAGAGGAATGCACACAGGCCTGATAACCCACTTCTTCATCTTAGTTTCCAGCAAATATTGCTTCAAACATCCTCCATCAAAATGGAAATGGAAGAAAGTATGTACAACAGTAGAAAAGGATGGTACGGGATTATGAAGAGGAGAACTACCCAATGGAATCAATTCCTGAATGAGAAAAATGCACTAAGGTTTTCTATTTTGTTTGCATGCTCATGAAGTGCCACTTTTCACTTCTCTAACTTCCCTTTTAAACCACTTGATGATTCATTCCCCTATTCCAAAGACTTAGGACAAAATTCATGCCCTTTCCTTTTTTCCTTTGTTAGAAATATTTTATTGATATTTTCTTCATTTAAGTCTCGTGGCTTAGCTCTCTTCCTAGACCTTTATCCACCTTTCCCATCTACTGGATTTTATCCCCCCAAACTCTTTCTTTTCAGGATGGTCTAGAACAGTGATGTTTTTCATTAAACTCAAAGTGAAAATACATAATACAAAATAGATGCATTGGCCCAAAAGTTCTTGGCTCACCAGCCTAAGTGCACAATTGTAATTACATTTCAATTGGGGTTCTATCTAGGGGTTTTACACTACCAAGTGCATGTCGGTTTAAGTTTTGTCGGTTGCACTGGAAACCAAGATGATTCATGCCAGAATCAAGAAATGAATCATCGGGAAATATCCCTGAATGATTATTTCCAACAGCGTACAAGGATGTGGGACAGACAAAGGATGTGAGGGCCATGAAGTTAAGATTTCCATTGATACAAAAATTATGTGGAGAGATGGAGAACATCAAAACGTGCAAGGTAATTTTGTTACAAAACAAGTGGAGCATAGTAGAAAGAGATAGTGCTTCCCTGCAATGAAAGCTATAAAAGGAAGCACTAATATCATAAACTAAGCTAGCTAGTGATACTAGTTAGTACTGAGGAAGAGAGATTCATTTAGTCTTCAGTATCAAGTCTGCTCTAAACCTATTGTAATGGTGTAATACTTTGAATATATTTTTGTGTCTGTATATTTATAAGTGTTGAGAAAAGGCACATTGCACAATATGTTGTAATTACTAGGACTTATATAGAGAATATATGAAGCTATATGAATGTTAGATGTATTTGTCCAGCGCAATGTATACCTTTGTTGTGATGGAATGGCTCTAGCAATAAATATCTAACAATTTTGATCTATTCTATGTCTATTATGTATGAGTTGAATTTATGTGTGTGTATTGTTTTAATGCTTAGTCCTAATAATCTATTAGAAATGAGTTGCATGGATGCTAATCTTGATGACTCTTTCTGTGTTTAGCCTTCATCCCTGTCATGAGACCTTATGGTCTCTGTGATCCTCTCTGCATCTCGAGTGAGACCTTCCTCGGCCTTGACCACGGATTGATATGTCAATGCTCTACGGTTTTTGTTGGACAACTCTGGACGAACCCTAGGTCTAAAATCCCCAATGTTAAGAAGGAAAGGCGCAAGCATGGATCAAAATGCCCAAAAGTATTGGATTCCAATATACCAAAAAAACCTACACTGTTCAAGGATAATTTATTTAAGTAAATTAATGTCAATATATATATATATATATATATATATATATATATATATATATATATATATATATATATATATATATATATATATATATATATATATATATATATAGATATGTTAACTTGAAAAAATATTCATATTGAACTTTCATGTATACAACATATATACACATAGTTGTGCACATCCCTTGATGGATTATGTTCATGGCTTAGAGTTTCTTGACACCATTGAACAACTTGATCATCATATACAAATAAATTAACAAAATGGTTCATATGATACCTTCAAAGTGCTCTTTTTACACATGCCCCTGCACTATCATGCTCTCGTTTCCCATGACAAGTCTCAAAGAAATTACAACATTGTTTAATGTTTGATTTCTTATGAAGACAACACAACCAACAGAATGATCTTGAATATTTCAATTTACCTACACATCCATTTGATCATATCCAATATTGATCATATTCGATCCCAGGGGATTTCAAGGAATCCTATTGTTCATCAAAACAATGTTGTACATAATGACTAGATCGTGTTTGCGATCATCACTTATATAAAAGTGATATACTCTAATGACATTATGATTCTCATTGGTGCTTTCTATGTTATCAACACTCTATTGAGCATGTCTATATAGAATGTGGAAAAGTATAGAGACTTGATCAAAATAATAATAATTGCTCTATATTTCTTTTTGTGCAGCGAATGTATAATTCTCTGCAAAATCAACTACTAACAATTTATCATCCCAGGTGGAACAAATTCACATGATTGTTTGAATTGTAGGTCTTTCCATCGATATCTATGTGAATGCTTGGTGTATTTATATAAAAAAAAAATCAAACTTCATCAAAAAACCTATCACAGAGATCGTATCCTCTTGCAAATCAATCCTTTGGAAATAACATTTGAAGAATTTGGAGCAGGAACGTTGATATATTCATATCTCTTCCAATTCATTTTTATATTGGACAAGGATTGATCATTCATATCAATATGAAACTTGGAGTGAAATAAAGCTAGATTTCCATAGTGATCACATTTTTCTCCAACACATTTTTTTTGGAAAAATAATTCATCACCTACTCTTTCACATAGAATTTGGGATATAAAGGCATGGATTGTGGAAGGAGGAGGTGAACTTTTCCAAGATTTTTTTACCAAAATTAAGAAAAGTGTCTTAATATAACTCAAATTCCACATGATAACGAAAACAACAAGTGTCACGAACAGTGACAGGTTTAACATACCATAGTTTTTGTTACAAAAATGTATTAATGAACATTTTAACTTGATTGTGCTTCTCTTTGAACTTATTGAACAATTATATTTATGTCATTTCCAATATATATTTTGGATGGTATTCATATAGACTTTGTTTTATTCTTCATCGCAACACATCCCTTACATTTGGTGAAACATGGGAATTTTCCTAAGGGTAAAATCATGAATGTGGGTGTCTATTTTCCTTGTTTTTTGAGAAAATAAAATATATTTTAAAAAGTTTTTCAACTTCTAGTAAATAAAAGTATTTTTTTATTTAGAACTTCACTTTAGAGTAAAAAAAATACTTGTCATTAATTTTGTTAGCTTTCTATTGATTATTTTTTGAACTTTTTTTTATTGACATTTGATATGTCAATTTAGCGATTGTTTGGCACTATGTTCCTTAAAAATAAAGGAATTGATAATGAGTTATGTTTATTGACATCAATTTACTCATTATTAAACTTGCATTTATGAAAAACGAAATATGTTGCAACAAACTAAACAGACTCTATTAAAGTATAACTATAGTTTTGAAGACAACATATGAATATTATAATTACTACAATTTTTTGAATTTGACCAATCTGAAAAAAAAAAAGTTGTAGATTTTAAACACATTTAGTTAGACACCTTGTATCTTCCTTAATTTTTATTTAAAAGTAAAATATAAAAATTCCCTTTTCAAGAGGACAGTGAAAGGTTCTGTAATATAAATTTTCCATCATTTTCGACTATGTATTATTGCAGATATTGATTTTTCATTTTACTGAATCATTATGTAATCTAAAAATAATATGTAGACATGTTTTTATAAAATTAACTAAAATTACTAAAAAACAATTAAATTGAGTACAAATTGTATCAAATGAAAGTATACTCAATTCTAAAAATGTTGGTACTAGTTTCAAAACCAAACTCACAGTATTTTAAGGATCCTGCTCCTTCCCAAGTTGGAGTAAGTTGAAGTGAACACATACTTTTATGAAAAGTGACATAGTTATAGGTTTTCGGCCAAAAGTTAGTTTTAACAAAAAAACTAATGTCTGCCGAAAATCAATAGTTCGACTGAAAAGTGGAAAATAGAAACATTCTACAGCCGAAAAAAGTAGTGGGATGCAACACTTCATCACAGAAACATATATATTATTTCCGCCAAAATCATATTATCACATTTTTGCACACACTCACTCTGCATTTTCACTATTTTTTCTTTCTTGGGCAACATATTTTTCATTATTTTTCACTTTTTGGAGCAACATTTTCGCTATTTTTCACCCAACCAATATTCATGGGCCACAGTTTTATCATTTTATGCAAGTATGTATTTTTAAGGTTGTCTACAAATAACTTTCCAACAAGCAAGTTCATAATTTACATCTATTTGCAATCGAAATTTTATATGCTTGTACAGTGTTTTTCTTGAGGTTCCCATTGCTTTTGCCATATGTTGTGTCAAATAGTGTTTTACATTGCTAGATGAAACAACTGTTGTTTGTATTATTCTACATGCAACACCAACATCTTTTTTTCTAGATTTTCCAAAATATTTTAATGCACCTGATATATTTTCAAAGATAGTATGTTTCACCTTTCTATCTTTTGTCATTTTTTTAATACCCAATAATTATGTAGCTTCTTTTAACTTTTTTGACCTTATCATACCTCTCAAAATTTGAGCTTGTGTTGTTGTTGATTCATTTTTGAAAATTTTATTATAAATTGTTTCAACATGATATCGTATAACATGGTTAGGTTTTTTGTCCCCAAATTTGTCGGTATCAACATTTCTAACATGTCATCATTAATGTTTATATCACCTGCATAAATTTCAATTTAATTTAAAAACATAAATTAAATCTATTAACTTTAAAAACACTTGAAATTAACATATACGTTCAATTTTCTAAGTTGTACACATAAAAATTTCAAATACATGTTGTATAAAAGAAATACAAATTTAAATTAGACATTAAAAAATTAAATGAACAATCATAAATTAATTAAAATCTACAAGTGTTCATCTCGTATTACACACACATGCACATGTACATACTTGTAGGTAGTTGGACTTCTGCTTCATTTTTGGCTTCAACGAATTCATCAATGTTATGAGGCAAATCTATTTCTGTTTTTTGCAAAATATAAATTCCAACTTACAATCAATTATATTAGACAATATTTTTTTTAATTCTAAACATTATCTATAATATGTATGCATACCTGGTTCAATTTATTCTTGTTGAACAACAAGATGCAAATATCTAATTACATTATCATCACTTGTTCCTTCAATATTTGCACGTTGTTATTTCTTTCTTCTATAGTACTCTTTCAGTTGTTCTATATGATGAGTATCATTCTGAGTGCAATCATATTTTCTCTTGTGCTCCCTTTTGTTTCCCATGGTTATTCAATCTGTAAAGGTTTAAAAAAAGAACATATCTTAAAAAAATCAGAAAAAATTGCTCAATAAACGAAGTTGCTTTAAAATAAATTTTGGATAAAAACTTGATGTTAAACAAATGTTAAAAAACAATTGATTTTGAAAACAAATTGCTTGAGAAAAAATTTGTTATGACAAAATTTATTCTAAAAAAATATAGACTTTGAAAGGAATTGTTTAAGAAAACTTACCTTCAAAAAAAATATCTTTGATACAGGAAGAAATTGCTTATGAAAACCTCCACTTACAACAAAATTATTGAAGAAAATCTTCAATTTAGAAAATATTGCCCCAAATTACAACATATCCCTCCACATGTCTATTGGCCACATCCCTTTCTAGGTGTGCTTGGGGTTATAGCCACTAGCCCCCATTGATGTATCTCTACCCATTGAAACTTCATTGGAAGAGTCCTCCCATGCTCAAACTGAGGGTGATAGAGAAACCAAATTTGATGAACAGATCCAACACATCCAACAATAGGTTCATGATATCTCACAGAAAGTTGATTCCAAGTACGAGCAATGACATGACCAACATTGGGTTCCACACAAGTTTTATGTTGGTGATAAAGTGTGGTTTCATTTGAAAAAAGAGCACCTCATAGGCTCCCACAATAAGCTTATACCACTCTGATATGGTCCTTACGCCATCAAAAAGGTTGTGGATGAGAATGCTTTTGAATTGAGTATTCCCCCTTTCTTAGGCTTGCACCCAGTATTTAACTTGAAGTTGCTTCCACCATATTTTCCACCTCTATTGGACACTTTAGAAGTGGTTGAGCATTTGTCCCTTGCATAACTCAATCCTTATTACATTGAGTGGGATAAAGTGTATTGGATCATGGAAACCAAGATGAAGAGCACTTGCCAATAGAAAATACAACTCTATCAAGTTATCAAAGCGAGACAACTTCTTCACCAATGCATGTGGCTCACCAAGAGTCAAATTCAACAAAGTTTTCCCATCTAATGAGGAAAATTGACGCAATGGAGAACATTGCTTCCTTGGGGGAGGGGGACTGATCCAAGTGGACATTAGTGACTACCCACCTTTTCAACCAACTCAACACGGTTCTCCATCTTGGTAGTTTTTCTATCTATAGTTTTTAAGGTCCTAAACTCTTAGGGTCTTTTTGAGTCCTTAAATGATGTTTATTGGCCATTTGGGGAATGGTCATGGCCTCCCTAGGCCTACCAAAAATTGTACTCCTTAGTTAGAAATTTCCAACAAACTATTGTGCACCCAAAACAAAGATTGTATGCAAAATTTGTGCCCTTGGGAATTTGATGTGTCAACTAGCCACCTTGGGGCTTGTAATCCTTTTTGGCGCTTTGTCTCTTCGAGTTATGTTTTTGGATATTTAAGGTTTAGTAATTTATGCTAAAATACTATTTCACCCTATTCTAATGTCTTCTTGCAAATGAGCATAGCCAACACCTCTCTCTTCATAGATAAGCTACCACTATTCTAGCTAGTTTGTATTGCTTTTTATTTTAAAGTATTTTCCTATTTCATTCATTAATAGAATTTGGGGTTTCACTGTATTCCTTTTCTCTCTGTAATATTTTTTTGTGTTTTTTGTCATTCATATTCTTTCCTTTCATTCCATTATCTATACAATACAAATAACCAGTCTATCTAATTTGTAGATGTTACACAAAGAGAGACTCTCAACTAGTCATCTCAAGGCACATGTGTCTCATGGTAAAATGCTATATAATTAGCCACCCACCTCAATATTAGGGGAAAATGGGTGTGGTATAACATCCCACAACTCAACTAGGGAACATTACTTGCAGAAATACTCATAAAAACAAACTTTTATTTTTCTATTCAAAATCTTGTAGCTTACCAACTACGGTTTAAACACACATTCAACTGTTTTTTGAAACCCATAATTAAATGCATCTACAACACTCTAAACAAGCATGAATGAAAATGATAAAACATATATAATAACATATAAAACCATTCACATATATAGAGTTAAGGACAACAACTAAATTTATGGAATAACTCAGCAAATAGATAAACACTTATCTTTTATAAACATTTGTGCAACCACTTGCTTGGGGATAAAGTTCCACCCAACCATAAAATTTGTGTTCTAGATCTCAAAAGAAAGTCACCCCCAAGCTAGGGATAGGAATCCACAAAATAAGGGTGCCTCTTAGAGTCCCTCACAGCTTCATATCACACAACCCACTGGTTTTCTCGTACAAATATCCTGAATTTCTTCCATATCTCTTCCTCTTGAATTGCCCAACCCAAGGAGTCTACCCCTCAATTGCTCTCAGTCCATCGGGAATCCCATTTGTTTATCAGGGTCTCTCTGGAATAGGTAGCTAGTAATATCTCAACTGGGAACTCACTTCTAGGAAAAACTACCAACAAAGAACAATGTTGGCACAGGAGAAGACCTAAGGTTCAACGCTACAACAGTGCACCAACAAAGCCCTAACTACCAGCCCTTTTGGCAAACCCTGCGTAGAAGATGAAGTCTCACCCAAGGTAGAGGTAGGGGTGGTTGCAAGACTCAGGTGTCTGCAACCTTAGCTGGGACACAGATCTGTGATTATAACACTTAATAAAACTCTTAGTATCGTTAGTCCCTCGATATGCAATCACTATTCACTTCGCTGATAAAATAGAGCTTCGCATCATTCACACTAATCTACAGTATTTAATCACTCAGCATATAAATGGATCAGAATGAGCATATCAAGAACTAAGCATGACTATGTTGATCAGATCTAATATTCTCCCATATCATAAGAACAAAGCAGAAGTAGATCTATCTAAACATATCAAATCACTTAGCAAATAACATGTGAACACATCAAGACAAAGAACAAAGCACATAACACAGTGTTTACATCGTTCACTCCCACCCTAGGGCTACGTCCACCAACTCTTCTTCTTTATTGTCTTCAGTCAATCGGTTACAAGAACAAAGCCTTCAAAACCCTTACTTTGCACAGGACAGAAGATCTACGCAACTCGCTAGATCCTTCTTCCTTGCATTACAGCACTAAACCCTCCACAATCTACTACAAGGACCTGCACTTAGCTCTACAAGTCTCTTACAGTCATGCACAAAGCCCTTACAATTCATACTATCACTTAGCCTTTAGCACTTAGCATATCATCACATCACATAGATGCACTATTCTCCTTTCCTACATTGTCTATCCTTCTATTTATACATACAAAATAGGCCTAAACATGGGTAAACCCATGGGCCGACATCCCATTCACGTTACATATTCCCAAAAACCCAAAAAGGGGCCAAAAAGGGGGTCGAGATCCTGTGATATACACTTCATCATGCACTCCTCCTTTGACGTGCTATCGAAGTCCCAAAATAGGTCAACATGACCAAGAAAAATCCCAAAACTTGGTTAAGGGCCAACAGGCCCCCGACACTCACCTGTGACTCATCCCGAGTCACTTTGATCTGAGCAATTATGCCTTGAACACCTCAAGCTTGGCTCGAGATGCTTCGACTTGTTCCTGGATTATTGTGTCATTCACTGGCCCTTCTAGGCATTGTTCTGGTGTGGTGACAACCTATTCTAACTCTTCTCCTCGGCTCTCTACCTCTGTATACAACTGGCATGCCTTATCTTGCACAGGTTGAAGTCATTAAGTGACTTCCATCACTTTTCTTTCAAGCATATGGATATGTTGTTGAGATATTGGATCACTTCTTCGAGTTGCTCCACCTATTGTGGAAATCTCTCTTTGGCCTTTACTTCGACAACTGTCATAGAGCGAAGTGCTCTGTTGACCATTTCCTTAACTTCGAGTTGCTTGGCGAGCAACTGTTCCTTGCTTTGTTGTAACTGTTCTTTTTCTTCATCCCACTTCATTTGTAGAGAAAGATTTTCCCACTCTGCAGCACTGCATTTCTCCTCAAGGTCTTTATGTACTTGTGCTAAATCTTAGGTGGCTTGTTTTGTCTCTTCCTGAGCTTGTCAAAGGTGAGCTTCGACTATATCAGCGATGTGGTGTATTTAAGCTGGCTCATCTCCCAGTTCTAGTGTTTTCGATGTCAGAGGTGTAGTGGAAATTGCGCGGCTAGACTGTAGTGCCTGATGCACTCCTTGAAGTTCAACCTTGATCCAATTGAACACCTCCTCCTACTTATCTTATTTCTTCTCTTCTAGCTCCAGTGAAGCATCGTTCAGTGTTGCGACGATGAAGTCGAAATTATTTGAGGTGAGAGTAGTCTCAAATTTGGTCCTGGTTGCTTTTGATTTCTTCCTTGAAGAAAGTTTCAGAGGGGAAACCTTCCTTTTCTTATGTTCAACTTATGTGCCATCTATCTCTCCACCATCACCTCATTGCTCATGTGAGATAGAAGAAATATTCCCCGAGGTACTTCTTACATCTTGAGCTTCTTCATTTTTCTTGGTCTTGCTTGGTCTAGGTGTATCGTGCATTTCTTCTGGACTGTTAATATCAGAGAGATATGCGGGGTTTGCTGGGACGAGGAGGTCCGCTGACCATTCCTTAGTAATCTCTTCTAAGTCTTCCTCTATCATCTTGTAGTATGACTGCAGTTGTTTTTTATGCTCAATAGCGCGCGTTGTGATATAGATGAAATGGAAATCTATGCTGAATTTCATCAAGGGCCTGAACCTGTGGAGAGTGTTTGGGGTTATACGAGGCTCATACTGGATGTTTTTCTTCAGCTGGTTGTAATAAGTGTGGAAGATGGCATTTGATTTCCATTGCTTGTTCATGTCGTTCGAGTACCACATTGTACTGAACTTCGTGGCTAGAGGTTCAAACAGCTCGATGTCTAGGAAGGTCCCACCTTCCAGCATCTCCCATGCGATAAAATAAATCAAGATGAGAAGCCATCTGAAGTGGAACTCATATCCTTAGTCCTACACTTCCCTGCAGTCCAGCTCCAGCTGGTTTATGAGGTACTTCGTCCAAATCATTTGTAGGCCCTCCGCGCACTTTCCTGCGAGGTCAACTACAAATCCAATCACTTGGGTGGGTCGGTTCTTGCGAACTAACTTTCCTGTGATCAATTGACAGGCTAGGCGCACTGCACCGCTCTAGATAGAGCCTACCTTGTAGCCTCACATGCCCTTCTCGACATCTTCGTAGGTGTCTTTAATCTTCTGCACAAGACTGTGATCCATGTCTTTTCCAGGGTAGCAATCCTATGGGTCAGGGCCTTGCATGCTTAGCCCTGTGATCCGATTGATCAACGTCTGATCCACTATGATACGGTAGTTCAACCACAAATATCTGCCATGGTAGCAGGACAACAGCAACTTAACGCATGCGTTCACTTCTTGGTGCCTACCGAAGTGAGGAATCTTCATGACATTGAGCAGTGTGGATTGCATAAGGTTCATGGTCCATGACTGGGGGACGATATTCGAGTTCTTTCCCTTGGTTCTAGTTAGATACTTGTGCGGGGTGAGGATGTTGTACACCTTCCTTTCGCCGAGGTTGAAGTTGCTAAACTTCAACGCTCCGATCTTATCTTGGTCTACACACACTGAACGTATCCCTTTCGAGAGGTACGTAGTGACCAAAGCATACTCAAATTCTCTGGGCACACTGTCATGACTTATCGCGCTACTCAGAGGGGGTAGATAGGTGGGTAATATACTCAGGATTAACTTAGCATTCACAATATCATCCCTATGCTTAGTTCGCTTTTCATCTACTGGTTGGGATGGACCAACTCGAGCAGTGGACGGACAGGTTGGCAGTCCTCTCGTCTAAGATGCTTGTACACCTATAGACACTCCTCTCTCTGACATGACTCTTTCAGTCATTAAGTCGAGGAGAAATTTCGTTAATGATTCTTCAACTGCGGTGAGTAAGTTGAACATACACGCTTGGGATTAAAATTATCAGCGTCACGATGATCTTAGATATGACACTAGAACAAACAACAATAGCATAATGATCACTATATACAATTCGCTTGGTCTATGGGCTTCAAATTCTTAGTTATCAAAAGTGTTATTCATGCATGGCCTGACGGGATAAGTATGCAACTCAGCAACGATTCGCTTGCAACAGTTATGAGCCTCCATTAACTCTTGTCTGATCTGTTATGGCGCAGTCTAAAAGTCTGATGAAGGACCTTTATTTCCTTTCTACCCATTCGGAGCATCGATCGAACGGTTATAATATCCCCAACGGCTATAATTCTTTGCCATGGTGAAGTGCCATATTTCATTGTTCTGATATCCCAACAAAGCTCCAATTCTGCAAATTTTCTGTCTGCGAAGTTCCCTCTGGAATCTTCTGTAACTTTTTAATATTATCCCTCTTCTTACTTAGCTTTCTAGCCTTCTTTCCACTGAGCTTCGTCTTAGTAGTTCATGTTCTATTCTGATTCTTATCTTCTTTTGACATAATCACTGCGTAATGTTCATATTCTTCCCTAGGGTTCCTGGATAATACTTCTTCTTTATCCGAGATAGGTACTTCAGTCTCCTATGAGTCTTCTAATGTTCTTGCAGCTTCGACATCTAGGTTTCTAGTGTTAGATAGCTTCGATCTATTCTCCTGTTCTTTGATCAAGTGTGCAATCCTTCTGGTCATGAAATCTTTTAACTCTTGTTTCTTCTGCTCCAAGACTTCTTCTTTCTTTCATCTGGCTTGATCTCTGTCAATCCAAGGTTTTCCTATTAACATGGTAAACGGGGTGCGGTCTTCAATAAATTTAATAATCTCAACATCTTCCTCTGTCGAAGTTCCATTGACGGTCATAGGTATCTGAGCGAGCCTTCCACACACGTTTACCAGTTTTCCTTTGAATAACCCTAGTCCTCCTAATGAAGGAATCATAGCAGGCCTTCCTATAGCTTCCCAAGTTCTCTCTATCATGATATTCACTTGTGTTTCTTCATATAGAACACAATCAATGTTGAAGTCTCCTATTCTTTGTTCAATGCATTCTTTTCCTTTGAAGATCTCTGATAATCTGACATGTCGATGGTCATTCAAGGTTTCTCTCATTTGTAGCAATATTTGCTCGGATCCTTTCTGGTATTCTACCATAATCTCAGTTTCTAGATCTGCCTTAGGGTTCTCTTGATTCAGATTCATTCCTTCAAGATTAGAAATCATTCTAGGGAAATCCAATACTTCATGGTCCATAGATTTGAAACAAACACAACTAGGTCTTCTCCCAGGGAATTCTTTAGCAAGATGTTCTGGTTTTCTGCAACTGTAACAAAGGGTTAATCTTCTCTTTTTTTTAAATGATCCCCAGCCTCTTCTGTACTGTGCACTAGGATCATAGGTACTAACCTGCAATAAATTCTTTCTGGGATCTTGCATCCATTTGTTAGTCCAAACAATATTTCTATGGATAGGTATAACATATCTTTCACTATTCTTGTCAGATCTATTAATACCAAATCCTCTTTCATCTATCAATACCCTAGTTTTCAAACTAGGAATTTTTTTATTAAACATACCTAGATCCATACTCTAGAAACAAAAATTTCCACTTATCTTGCTTCTACAGAGCACAAAGCGTTCATATCTGAAAAACAATTACTATCTTTACCTTTATTAGAGCATAGAGCTTGCAGATCTTACCTCATTTAATCAGAAATTCTCACTTTTACCTTTCTTAGAGCACCAAGATTTCAGATCTTGCTTCTTTCCTTCAGATCTAACCTCTTTTCTTCAGATCGGGCTTCTTTCTTTTAGCACAGAGTTTTATAATTCAAGTAGAATACTGTGCACTAGGGCATAGATCTACACATAGAGATTTCACAATCCCAAGTCGAATCTTTGTAGAGAGCTTCTTCTTCCTCAGTTCCTAGCAATCACAGTTTCAGGTCCTAGCAGTGGAACCATTTGTTGGCACATGGGAAGACCCAGGGTTCAATGCTACAATAGTGTGTCAACAAATCCCTAACTACCGGCCCTTTCGACAACACCTGTGAAGCAGATGAAGTCTCACCTGAGCTAGAGGCAGGGATGGTTGCAAGACTCAGGCGTCTACAACCTTAGCTGGGACACAGATCTGTGATTATAACACTTAATACATCGCTTAGCACCGACAGTCCCTCAATATGCAATCACTATTCACTTTGCTAATAAAATAGAGCTTCGTAGTATTCACACTAATCTACAGTATTTAAGCACTCAGCATATAAATGGATCAGAATGAGCATATCAAGCACTAAGCATGACTATCTTGATTAGATCTAATATTCTCCCATATCATAAGCACAAAGCAAAAGTAGATCTATCTAAACATATCAAAGCACTTTGAAAATAACATGTGAACACATCAAGTCAAAGCACAAAGCACATAACACGGTGTTTACGTGGTTCACCCCCACCCTGGGGCTACACCCACTAACTCTTCTTCTTTATTGTCTTCAGTCCATCAATTACAATTAAAAAGCCTTCAAAACCCTTACTCCGCATAGGACAGAATATCTGCGCAGCTCACTAGATCCTTCTTCCTTGTGTTACAACACTAAGCCCTCCATAATCTACTACAAGGACCTGCACTTAGCTCTGCAAGTCTCTTACAGTCATGCACAAGGCCCTTACAATTCGTACTAGCACTTAGCCTTTAGCACTTATCATATCATCACATCAGATAGATGCACTATTCTCCTTTCTTACATTTCCTATCCTTCTATCTATACATACAAAATAGGCCTAAACATGGGTAAACCCATGGGCCAACATCCCATTCCCGTTACATATTCCCAAAAAACCAAAAAGGGGGCTGAGATCTCATGATCTCTGCTTCGTCTTGTGCTCCTCCTTCGACGGGTTGTCGAAGTCCCAAAATAGGTCAACATGACCAAGAAAAATCCCAAAACTTGGTCAAGGGACAACAAACAACAAACACTTGTTGATACAGTGCAACTCACAAAGTTCACTCTTCATGCCTAACAACCTAGCTCTTCAATTTTCATTTCCAAAATGCTCCAAAAATTCTCCAGCATGCTCCAAAATTCACCCAGCCTTGTTGTTCCATCTCCCAAGCTCTTCTCCCCTCTTCTCTACTTGTTGTTCATGTAAAAATAAATGTGAAAATTTGTCTGTTGCTACCCATACAAATTTCCTCTCTTTTCCCAAGACAGTTGACTACTAAATATACCCAATGTTGTTTGTACTCCATCTCCATGCTCTCCAATAACTATGGGATGTGACTCTCACACCCACCCTATGACAGGTATTCAATGATTGGGCTCTCATACACTCAACGAGAACATAAAAGGTTTCCCCAAATGATAATAAAATTCAGAAATGTGGGTTTGAATTAATACCCACAAATTATTTCCCCTTTGGACCCCACTTGGACACTCTCTAGGAATTCCCCCTCTCTTATGGATTAATCATCCCCCATCTATGTCCATATCCCATCAGCTGGTATTACATTATATTTATTCACAATTCAGGAAATACATTTTGCATTTACATTGCTTGGCCATAGCCACAATTATATCTACATTATTAATTAATTAAACTGTGGATTATAGTGGGGATGTTACATTCCCCCTCCCCTACAATTTTTCATCGTCCTTGATGCACCGCACCATGCTGAAATACATATGTAATACTTAAATCACAATATTAAAAAAAAATAGAATTCCACAATCTTTACCCTCCAACAACAGTCCCAACCATAATCTCTCATTCTTCTCAACCTGTTGACCCAAGGAATGTTCCCCCTTCACTACCTTCATTCCATCAGGCTGCACCATTCTCTTATCAGGGTTATCAGCATAGGTGACCAAGAATTTATGAAATGTGATTATAGTAACTAGCTGCCCAAAAATAGAGTCTTTCATTTTTCATCTTCAATTTTATTCAATATTGGAAAATATTTCTGGGTATTCTTCCCGCATGGTTTCTTCATGCTCCCATGTTGCATCTTCAAGAACATAGCAGGTCCATTCATTTCTACATTATCCTTTTCATTTTCTCTTCTATTTCCTTTAACAAATATTTCCCAATGATGGCTCTATCTATTGGGTTATCCCAAATCACTGGTGTGTTACACTTCCTGTGATCCAAGTGGATATTGGTGGCCACCCACCTATTCCAACTGGATCCTCTTGACATTTTTTATTTCTTTTGTAATTCGTTGTAATTGTGGGTACTACACTTCTGAGGTTGTCTGAAGCTCTCCACATATTCTAGGTGGAGACTGGTGGCCACCCACCTAATCCAACTAGCTTATTTTGGATTTTTTCATGTCAACACACCCTTTTGTACTTCTAGGGTCGTTTTGGGGCCGTAAACAATGTTTTTTTTTTCTTGCCACAGTCAAACTATAGACAGAGTCAGATTTTGACGGCGTAATGTGTAGTTCTTGAAAATACATTTCCAATGGGCTATCACGCACCTAAAATGGAGGTCGTATGAAACAGTTACAACCCCAGGATGTTGAGGTACTAACTTACCCATCAGGGCCCACATAAGTTTTGACGTTTCATCTCTTAGGGTTAGGTTTTTGGATGTCTAGGGTTTTGGAATTCATGGGTAATGTTAAAAATTCCTCTGGAGCCTCATTGTAATCATTATTCTCATATGGATACGCGCAATAGCCACATATATTCTCGGAGATAGCTACCACCATTCAAGCAAGTTGTTTCCAGTTCTGCAGTATTACAGTTTCAACCTATTTCATTTATTCAATAGAAGATATTGTTCACTGGATATGTGTTGTTGTTATCTGTATCTTTATGTTATTGTATTCAGTTTGTTAGTCAGTTCATTCCGATCATAAATCTAGATTAGTGGTATCAGAGCGGTCTGCTCTTCATTTATTTTTCTTCGTGCATGTCCCTGACAAGATCTAGGTACAAGATCCTTTGCAATATTCGTCGCACCGAACCCGATAGAAACCCATGGGGGATGAAACAAATATGATGGAGTAGGATATCCTTTTAAAATGTTGCTCGAGGAATCCCTTGCGCGATAAAGGAACGAAATGATGGACAACTTTGTACAGATCCTTCGGCAGATGCCCACAGGAGAAGCATATTCATCAAGCGGCCATGCAACCCCCTTCAAGGTACAAGTCAATTTTGATATTCCATTATTTGAAGGACTGATAGATGCGAATGTTGTAGATAAATGGTTGAATCTGCTTGAAGGGTATTTTCTGTCCACAATTTTTCTGATAGGGAAAAGATTACTTTTACACTCCTCAAGGCCATTCCCCATGTTAGGGATTGGTGGGATACTTACTTTGAGCAAAGGGCCATAGAGGAATTTGCAATATTTGCGCTCATCCCCACATGGGATTCCTTCGGGGATTCCATTAAATAAAATTAATACCATGTTGAAATCTACGAGGACCAGTACACCAGATGGACCACCCTATGTCAGGAAAGGGACCAGACAGTACCAGATTTCACCAATATTTTCCATACCTTCTGCACCAAATTGGGTATCAAAGACTCTGAGTGACATCTGGTGCTCAAATACCACGACTGTTTGCATAGATACATTCAAACATAAATGGATTTTTTGTACATTGCATCATTGGGTACAACTTATAGATATGATGTCAAGATTGAGCAGAAATTTAAGCAAAAGAGGCGAGAGTTTGGATCTGCAAACTCCTCATAGCTAAAGAAGGGAAAAGGTGGCCCCAACCCACACAACAAGGGACAACAAAAATATGGCCACTCTTGGGAACACCAGACCAAGCCTCAACACAAGAAGGGTAATGAGAAGTCGAATAAGAACATGGGAAAATGGTGTGAAAACCATAAAATCCTTTGGCACAACACCAAAGAATGTCACTCCAAGTAGTCACTCATGGGGGAGATGAAAGATATTGAGTCAAAGGCCGATTCTGACTCTGAATCAAATCTAGAAGGATGGAAGTGGATTATCAATGTTGAACCCAGTGCCACTCTCGCTACCACCAAATTCCAGCCAAGCGAACCAGAAGAACCAGAGGAAGGGAACGCCTCTTTCACTCACAGATGTGGGTAAAGGGGGCTCTTCTTCATTTCATTGTCAATAGCAGCAGTCAAAAGAACCTGATCTCAGCATAGGTTCCCAAGCGGCTAGACCTATCAATGAAATGACACATGCATCCCTACACCATCATTTGGATTCACCAAGGAAGAGATCTATGTGTCAGCGAACAGTATCAGCTACCCTATCGCAACAAGCCTTTCAAAGGAGAGGTATTGTGTAATATTTCTCCCCTTGAAGTTTTTGAAGTTATTTTAGGAAAACCATATTTGTGGAAGCGACATGTTGTGTATGAGTCTAGACCCCTTAGTGTTATCATTATTTTGGGTAGACAATTGTACAGGATACCAGAGGTAGCACCGCCTACCGCTATTTATTTAATCTCTACTAAGAAATGGAGTAAGGTCATTTCACATGCCAGAAAGTTTGTCTTATTTGTGATCCATGCTCATAGTAAGAAGAATGTTGTTGCCCATATGTGGCATCTACACAGAGCCTCTGTTTGCAGCAGAAGCAAGCGAAAGGGATCATGGAAGAGTACAGAGACATCTTCTCCTCACCCACCGGGGTACCGACACACTGCCAAGTCAAGAATTCAATTGATCTAACCCCCGGTGCACCTCTACTTAATGGACCAGTCTATCGTCGCTCGCTGATGAAAAATGACGAAATAAAGTGCCAGATCCAAGAGTTGCTTCAAAAGAGGAACATCAGACCCAACGCATCCCCTTATGGTATCCTGATTGTACTGGTATAGAAGAAAGATAGGACTTGGCAGCTCTGCATTGATTATAGAGAATTAAAGAAAATCACAGTCAGGAACCGGTACCCAATTCCCAGAATTGATGACCTTCTTGACCAAATGAAAGGGGAAAATTTCTTCAGCAAGATTGACCTAAAGTATGGCTACCACCAAGTTCCCATCGAACCAACTAATGTATGGAAGACAACTTTCACATCTAAAGAAGGTCTCTTTGAATGGTTGGTCATGCCCTTTGGCTTAACAAATGCACCGGCCAATTTCATGAGGATGATGGATGATGTATTGAGACCCTTCACCAACTCTTTAGTGGTGGTATATTTGGATGACATCCTTATCTTCAGTAGAAATTGGGAGGAGCACATGCAACATATTCAGTAGGTTTTGAGCACTTTGCGGCAACACCAGCTATATGCCAACTTGGGAAAATGCTCCTTTGGCATGAACAGGATCCAATACTTGGGCTACATTGTTTATGAGCATGGGGTACATGTTGATCCACCTAAGATCCAAGTCATCCATGACTGGCCAGCCCCGGCCACACTAATCAAGCTTCGGAGCTTCTTGGGACTAGCCAATTTCTACTGACGGTTCGTGTTGGGATTCTCCCATATTGCATGGGCCCTCAAACAAGTGAACAATGGAGGTGGAATGCAAAAATTCGTGTGGGGGAAAGAACAACAAAGAGAATTTGATTATCAGAAGCATCACTTGTGCTCAACTCCAGTATTATCCTTACCCGATCTGGAACAACTATTCAAGATTGAGCCTAATGCATATGACTATGCTGTAGGCGTAGTTCTCACTCAACACAGTCAGATGGTGGCATGCCATAGTGAGACACTCTCATATACTATCTGGAAATACCCCACATATGACAAGGAAATGTACTCCATTGTACAAGCTTGTCATGAATGGAAACATTACATTCTAGGAAACGAGACAATCATCCACACTGATCACAAGCCTTTGCAGTTCATAGAGACATAAGGGGAAGTTGTAGAATGATCGCAATCAGAGCTAGTCCACCTACTTGTAGCAGTTACATATCAAAATCAAGTATAAGACAAGGAGCAAAAATCATGTCATTGACTACCTTAGTTGACCTCCCATGGTTGCACTCACCACCGTGCTCTATTATTGTGGACATGAGGCATATGAGTGGCCCTGTTGTCATAATGGAAGACCTAGGGTTCAACTCTAATAGTGCACCAACAATCCCTAACTACTATCCCTTTTGGAAAAACCTACGGAGCAGATGCAGTCTCACCCAAAGTAGCAATAGGGGGTTGCAGGACACAGGTGTCTACAACCAGAGGAAATGCAAGTGGATTCAAAGGAACAACACACAGCAACCTGGTTAATCTTTATCTCATTTAAGCCTATCGTGCGTACTATATCTTAGATCTAATATAATGATGCAATAACATAATAATAGAAAGCAAAATAACACAGCATCAATCACACAGAACAACAAGATATACATCGTTCGCCCTCTCCCTAGGTCTACGTCCACAAAACTGTGTTTCTTGATATTACATGAAAACATACAATTCTATCTATGCACTTAGCTTGCATATCTCTCTCTCTTTCTCTTCTTTCTCCCCTCCCTGTGCACCCAGTTGGGTTAATCTTCTAACCCAGCTGAAGATCTTACAATACAGACTCTCTCTCGACACACTACTTCCCTTACACAACAATACCCACTCTCTTAACCCACAATGAAAAAATCATAACCAACAACGAACCACCAACGAGTGACGAACCCCTCTTCTCTCATCTAGGTCCTTATTTATAAATTTTGTGACAACGTCTAGGTATCAAAACCCTAGCTGTCTAAAACCCTAGGTCAACTTGACCTGAATTTTCAGGGCTTCACCAACCTATCTTTCCTTTTTTTTTCATGAGATGCTCCAAAGCATCTGTCGGTGGATTTTTTCGCTTGTTTAGTTGTCCACGATCCATCTTCCTTGTTGATCTGTCTTCCTCGATCTTCTTGGTCAATGACTCATTTTCCCTTACTTCTCTCCTTCTTTTCTGCTTCTTTGACCACTTCGACCCAATCTCAGTCAATGTTCCTTCTGTGCAATTCGTACTTTGCCTTTCTTCCTTAATATTATCTTTCTTCCATAAGCAAGGACCAACAGGCCCCCAACACTCACATGTGACTCGTCCCGAGGCACTACAGGTCTAAACCTTCTCTTTCACTTTGACTTTAGATTCCACAGAGCATCCTAAGCTCTCTACTTTGTTCCTCCCTTCCTTGTGCAGACTATCTTTTATGTGTCTAGTACCCAGTTTCAACTGCACCTGGTACCTAGACCCTTCTTCTTATGCTTTTACTGAGAGCTGCGAGCCAACTGGTTGTCATAGTACAATTTCAACTGGCTCCCATTTACCAAACCTTCCTTCCATTCTCCATTCAAAGTCTTCAATTGTCCAGCTCCTCCTTCTATAACATAGGCAACCTCATATGGCCCAAGCCAATGTGTCCTGAACTTCCCTGAATGCTTCATGAACTTGTTGTCATATACCCATACTAGATCTCCTTGCTTAAAGGCTTTCTTCTTGATATGTCTGTCATGATAGGCCTTTTCTCATTCCTTTTGTACCTGTTGGTGAAATCCTGCAATGAATTTGTTTGCCTCTAGTTCCACCAACTACACAAGATTGTCTTGCACAACGCCCGTGTCATCCATATCTGTGAATGCTTCAATTCTTAGACTAGGAACCAAATATTCCTTAGGTATGACTACTTCTAGGACATAGACTATCTTAAAGGGGGTCTGCATTGTCATCTTATTGAAAGTGGTTCTATAGGCCCATAATACTGTTGGTACTCTCAAATCCCAATCATCTATGTTCACATTGCAAATCATCGTCAACGTTATCTCCAAGATCTTATTAAAATATTTGATTGTACCATTCACCTGTGGATGGTATGGAGTGCTCTTCTGATGACGAACTTCAAATTCCTGAGTCCAGGCTTCAATAGTCTTATTAATAAAGTGTGTACCTTGATCGCTCATAAGGGTCTTCGAGCATCCAAACCTGGGTATGATATCATCAAATATGAATCATGTAGTTGTAGTTTCACTACAGTCCTTAACTACTCTTGCTTCTTCCCATCTTGTCAAATACTCAGT
Organism: Picea engelmannii; assembly: GCA_009831015.1. NCBI lineage: Eukaryota > Viridiplantae > Streptophyta > Pinopsida > Pinales > Pinaceae > Picea > Picea engelmannii. The sequence continues at coordinate 107,832 of ML786647.1, read as the reverse complement.
TGCAGTGATAATGTAGCTCGCTCCTATGCACTTCCCTGGGGGTTTGATAGGTCCCACGAAATCAATTGCCCATTTCTCAAATGCCTGTAAAGTTAGATGAGGTACTAAAGGAATCTCATATCTTCTGGAGGGCTTCCCAACTCTTTGGCATACATCGCAGGATCTGTAGTATTCCTTAGCATCTTTGTGTAAAGTGGGCCTCCAGAGGCTAGCTCTAAGAACCTTTTGCGTTGTTTCTTTCCATGCATAATGTCCTCCTACGATGATTTCATGTGATTCTTACAAAATCAGTGTTCTCTCTGCCTCCATAACACATCTCCTCATGATCTCATCAGGTCCCATCTCATAAAGTTGTCTAGCTATAAGTGAAAAGTTTGCAACACGAACTACTAGTTGCTTCTTCTGAATGACTGTATATTCATGAGGTGCCATTCCTGTTGATAGGAATTGGACTACCTCGGAGAAGTGATAATCAACCTTTATGATGGCCAACAACTGTGCATCTGGTTTCAAGGGGATCTTCATTTCTCCCATGGACCCTTTAATGCCCTTCATATCAGTAAACTTGGTTGGAAACAAGTTCTGATATTCATGTAGTAGTTATGTGATCTTATCAATAGTGGAATCATCCCAATAATCTCCAACATTTGCGAGTGTAGGTGCTTTCTCTATTCAAATAATAAATTTCTCAATTTTGATTGGTTGTCGGATGAAAGGTAGTTGAATCCTGGCCCTTCTATGTCTCTATGTCCTTTTGTTTATGTGATGTTCACATTCCTAGGATCATCATCTTCATCAACATTGATATTGTAACAACCTTGCAATTTTTGAAGAGGTGTGGTCCATTCATTCTCTTCTTTCTCAACAGGGAGGTTAGGTGCCTCCTCAAAGACTTTATGTCTTACAACTTGTAGAGCTTGATCTACTATGGGGTGTTGAATTTCAAATAAAAATGTAGCTAGAAAGTTCAGAGTCATATTGTACCAAATTGCAGTGGTGAGGTGCAGTTATGCTTGAAGATACCAATTTATAGGCGTTGTGTCCAAAGTGTTGATGAACTTATGCACCCACTATTCCTAAGGAATGTTTCTCCCTACCTCTTAATAAATTCGCACATGATCCTTCGGACAGCTTTGACCTATGTATCGAACTTTGCACCCTTCGACTTGTTCTGAAAAGTGCATTGTCATCAAAGTGCGACATTACACCCACTCCACGATGTTATTTTTGTGTGTTCCCCACCATCTCGTTGGCATTGCTTTCAAGGATTCATCCAGTGCCAACAACCTCTATTGTACCGGTACAATTTCTTCAAATTCCAATAAGAAAGTTTCTAAATCATTTAAACCATCAAATGTGGGTAAATTACTTACTTATGTGCCAATCCAGGGAACTTCCCTGGTCAATCTAGCACATCTCCACGTAGAAACTTCATACATTTTGTTCTGCCAATTCTCTAGTGCTTCTTCTGAATCTGATGAGCATGCATTTTCACTTCGCCAGCTTAAATTCCCATCTGTTGTAGGATTAATATAATCATGTTGTCTTTCTGTCAATTTATATATATTCTCTAGCTCACATGCACAGTCTTCTTCTCTGATGGTTTCTGTGTATCTGTGACATTCATGAAGATAAAGAGGCACAATGATGTAGACCCCCTCCCCTTCAGGGTTCTACGACCTCCCGGTCTCTAGATTGTTCAATCCCCTCAAGCTGAAACAACTATTTGGTCTGTGCTAGAACCCCAAGAAAAAATATTCACAGGTCCCTTTATGAAACTCACCCTGTGAGAACAGGCACCAAGCGCGAGCTCCACCCCACATGACCACGGGCTATGACTATGTGCCTACACAAATAGTGTTTTCGGAACTTCACGTATTGGGACTTCGACATGTGAGCCACCCTTGTCTCTCCAACTCTCGATAGTCAATTCCCAATGAAGGCTAAGCACTGGGCTAGCTTGCTACGTATCCTTTTTCCATGTGACCACTGTCTATGATCACAAACTGAGCCCAAAAGGTGCTCTTCGCATTTCACGTATCAATGATGTGAAGGAGTTGACTCCTTATCCTTCGAACTCCCGATTGTCAAAATCATGATGGGGTTTAACTAATGTTAGCTCCTCCCTTTAGTTCTACCACATGGCATATGGTTATAACCTAGGGATAAATCTTTCAGTATTTCCTTCACCTAGCTCAATGTTCCAGGTTTTTTGTGATCTAACGGTTCAAATCATGTCGTGAATCTGGACTTCGCCAATCCTCGACTCTACTCCTTTGAATTTATTTAGTAGAGACTCGGCAAAATTTTTATCTCTCGCCATGTGTCCCTCCAAAATGGATGGTCTTGACAACGTCGAGACAACCAACGACTATGATATTTCGCCATGATCACCAGTTGTGTTCTTTTCGAAATGATCAATGATCGTGATCTCCTCTCTATCTGATGGTCGCGATTGAATCAAAATTTCACGAGTTGCGAGTTCTTGCAACTCGAACTTTGACTCCTTTGATGAGTGATTCATAGAAACGCCAACTACTCACCATGTGTCCCCTCCGATGGACGGCTATGATCATGTCAGGTTTTTGGATTTCGCAAAACCCACCTTCTTGTGTAGTGCACTTCCTCCAGATCCAACGGTTATCGGTCCACGGTGCTCCGATCTGATGATTCTGATCTGATCTCTCCCACGCTCTCTTCTGAGTGTTTGGACATGGATTCGATAGTCCAAATATTTTCCCTTCATCTTATTCGACAGTTGTTGTGCTCTCCCTCCTAAGATTTTGCACCTTCTTCCTAGACATGGAAGATTTCAACAGTTAGAAGATTTTGATCTTCGCCCTTCCTATGAGTCTAGTTTCTAGATCTTGTGAACACTTTATGAAAGGGATATCCCTTCTGAGCTTCTTCCCTTGAAGGATTGTCGATCTCCCACACACACCTTGCATTATGGGGATTTCGAATAACTCAATTCGAAGGATTTTCTTGAAAAGAAAATGCTTCTCGCCCACCTGGAGTTCTTCGGCTCTGGTTCTTCAAAGCTCGTTAGCTTCTTGATGTTGTGCACACCTTGCACCTGGTCTGAGTTTCCTTGGTTCCCTCCGAACTTCTCTTTGAGTCAATTCGAGACTTAGTCGATGCACTCCTTGCATTCAATATGCACACCTTGCATACAAGTACCATAGGAGAAACAAAGCGAAACTCAACCAGTTTCATCACGACTTCATATAGTCAATCTCTCAAACTCTCATACATGAAAGTGAACTGTAACAAATCATACATACAGAATAACATTCATGCAATCACATTTGAGATGAACACAATTCAAGGATTTGGGACAATTTTTTTCTATTCTATTCATTCATAAAATGAAAATTACATAGTGTTCATCTACTCTTCTCTGCTCTACTGATCTCTATTACAATACTCTCCCATACTGATCTATTACAGTGTAAAAATCAACTATCTAAGGACCGGCTCCACGAGCTCTCTTGTCCTGTTTTGAAATATATCATTTCAAACTTTACAACTAACACCTACTTTGTCCTACTACAATAACTGCTAATTACTACCAGATAGAGTCGACACTCCATATCTGCAGTTTCTTACAGTCCTTCCAGACTTTAGAAACAAGTTATAATTTAAAATTGTTGTTTACAAAATATCTCAACAACCAATTAAATTCTGAGTTAAATGCTTGATTTCAAACTCTCTCATCACTGAGATGTCCTATGTTTGCCTCCACATATGCGTTGTTGACCTTGAAGATGATGCTCCTATATCATACTCCTCTGGTTAAAAAATTTCACATGGACTCCTGTCCATGAGCTCCTGTATTGTCTTTCCATGATTCAAAATATCAGGTTTTGTAACCCAACTTGCATCTTCCATTGGGTGATATTTCCACTTCACTAAGTATTCAGGATATCTATTTATTCTGGTTTTATTTCCATCTCTTTGTTTGATGATTCTCTCCATCTGAGGTTTTTCTCTTGTGGGAAACTGCTCTTCCCAATGTATTTTTTTTTTATCATCTAACTATCCTGCTTCATCCCTCTTGTAAGGATACAAGTCTGCAACATTGAATATCTGAAAACTCAATCTCATAAGCATTGGCAGTGAATTTTCTGAGAATCATGCATGGTCCTATCTTCTTCATCCTCAATTCGTTATACATTCCCCTTGGAAATCTCTATTTTCTTAAATGAGCTAAAACTTCATCTCCAACTTCGAATTGAATTTCTCTTATCTTTTGATCAACTTTGTTCTTGTACTTTTTGTTGTTGTCCTGTAGTTGTTCTTCTAGAATGGTATGAAATGTGCCATTTTTTAGAATATGTCTACCATGAAAAATATGGAATCGCTCCCTTTTTGAGTTCTAGTCAATCCCAAAAGAAAATCCATACTGATTGCACCCCACGGCCTCTTTGGAATTGGTAATGGCTTAGACAAACCAGTGTTTTGTTGTCTTCCCTTTGCATATTGACAAATTATGCATTTCTTCACAAACTTCTTCACTTCTGCCCTCATTCTCAGCCAATAGTATGAATTATTCAACTGTGCAAATGTCTTATCGTGACCAAAGTGTCCAACTAAACCTCCACTGTGTTTCTCTTTCAGTAGGTTATCTCTCATTGAGCATTTTGGAATGCATAATTGGCTTACTTTGAACAATAATCCATACTGATTCAAATATTCATTCCATGGGCTTTTGTCTCCCAATAAAGGATTCTTGCATGCCTCATAAGCTTCTTTGAAATCTGCATCTTCTTTATACACTCCTTGAGGTGTTCAAACCCCAAAGTCTCCACCTGGAATTCATCTACAATCAAATTCCTCCTACTCAAAGCATCTACGACTTTGTTAGCAATTCTGGCAATGTGCTAACTAACAAAAGTAAAATTCTGCATAAATTCTACCCATTTTGCATGTTTCTGATTCAACTTTTCTTTCCTAGTAATAAATTGCAAAGCATGATTATCACTATAAAAGACAAATTCTTTAGGAATAAGATAATGTCTCCATTTTTTCAACGCTTGAATCACCGCATAAAACTCCTTGTCATACGTGGAATACTTTTGCTTGGTGTCATTCAGTTTCTCACTGAAATAAGAAATTGGTTTTTTATCCTGACTCAAGACTTCTCCAATAGCTAATCCACTTGTGTCGCATCTCACCTGAAATGTTTTTACAAAATCTGGTAAAACCAGAATTGGTTGCTTTGTGATTTTCTCCTTCCACACTTTGAAACTTTTTTTAGCTTCCTTTGTCCAACTGAAGGACTTGTGTTTCTTCTTCACAGTATCCAACATGGGTGCACATATGCCACTGAAATTTCTGATAAATTTCCTATAAAAACTTGCTAACCCATGAAAACTTCTCTGATCACTCTCACCTTTTCTGGTTCCATATTCAATTCATTTGAAGAGATTAAAAAACCTATATATATGAGCTCCTTCTTCATAAAAGAACTCTTCTTCAGATTTATCAGCAATTTCTCTTGCTACAACCTTTCCATCACTGATGTCAAATGTATTAAGTGTTCTTCCTTTGTCTTGCTTAAGATTAGTATGTCATATAGATATACTATGACAAATTTTCCTATGAAGTCTTTCAACACTTCATTCATCAGTCTCATAAATGTGCTCGATGCATTTTTCATCCCAAATGGCATGACCAACCATTCAAACAATCCGTCATTTGTCTTGAATTTTGTTTTCCATTCATCTCCCTCTCTGATTCTTATCTGATGATATCCGCTCTTCAACTCTACCTTGGAAAAATAGCTTGCTCCACTCAAAAAGTCCATCAAATCATCCATCCTTGGTAAAGGAAATATGTATCTAATGGTTATCTTGTTGATGGCTCTAGAATCTATACACATTCTCCATCCTCCATATTTCTTTGGACTTAATACAGTCAATACTGCACATGGTCTTAGGATTTCTCTGACTAACCATTTATCCAACAAATCTTGGACTTGCTTTTTGACCTCCTCATTCTCCCTAGGTGTCAACCTATAAGCTACTTTGTTTGGTAAACTAGCGCCTGGAATAAGGTCAATATGATGGCTTATGCTCCTAATGGGTGGTAATGAGTGTGGTAACTCATCCACGCTTATATCAACAAAGTTTTCTAACATTTCCTAGATTTCTATAGGAAAATATTCTACATAAGTATTTGCAAGGATAACTCTAGGCTTCCTCACTACAGCAAATTGCATTTTTTTCTCCTTCTTGAAATCATTCAAGAGTTCCTTCCCACTCATGAGAAGTATGCTTCAACTAGCTTCTCTCTTTTGATCTTTGTCTTCTATGGGTAACAACATATGCGTTCTACCAATCTTTTCTAGGGTATAGGTATTCTTTCTTCCATCGTGAATAACCTTTCAGTCATATTGCCACGGCCTCTCCAATAAAATATGACAGACATCCATACAAATTACATCACACAATATTTCATCTTTGTAACCTCCTATTTTAAATCCAACTTGGCCTTGTTGACTCACCACGACTTGATGTCCCTTCTGCAACCACGATACCTTGTATGGCTTTGGATGTGAAGTTGTCTTCAACTCCAGTTTTTCCACCATCTCTGTGGACACTAGATCATCAGTGCTCCCACTATTTATGATCACCTTGCAAAATCTGTCCTTCGACTTGCAAGCAGTTCTGAACAGGCTTGTTTGTTGAACTAGTTCCTCTGGTTCCTTTTCAGGTTTAAGAAGAATTTTCCTCATCATGAGGTTTCTTCCTCCTTCTACAACTTCTTCTTCCACATGCCTCTGCGCTTCAGCAATGTGTGCTTCTCCACCTTCTCTTTTTTTGTCGGTACATTCCCAAGATTTATGTCCTTCCTTTCCATAGGTATAGCATTTAACTATGCCTCCTTTGGCTCTTCCTCTTCCTCTTCCTCTGGAAAAAGAGCTTCCTCTACCATGTTGTCCTTCTTTATAACTTTCACCCTTCTCATGGTGACTATGTTTTTTGTCAACTTCAGGCTTCGACTTCTAGAACTTCTCTCTACTGGTTCCCTTGCCTCTGCTTTGTTGGCTTTGCTTCCTGGATAATTTGTCTTCATCTTTCAAGGCTGCTTGATAGGCATCCTCGACTTTTCTAACCGACATCATGCTAATCTACTCTTGGATTTCATACCTCAGCCCTTTGATATATCTAGCTGTCTTCTCATCCTCATTTTCCTTCTGCCCAACCCTAATAAAATTGTTCAGTGTACTCCTTCACTGAAAAACCCCTCTATTTCAGGTTCTGCAATCTTCTGTAAAGATTGATCTGGTAATCCTTCGGGATAAATTTGGCTTTCAGCTTGGCTACCATCCTATCCCAATTTTTAATTTTCTGCTTACCGTTACTTCTACGTTTGGCTTGCAATTCATCCCACCATAACATTGCATGACCTTTAAGTCTTGTCACTGCATGCTTCACCATCTTGTCTTCTTCGATATCTTCGTAACTGAAGTATTTTTCCATAGCACGTACCCAATTTAACAATTCTTCAACTTCTAAATTTCCTTCATACATAGGTACCTCTATCCTTACTCTCACTCCTATCTTTGAAACAACTTTTATCAAGCGATCTTGTACAGCATCCTCCACGTCATTTTCTTCATCCTTTTCTTCTTCTTCACTCTCAGCGTCACTGATATCTCCAGTGTCTGGTGCTCTTCTCTCTGTTGTCTCCATGGCGTTCAACCTCATTCGAATTCGCCTCATTTCTTCTTCCATCTTTGCATTTGCTCTGCGCCTTCTTGGTGGCATGATTTCACTACGTCACCTAAAAACAGAAATGAAATTTCCTTTAGACCACAACTGATACCAACTTTCCTCCTTTATATTTTTCTATTGTCTGCAAACAAACTCAAAATCTAGGCTCTAATACCACCTGATGCAGACCCCCTCCCCTTCAAAGTTCTACGACCTCCCGGTCTCTCGATCGTTCAATCCCCTTGAGCAGAAACAACTCTTTGGTCCCTGTTGGAACCCCAAGTAAACATATTCATAGGTCCCTTTATGAAACTTGACCTGTGCGAATAGGTACCAAGCGCGAGCTCCACCCCACGCAACCACGGGTTGTGACCGCGCGCCTACACAAAAAGTGTTTTCAGAACTTCATGTATCGGGACTTCGACGTGTGAGCCACCATTGACTCTCCAACTCCCTATAGTTCATTCTTGACGAAGGCTAAGCACCGGGGTAGCTCCCTTCATATCCTTTCTCCATGTGACCACCGCCTGCGATCATCGACTAAGCCCAAAAGGCACTCGTCGCATTTCGTGTATCGGCGATGTGAAGGAGTCGACTCCTTGTCCTTCAAACTCCTGATTGTCGAAATCCCGACGAGGCTTAACTCATGTCAGATCCTGCCTTTAGTTCCACCACATGGCCTCTGGTTATGACTTGGGGCTAAATCTCTCGGTATTTCCTTCACCTAGCTCAACGGTCCAAGTTTCCTGTGATCTGACAGTTCAGATCATGTCTCGAGTCTTGACTTTGCCAATCCTCGACTCTACTCCTTTGACTTTATTCAGTAGCGATTCAGGGAAATGTTGATCTCTCGCCATGTGTACCTCCAAAATGGACGGCCTTGATGATTTTGGTACAACCAATAGCTATGATATTTCACCACAATCACTAGCTATGATCTTTTCGGAATGATCAATGGTCATGATCTCCTCTCTATCCGACGGTCACGATTGAATCGCAAATTCGCGAGTCGCAAGTTCTTTCAACTTGAACTTTGAATCCTTTGATGCCCGAGTCATAGAAATGTTGACTACTCACAATGTGTCCCCTCCGATGGACGGCTATGATCACGTCGGGGTATTGGATTTCGCAAAAACGACCTTCCTATGCAATGTGAAGGGTTTTAACCTTCGCACGCTTCCTCCAGATCCAACGGTTATCTATCCACGGTGCTCCGATCTGACGATTCTGATCTGATCTTTCCCGCGCTCTCTTCTGAGTGTCTGGACGTGGATTCAAAGATCTACATATTTTCCCTTCAGCTTATCTGACAACTGATGTGCTCTCCCTCCTGAGATTTTGCGCCTTCTTCGTGTACTTGGAAGATTTCAACACTTAGAAGATTTTTATCTTCGCCTTTCCTGCCAGTCTAGTTTTTGGATCTTGTGAACACTTTATGAAAGGGATATACCTTTTGAGATTCTTCCCTTGAAGGATTTTCAATCTCCCATGCACACCTTGCGTTATGGGGATTTCGAATAACTCAATTCGAAGGATTTTCTTGAAAATAAAATGCTTCTCACCCACCTAGTGTTCTTCGACTGTAGTTCTTCAAATCTCGTTAGCTTCTTGATGCTATGCATACCTTGAACCTGGTCTAAGTTTCCTTGGTTCCCTCTGAACTTCTCTCTGAGTCAATTCGAGACTCAGTCGATGCACTCCTTGCGTTCGAGATGCACACCTTACATACAAGTATCAGAGGAGAAACAAAGAGAAACTCAACCAGTTTCACCACGACTTCATACAGTCAATCTCTCTAACTCTCATACATGAAAGTGAACTATAAAAAATCATACATACAGAATAGCATTCATGCAATCACATTTGATATGAACACAATTCAAGGATTTGGGACAATTTTCGTCTATTCTATTCATTCATAAAACGAAAATTACATAGTGTTCCTCTACTCTACTCTGCTCTACTAATCTCTCTTACAATACTCTCCCATATTGATCTATTAAAGTGTAAAAATCAACTATCTAAGGACCGGCTCCACAAGCTCTCTCGTCCTGTTCTGAAATCTATCATTTCAAAATTTAAAACTAACACCTACTCTGTCCTACTACAATAATTGCTAATTACTACTAGATAGAGTCAACTCTCCATATCTACAGTTTTTACAGTCCTTCCAGACTTTAGAAACAAGTTACAATTTAAAATTGTAGTTTACAAAAGATCTCAACAACCAATTAAATTCTGACTTAAATGATTGATTTGAAACTCTGTCATCACTGAGATGTCCTCTATTTGCCTCCATGCGTGCGTTGTTGACCTTGAATATGATGCTCCTGCATCACGCAATGAACCTAAGACCATCACCTTCAAATTCCATTCTTCTTTTATTTAAGTCAACCACAGTCGAATTGTTGAAAGCCCAGTCAATTCCTAACAACGCAGGATAAGGAAGACTATCATCAAATATTTCAATCACCTGGAAGTCTGCAAACGTCCTTACCCCATCAATGTCCACAGGGACATGCTCCAATCTTCCAAAGGGGATTATTGCCTATTGATTAACCATCCTAAGCCTGATAGAGGAATAAATTAACTTAGGTTTTCCCATCAGTGCCCAGGTCTGCTTCGTCATAACATTGACCTCTGACCCTAGGTCAAGGACCACATAATCTATGTCATAATCTCCAATCTGAGCATTAAGGTGCAAATACTTATTTGTCCTTCTCTTTCTGGATACTTGTTGTACTTCCTTATTTAGCAGAGGATCTATCCTACCTATTTCATACTGTCCAATCAAATTTTGTAGTTCTTGTACAACTCTCTTATCCTTAATCAAATTAATGCAAGTACATAAGAATTCCATAAGCTTGATTACCTCTTTTCCTTCTCCAGGCGAAGTAGACTAATCAAATGCCAAAGGCCTTCCACATTCTCTCACTTATGGTTGTGTATTTGATGAAGAAGCTTGATCTCTTCCAAATTATTTTCTTGCCTCTTCAAATGTATGCTTTGCTTCCCTCGGATCAAACACTTGTGTCTTCTCTGCAGCTCTTCTGACCCTTGATTCTCCTGTAGTATTTCCTGGGGTCACTCTATCTTCTTCTATAAAAACGCCTCCTCTAGTGATAACAGTGAATCTAGGACCCTCTTCGTGAGGTTCTGCTGATATTAGTTGTACTTGTTGGTTTCCTCTATGTATCTCCTTAAGTTTGGCTAACAATACGGGACAATATTCAATAACATGTTCAAATGAGTTGCATTAGCTACAAGTGGTACAAGGGTTCTAACAGTCCCTTCCAAAACCTGGCTGTGCACACTTATAAAAAATGATCTGACCTCGACCTCAACCCATGCCTCCTCTAAATCCTCTTCCTCTAAATCCACCGCGACCATTGAAGTTTCCTCATCATGGGGAATTAAACTGCGTAGCATTTTCTTCCTGTTGTACTTCACCTTGAATCCTATATCTATCTCTTGATCTTTTGTGCAAGAGGTCATAAGCCCTATAGTCCTTCTCATCATGCCCCACATATTTACAGATGTGCAGTAAAGGTTTGTAGGTGTCTCGACATATTTTTGCATGTAATAGCATTCACCAGGGCGATGTCGATTTCTACATGCTTTGCACTAGGGTAGAGTAACCTGCTTCAAAGGGCTCGGAGTTCCAGATGCCAAGTACTCATGAAATAGGGGAAAGTGATCCTTATCATGGCCTTCTGATTTGCATCTGATAAACCATATTTTGTCTCTTTTATCTTTTCCCTTTTCTTTTTTCATATCTTCAACCTGTAGAGATAAGCTAGTTAGCTGACTCAAAATTTGACTCATACCTGAGCTAGATTCTCCCATAGGGGTTGATTCTAGTTTCATGGTGATCTCCAGAACCTCAGCCTATGAAGCAACCTTCTGTTGCATCAAAGGAACTCTGATGTGGGGTAAGAGGGAAACAATGAACCATTCCTTGTTCTGCTCATCTAAGATCTGAAAAATCAACCGGCATGTCAAGGTCTTAAACCTCTGATCAAATTCCCAAACAGGTTCAACTACTCTCTTCTTGATTTCTTTCAGTTATGTAATGCATTGCGACTCTGACTTGGGTTTCTTGAATTCTGCACTCAATGTAGTTTTGATGGTATTCATCGGTTTAGGCTATGCAGTCACTCTAGAAAACTTCATATACCAACTCAGTGTGCGGTCTCTCAAGGTAGTACTAAATTGAGCTCTCTTAACTGCTTCATCATTGACTTTCTTAATACTCCATACAGCCTCGCATAAGAACCAGTGTTGATCAGGATATTCATATCCATCTCCTCTAAAGATAGGTAGCCTCATTTCATCTACCATAGATCTTCCTAGGTTTCTTGACTGAGTATGTACTGAACTGCTGGTAATAATGCTATGAGTGCTCTAATAAATCTAGCTACTCTAGTTACTTAATGCTGCTAAAACAATAGAAGGAGTAATAGTACTTACTTTGACAGTCGGCGTAGTTCCTAAAGTATTTGACTCTTTTCGGCGAGGTTATTCAGTCTTCTCTTCCTCTGCTCCAGCGAATCCTGATTTTTCCTCGTTCAATAGCTCTTCTTCTTCTCCACTGTAGAACCCTTTGTTTTGTGCCAATGGTTCATGGCTCTGCTCAAATAGGTCTACTAGAAGAACTTCTCTTAAGGTTCTCCCACTGCGCGTATGTCCAACCTCTGTGTCATTATCATTGTCTGAGTTCTTGAACATTATCTTTTCAATATGACCAATTACTGTATCTTCAATATGTTCTTCTCATTCAATAACATCTTGATCTTCAACTTCAGAAAGTGTAAAAAGTTTCCTCTAGGTCCCTTAAAGAAATATCTCTCTTCTTGTTAATATGACTAGTCTACTCTGTCAATAAAAAACTAGGTAATGTACCCTCCAATAGTGCTATCAAAATAGTGATCTAGTGCTCTTGACACAACATTATCAACTCTCGTGACCTTCTTGATCAGCGCTGACATCCAAACCATAGGTGGTCTAGATCTAATTTCAAACTAGGTATCTGCTAACCTGGATAGCCACTCATATAGTTCCTTATGAATTCCTCCAATGAAAATCTCATGTATATCAGTGAAGATATACCTTCCCAACCAATCCTCTGTACTTATATTAGGGTTTTTATTCTGAGCCTCAGCGAAGACATTTTCTTGTTTTTCTATCCACTTATGAATCTCTGTCTTCGATGGAAACCACCTTGACATTTCCTCAATAAGATCTTGGTCCCGACAACAGAACCATTTTTTGGAACAGGGGAAGACCGAAGTGTTCACAATTGAAAACGTCAATGTAATTTCGCCCACAAAGTGTTGCTAAATCCTATTATTATATAAGACTAAATAATGCTAGTAGGTGGGACCCCCTTGAACTTTTGAAAATCAGGTCTGATCATTTTCAATTTTATGATGATGTGCTACAAAGTTTTACTTGGTTGTTGAAAATATGGTTGTCATTGATATCAGTTAAGATTTGAGATGTCGTTCCTTCATGATACTACAGCTTTCTATTCATTTATGACATTTGTTCTTCTTGCACCTGTACAACAAAAATATTAGTAAAAATTGCAGAAGGGCATTTTGAGGAGAAGTAAAAAATGTATCTAAGAAAAAAAGGGGAAAAAAACCTAGCTCTATGATACTATATAAATAAAATACTTATTGATAGTGGTTAAGTCATACCTAACAAGAAAATGGCATTTTAAAAAAATATGTTAATTTTGACATGCATATCGTGGAAGTTTTGGTGGCACATTCTTTGCAAATGATAATACATGGGTTATGCGTTGATTGATGCAATCGGTAGTCGATATGCATATGTTATAAACCTTGGTGGCTTATGGAAGTAATGGCTTTACAATTTTTTATGGTGGTTGTACTATTGGTGATGATTTTGTTGTATAGTGGTCAAGCAATTCATTTGAATTATAGCATGGGTGGTGCATGTGGCAAGGTAACGACACAAATGGTTGAGTGTGGAACTTGGATTATCCTATGGTTTAATGAGTTGATATTCTCGATGCATTGGTTGATTAATGGTATTAATGAAGGCTCGTTGGCATGTACTATGGAGTAAATGTGATATGGGTGGAGGCGACATGCATTTACTGCACGTCACCTTTACCTTTCTCATTGGTCACCACCCTCATCAGACTATTGTTTGATCTGGTTGTTGTGCTCACACTCTGGATTTTCAGCAGGGTGAAACCACTCGATCGCTTCTCATATTAAGGTTTTTGATTGACAGGTATGTCTCTTTTTGCCATTATTGACTTCACTCTGGTTATGAAATGTTTTTGGCTCAGTTGTATGGGTTTGTGTTGTCCTGAGTGTTGCAACTGTGTGGTTTTAGCTTTGAATGGAAAATCGATGGTTCTACGTAAAATTGTTGTGAGTTTATTAGAGTTGGTAGTCTTCCTGGGTGATAGTTTTGTTACCACTGTGTTTTGTCAAGGGTTTTTCTTTAAAAGGATGACTGGATGATTGTCTTCACGGTTCCTGGGTTTAATTAGAACCTTGTTCAACTCTGTCAAGGAAATTTCTCTTGTTCATGAGCACCATGGTCCTCCTTGAGCATGTCACTTTAGCCCTGAAGTTCAACCATAGTCGGTGCCCCCTCCCTCCAGTGATGGCTACTATGAAAACCCTTAAACCGTCCAGACTAGATCTGCATAAGAAGTCTGTCGAGCATGCTAAGATTATTGTGGCTTGTTACTTCGAATGCGGGCTCACTCACTATTCGTATAGCAGTTGTGTTAGTATGGATTTTGGCCAATACCTCTATGGAAATGGTGTGAGCCCCGCATTTCCAATTGCACTTCTAAAAGGCTCATAGGCACAGCCTGTTGTCAAAAATCATTTTTTTTTTTGGTTATGAAAGGACCTCTATCGTTTCGTTTTGGTTCGTGAGTATACACCATTATCATGCTTGTTTGGTCGACTATTTTCCATTACCACAATGTCAAATTGTTAGTTATTATATAGTCGTTAGAGTGGTACTTATGATGTTTGGATAATGGTTTGAATTGGTCATAGGGGTTTGGTGTTGTTCACACATGTCGCATCCTGTAGATGATTTTTTTTTAGAATTAGAAGATTGGATTGGATATTTCCACTACCTCTTTTGTCATTGGGAGAATACACTTGAATGTCCACGGCCTGGTCACTCACAGGAGACTTAAAAAATAGCTCAAAATGAGTTTTTTGAGTTATATCGTGGTCATATATTGTTATGTGGTTATGGAAATTATTACACTGTGAAATTATCTCAGTTGTGCACCACATATAATATGGATGGCTTGTTTCGTATGCCCAGTAATACCCTCTGAATTCTAAGTGTCTTGTCTTTTTGCAAGTTGATCATTGTAGGTGACAGTTGTGTGAGATATTTGGCTCGGCTTTAAGTCGCACTGAGATACTTGTTTTACAGTTGCATGGTTACATGGTTTCAGAAATTTTCTCCTACATAGCATGTGTCTAAATGATGACTGTTGGTTATAGTCAATTTCCTTTTAGTCGTGGCATGTGAGGTCTTTATTATTTTGATCTTTCTACTACATATATATGTATGGAAACGAATATCATTACAGATCTTGATTGGCCCTATTAACAGAAGTAAAATCTTCATTATTATTTTTTGGAAACACTACTTTCAAATATAGATGTGGATTGGGGAAATGTATGGCAATGGTGGATATTATTCCTTACAGATTGAGTGTTGTTGTTGATTGTTATAACATATAGAATGTATGAATAAAAGGAACATAACCTCTTACAAATTGTGTGAAGTACTTTTGTTTTGTAACGACACTGTGTTGGATATTAATGGACAGTGAAATTAAACAAATACACAGGAATTATGACTCAGTCATATGATTGTTGGTCGATGCATTTTTTTTTACTGCAAAATATGTTATGGATTTCTTGATTAATATCATGAACAGTAAATGTTTGTTTTACCCCTCATTATCTCATTTTCCTCTAATTATAAACCCCTCACATATCCCATATTCATTTTGTTCACCCCTTATTTTGATATTGATCACAACTAAGGAAAATTCGGTGTTAGATTGGATAGAAGTGGCAGAATTTTGTGTGGATTGCAGTGATGTTTATTGGTTTGCTTACAGTTGATTGTTGTTATCATTGAGTAGTGACCATATCTCTTCCCTTTCATTATATCATATTTTCACTAATTACAAACCCCTCATGTATCCCTGAACATTCTTTCCACCCCCCTGCTCATTGATTAACATTAGTGTAAATTCTAACCTTGTACAATATCTACTGCAAACTGATATTCAGAAAAGAACAGAAAAGATACAATGGCAAATACAAACATTACACAGACATTTTTCACCTGGAAACCTAAACCGGGAAAACCAGCATATATTATATTCATACATTGTGTTACATTGTTTACAATACAATATACATATAGGAGCCAGGGGCATCCAAAACCCTAACCCAATGACCTGGATTAGTCCAAAACCCTAATTCCTTAACTAGAAATAGAAAACCATCGGCAAAAAACCATGTGCCGAAAAGCCACCTAATATCATGTGGTCCCGAAAATATGTCGTCTCGGTAATATGTCATCCTGGAAATATGTCGTCCCAGAAATATGTCGTCCCGAAAAAAAAATTTGGGGGTGCTGCCCCCGAACCCCTGGGCGCCCAACGCAGACGCTCAGACACTACTACTCGTGCAAAGAATATAACACATACCCAACAATTAGAACAATTTGTATGGATTGGATTGCATGAGCCTGATACATTCTGAGCCAAATCTATTTTGTATTTTTAAGGATTTTTCATCCATGGTTATTTAAAATACTATTTGCTAATTGTTAACATATGCAGGATGAGTTTTTTCCGTCAAGGAAGCCATGGTCGAGGAAACAGAGGTAGAGGTAATTGGAACAGAGGCCCAAGGAGGCCTAGGTTCTCAATACATTTTGATGTTGATTCTAAAGATCTTGGCCAATTGTTCCATGTTGGGTTATTTAATTGGATTGGATAGGGAATAGTCCAACCAAGGCTTGAAAGGCCTCCCTTCCAATCCCCTCAATCCCTCGGTATACACGTGCCTCCTCATGTCTCTTTACAGCCTGAAGTCCTGGAAAATGATGGGTGGCATGAGATTGTTCACCCGACAGTCTCCCAACACCGTGGCTGGCCAAACTTAACCTTGCTTGGTCCCCCACCTTTGATCCCCATTTCCCAAGATGCCCCTAACCACTCACCACTGCAATTATCCCATGCCAGCAAGAGATTGAATACTGAAGCCCACCATGCATTTGATAAAGGAAAAGCTGCTCCTGCCCGTTCCTCACCCTACGATGACTCTGAAAAATCTATGTCTTCATGGATGCATTTGAGGGATGATTGTTCCCATGTGATCAATGAGATAAAGCCTAAATGCTCTACCCATATCAAGGCAATTTCAGGGAAATCAGGAGGTGACAGCAGCAACCAAGGAAGGGTTGCTTCACAGAATGGAAAATATGGTTTTTAAATTTTATGTTATTTATTGTTTTATGACTGTGGACTCCATGGATTTTGGACAGCATGATTTATTTTGGATATATGAGTATTATTTTGAAATATTTTCAAGTTTATGAGCTAAAATTGTCAAAGGAAAATATGTTTTTAAGGGAGGCACAAGGGGTGTGTTTGCTTAACAAATGGATTATGTTATGATGTGATGATTGTTATCACTAAAGGAGTCACAAGGGGGTCCCACCTATTAGTTATTA
>ML786647.1:75074-90295 GCA_009831015.1 Picea engelmannii | reverse complement strand
CTTAACTAAAGTTAGTTAAAGCCTTATGTTAGCTTAACTAATAAGTTAGTTCAACTACTCTAACCAATTCTAAATTGTTAAAAGATGAACTAAGGGGAGGAAGAAGAGGAGGATAGAAGCACAAAGCATGCTTAGGTTTTCTCTTTGAGTTTATGTTGAGATAGTTCAGTCATTCATTCATATATTCATCACAGCCTAATTCTCTTTTGTGATAGAAGGGTCTTATTGTAGACAACAATATTCAGGGTTGAATCAAATCATGTTGAAATTACCAAGACAACTGAGAGGGAAGGTGAATCAGTTGTTATTGTGGTTAAACAATATTAAGTCTATTAAACCATTTTTAATATTTCATCAAGTGACCATCAATATTATGCATCATATGGACAACATAAATAACGAGCATCAATCACACATAAGATATACACAGAGACAGATTTTCACAAGGAAACCCATAAAGGGAGAAAACCTCTTCTTCTTCGAAATGATACACAGTCTTTTAAGTTATGTACATCATCTATGTTTGAGCACCAACTCAAAGTGAGGCTACTACCTCTATTTCACAAGCTCCAACTTGTTGAGAGCACCAACTCTCTAGTTTCTCTAGCACCCACTAGAAGGAAGCACAAACTCCCTGAGTGTTCCAGCACCAACTGGATGGAATCACCTACTTCCACTTATACACGCACCAACTTGCATACAGAAAACTCTGTGTTTTCCCAAGAACCACCCTGTTTTCTAGCCACAACTAGATGGAAGCTACAACTCCCAATATTCAAGAATCAACTTGAATATCAGAGGACCATAGTCCTCCCTAGAACCACCCTACCTCCTTGATTATAAATAAATGATTGAAAAAACAAACAATACAGATATCTCAATTCTTACCCCTTCTTCATTGTTCTGCAGGTCTTCTCTGGTTCAAAAAATTGTTCTGTAATTCTGCTCTGCTTCATGCTATTCTACTATTCTGCTCTTGCTTTTGTCTGTTCAATGATTGTTACTCATCTCTAAGTTTTATCTCATGCTATGCATACTGTAATTTTACCCTTCTTACATTTCATCTCATTTTTCCAGTTTAGAACAACCAACATCACATAGTCGCTGCATCTCTCCTTTTATACACACTTGCCTCATCAGTTGCACTTCGAATCTCCTTTTGCAAAGAAGAAAACATCTCAGCAACTGAATTTCCAACCGATCAAGAACCATGATTCGATTATGCTAACTGAAACATAATTGAACAGTTAATCATGAAGATCAACAATAGCCCTTCGATCAAATTCTACAATAACCAGCACCGTTGGATTAAATCTGCAGGGTCTTGCGTTTATCCCATATGCCCACTGGCTGTGACCATGGGCCTAATCATAATGTGTTTCGCATTTCTCATTTCGAAAATCATGTGTCGAAGGGTCTCGACGCTCCAAGTTGCGATCCCTGAAATGGATCTTAGCAATTAGCTCCTCCCCTTAAGCCTTGGACAATGTGACCTTGTCTATGACCATGGGCCAGACCTTATTGCGAGTTGAAAGGTTAGAGAATTTCCTTCCTTTGAATTTCCAGTCAACGAAATGTTAATCCCTCACCACATGTCCCTCTTGGATCAACGATCAAGATCTTATCACGATTTCACAACTTCACGGGCCTTCGTCATGCTTGATCAACTGTCCACGATCTCCCTTTGATCAACGACTCAGATTAAGTCGTGGTTTCGCATTTCATGATTTCATAGTATAGAGCTCCTCCTTTCTTTGACTTTCCATTCAATGAAATGTCAATTGCTCTCCATGTGTCCTCTGCATCTAACGTTCCACAACATACCTCGATCCAAAGGTCCATATCAATTCTCGAGATTTCGCATATCGCAAGTTCCCACACCATGTTCCGTTGACTCCTCCAATGTGTAGGTCAGCGAAATTCTAATCACTTGCCAAGTGTCCTTCTTGAAGATGGACGGTCCTCCTACTTTCGGGATTTTGTAGGTCTGCTTCATCTTGCACATAAATACCATGCTCCTTCTTATGGATTCAACAATGATCATTTGTTAGGGTCCTAACCCGCACATAGGTAGAGCAATATATTCGAATGTAATAAAGGTCAATATTAATAAGGCCTTTCAATAAAATAGAATAAGGTGGATGTAAGAAGACCTAATAGAAGCTTCTGCTTCTAGAAGGATCTTCCTCTAGATACTTCTCTTGATAGCCATATTTAGTATAAATAAGGGTCGAGGGTATGAAAACCCTAGCTTGGAGATTATTGTAACAGAGCGTTGCTCGACTGGAGGTTGCCCCCTTGAAGAGGCCCGTGAACATTGCTTTCTGAATCAAATTGTTATTTTTGTTGTTGTTATTATATCATTTCTATGTTATTGTGGAGATTGTGTTGGTTATATTATTGTTATTCTGCCATTTCTAGCATTTTATTTCTGTTCTGCATACTTTTTATATCTAGTATATTACAAGTGGTATTAGAGCACTTTCCTTGGCAAAAATTGTGGGAAATTCTTTTCAGGGTAGAGACGTATTCCGGTGTCTTTAAGCCACAGAGATCTATCGTTAAGCACATAAACCTGCGGTTGAGGGATTCATACACACAGGAAATACAAGTGATTCTTAAGTGCACATCTGTTGGCTGCCCTTGTAACCCCTGTTGGTACCCCTTCGAGTGGTAGCGCATCAGACAGCACCTATGCACAGATCGGCATAGATTTCCTTAAGCCCTCTTTAGATAAACTGATTGGCCACCTGACTGCGATAGTGCCACCAAGAACAACACTTGGGAAGATACTCTCTAGTACTTGGGTAGTCGGGTAGTACGGCTAAGGGTACGGTCTATCCTCCTTAGTTAGTACCCTGAGATATTAGGTTGAGTACTATTGTTGGACCCCGCACATATATCAAAGAGCTATAGCACAGGGCAAACCCTTGTCTATCGAACCCTTATATACCTAACCCTTGGGGGACAGAAACATAAACAAATTAAAACAAACAAGATCTGTTGCCGCGCAACTATGTTCGGGTTGCCAAATCACTACACTTTTCTTACTGGTTAAGAATTTGGGGATTTCATTGCTGCAGTATTCTTCAGATCGGAGTATAACTCTACAGGTGTAAAATAAAAATAAAAGACTGGAAAAAATTTCACCATTATTTGAGACCTATTCCATTGGATTCATCTATTCTCCCTTATCACATTCATCCATATCAATTTTCAGCAAAATTTTTGACCCCGTCTGCCCATTTTCAGTTCACCCATCCTCATGGCCCATACCTGTAGCCAAGACCTGGAAGCTCGCTTCAACACCTTGAAATCTGGTCTCCTCGAGACCCAAAAAGAAGTGAAACAACTCAGTGCCAATGTTGCCTCCATCGATACATCCATCAATACAACCATAAATACAACCATGCAATCCTTAATGGAGGAAGTCAAACAAGAACTGACCACCCAACTTGAATCTGTCTTTGCATCACTCTGCACCAAACTGAACAACAAGTTGTATCCTCTCAAAATCATAAGCCCTCCTTTATCCCTCGCCCTAAACCCGTAAATCCCACTATTCCCCCCGCCCCATTAAAGATCCAAAAATTGACCAGGGCTGAAATGGTTAAACGCCAACTCAAAGGCCTTTGTTATAATTGTGATGACAAATATTTCCTAGGCCACAAGTGTAAGGAACAAAATATTTTTATGGCCATCTCTGAGGATATTTCAGAAGAGGATGTTGAAACTCCCCTTGTGTCTGAGTCACCTGAAATCACTGACAAAATCCCTCCCTCGGACCCTCCCGAAGTGGAACCGATCATTTCCCTCAATGCTCTCACTGGCTTCTCCACCCCCCAAACCCTCAAGTTAATCGTTTACCTCAAGCATCGGAAGGTCATCATTCTGGTTGATAGTGGAATCACCCATAATTTTATTCATCGCCACATTTCCCAAGAAACTCATTGCTAAATCCATGTTGTCAACAATTTCCAAATCATGATTGCCAATGGTGGTTCCATGAAATGTGGAGGGCACTGTGAAAATGTGCGTCTCTAAATCGGTGACTACCACCTAAAATCCCATATGTTTGCTATCAACATGGGCGGTTGTGACATTGTGTTGGGTGCAGACTGGCTAAGGACTTTGGGTCCCATTCTCATGGATTTTAAGGAATTAACCATGCAATTCGACCAGGAAGGCCATCAATATAAATTCCAAGGCATCATTGTTGGTTCACCTGAGGTCATTAGTTCCCATTGCATGGAAAAGCTGCTCAAAAAAGGTCATTCTGGTGTCATTGCCCAACTCCATGCCATACAAGCAATAGAGACACCCCCGGTGCCGCAAGACCTCCAAGCCCTCCTTTCTAAACATCAAATGGTATTTTCCACTCCCCAATGACTCCCTCCTTCCCACGATGCTCATGATCATTCCTTTCCCCTTGTACCCAGAATCCTTCCTCCCAATATCTATCTGTACCGCCACTCCTTTTCACAAAAAAATGAAATTGAGAAAATGGTCCAGGAACTCCTTAATGCAAGCATTATCCGCCAGGGTACGATCCCTTACTCTTCTCTTGTAGTCATGGTCCTGAAGAAATAAGGTTCTTGGAGATTGTGTCCTAACTTCTGTGCCCTCAACAAACTGACCATTGAAGACAAATTTCCCATTCCTGTCATTGATGACCTCCTGGATGAATTGAGTGGTGCCCAATTCTTTACTAAACTTGATCTTTTATTGGGCTATCACTAGATACGTATGAAAGAGGAAGACATTCCCAAGACGGCCTTTCAAACTCATGAGGGCCACTATGAGTTTTTGGTCATGCCCTTTGGCTTGTGTAATGCCCCCTCCACCTTCCAAAGCCTCATGAATCATGTCTTTCGTTCCTTTCTCCGTCATTTTATCTTAGTTTTTTTTTATGATATCCTCATCTATAGCAAAACCTAGATAGACCATCTTACTCATGTGGATCGAGTTCTCCATCTACTCTCTCAGCACCAACTTTTCCTAAAACAGTCTAAATGTGCTTTTGGTGCCTCAGAAGTAGAATACTTGGGTCATCTGGTTGGCAAGGATGGTGTCAGGGTGGATCCAAAAAATAGTGAAGCTATGCAAGACCAGCCGCACCCAAAGACTCTCAAAAGCTTGCGTGGATTTCTGGGCTTAACAGGGTATTATCGCAAGTTTGTTAAGAATTATGGAAATATTTCAGCACCTCTCACTGCTCTCCTAAAAAAGAACTCTTTCACTTGGACTCCAGCCACTTCTCAAGCTTTCCAAACCTTGAAGATGGCCATGTGCACCACTCTGGTTCTGGCCCTTCCTAATTTCACAAAGACCTTTGTGTTGGAATGTGATGCCTCAGGGAAAGGAATCGGTGTTGTCCTTATGCAAGAGGGTCGACCTTTGGCCTTCACCAACAAGAAACTATCTGAAAGGAATCTGGGCAAACCCATCTATGAAAAGGAAATGTTGTCTATTTTGCATGTCGTTGATCTGTGGCACCCTTATCTCTTGGGGCAACATTTCCAAATTAAGACAAGCCATCAAAGCCTCGAGTACTTTCTGGAACAATGCATTTCCTCCCCGGAGTAACAAAAATGGGTGACTAATCTCTTTGGATATGATTATGAGATCATTTACAAGAAAGGCAAAGACAATGTGGTGGCGGATGCACTGTCCCGAAAATATGAAGAAGAAGGATCCCTTTTTTCTCTTTTCTTCATTGTACCAGATTGGCTCCAAGTTGTTCGCTAGGAATGGCTACAAGATCCCAAAAGTTTGCATCTGATCCAGCAATTGCATACCAATGCTCCAACTCCCCCAGGGTACTCTTGGCTCTAGGATGAGCTTCGATACAAAGGCCGTTTGTATTTAAGTAAACAATCAAAGCTTAAATCCATGGTACTTTCTGAGCTTCATGCTACACCCACAACGGGGCACTCCGGGTTCACCAAAACCTATGACAGGGTCAAACATTCTTTTTTATGGGATGGTATGAAATAGGACATCCGTAATTTTGTCACTGAATGTGATGCATGTCAACACAACAAGGGAGAAACAGTCAAATCTCTGGGCACACTACAACCGCTTCTGATTCCACTTGCTATTTGGAAGGATATCTCTATGGACTTTATTACTGGCTTACCCAAATCGAGAAATAAATCATTCATAATGGTAGTTGTGGATCGCCTTTCCAAGTATACTCATTTCTGCACTCTTCAACACCCATTTACTACATCCACGGTGGCTCAAATTTTCATGGAACAGGTCTTCAAGCTTCATGGCATGCCGCACTCTATTGTTTATGATCGTGACCCAACTTTCACAAGCAATTTTTGGCAAGAAATGTTCAAGCTACAGGGCACCCAATTGCATCTCAGCACAGCTTATCATCCACATACTAATGGTCAAATGAAAGTTGTCAACAAGTGTTTGGAAACATATCTGAGGTGTTTTGCCTCTGAAAAGAAAAATCAGTGGGCTCAATGGTTACCCCTAGCTGAATGGTGGTACAACACTTCCTACCATACAACTACATGCATGACTCCTTTTGAAGCGGTATATGGATAGAAGCCGCCTTCAGTTCTCTCATACTTACCGGGTACCTCGAAGGTCCAGGTGGTTGACCAAACACTTACAGTTTGAGAGGTATTCTCTGTACCCTCAAAGAGAACTTGGTCATGGCACAGAATCGCATGAAGCAACAAGCAGATCAAGGTCGCTTTGAACGTCAATTTGCAAAAGGGTATCAAGTGTTTCTACGACTGAAACCATACAAGCAAACTTCCCTCAAGGTTGAGCATTTTCAGAAGCTAGCGCCCAAATTTTATGGTCCTTATATAGTTCTCAAGTGTGTGGGACAAGTCACCTATCAGTTAGATCTGCCCAGTCATTCAAAGCTACATCCAGTTTTTCATGTTTCATGCTTAAAGAAGGTGATTTGAACTAGGTGCCAAATTCAAACCAACCTTCCTGAGTTAGCTGAAGAAGGATCCATTTGGCTATAGCCAGAAGTAGTTTTGGACCAGCGTGAGCGTCGCCTGTGTCAAAGAACCATCAAGGAAGTGCTAGTCTAGTGGAAAGATACAACTCCAGCAGATGCCACTTGGGAACCAGCTACGATTTTGCAGCAGTTTCCACATCTCAAAACTTGAGGACAAGGTTGTTTTTAAGGGGTTGGACATGTTAGATTCCTAACCTGCACATAGTTAGAGCAATATATTTGAATGTAATAAAGGTCAATATTAATAAGGCCTTTCAATAAAATAGAATAAGGCGGATGTAAGAAGACCTAATAGAAGCTTTCGCTTCTAGAAGGATCTTCCTCTAGATGCTTCTCTTGATAGACATATTTAGTATAAATAAGGGTCAAGGGTATGAAAACCCTAGCTTGGAGATTATTGTAACATAGCGTTGCTCGACTGGAGGTTGCCCCCTCGAAGAGGCCCGTGAACATTACTTTCTAAATCAAAGTGTTATTTATGTTGTTGTTCTTATATCATTTATGTGTTATTGTGGAGATTATGCTGGTTATATTACTATTATTATGCCATTTCTAGCATTTTATTTATGTTATGCATACTTTTTATATCTAGTATATTACATCAGTCTTCGGGCTCAGATCTGACGCCTAAAATCTATTCTCTTCTACTGTGTGCTCCTCCTATCTGAATTTGAATCTGACGGTCATCGAGAATTTTGAATGGGATCCAACAATCACTGTTGATCTTTCCATTTCCATGCCATTATCACTGCGCTACTGATCATGTTGATCTTCATCGTGAATGACAAACATGCATACTCTGCCTTTGTCTGAAAACATGCCAACAATCTCCCCCTTTGGCATTGATGGCAACCCCTTGAAAAACATGCAACTATACCACTGTAGCATCCTTGAAATTACCACACTTCCTCCCCCTTTGACATCAATGTCAAAGAAGAAACACGCTCCCCCTGAGCTGTTGTGGTACATACTCCCCCTGTCAACTATGAGCAACTTAGAAATACAATAGATATTCAATAAGTACTCCCCCTGACCAGGTGAACAGATTAGACGAAAGAAGTTATAACCCCCAACTTTTGACGAAGATATCCAAAAGGGGTCGTTGCTAACGATTTAGTAAAGATATCAGCTATATGTTCTGTGGAAGGAATATAATTCAGCTGAACGACTCTGTTTGTAACTTGTTCTCTGAGAAAATGGTATTTTATTGGGATATTTGTAGTCTTTGAGTGAAGAACAGGGTTCTTGGAGACACTAATGGCACTAGTGTTATCAGAGTGAACTGTAATCAAAACAGTATAGTTTACCTTCAAATATGCAAGAGTTTGAATCATCCATAAAATCTGAGTGCAGCAAGTAGCAGCAGCAATGTACTCTACTTTTGTAGTTGATAAGGAAATAGATCCTTGCTTCTTACTAATCCATGCTACCAACGAGTCACCCAGGAAGAAGGCACCTCCACTGGTGCACTTTCTCTCATCCACACAATTTGCCCAATCTGCATCTCAATAAGTAGTTAACTGAAAATTTTGATTTCTAGGATACCATAGACCATAAGTCATTGTTCCCTTCAAGTATTTGAATATCCTTGTGACAACTACCAAGTGAATTTGTTTAGGAGAAAACTGATAACGACCTACCATTCCAACAACTCGCATTATATCAGGATGGGATGTTGTGATGTACAGAAGACTGCCTATCATAGAGCGATATGTCCTTTGATAAACATCAGGTGAAATATCATCTTTACTGAGCTTGCAACCAACCACCATAGGTGTACTTAAAGGAGAGGAATCCTCCATCTGAAATTTCTTCAACTTCTTTTTCAAATATTTTTCTTGAGAGATAAATATTCCTGCAGAAGTCTGATTTACTTGTAAACCCAGAAAGTATGACAGTTATCCTATCATGGACATCTCAAACTCTGTTTGCATAGAGTTAGCAAACCATTGGACATAGGATTCATTAATACAACCAAAAATAATATCATCTACATAAACCAAAACAACTAGTAAATTATCACCTTTAGACTTAATGTAGAGATTGTTGTCAACAGTGCCTTTCTTGAACCCTTTGTCTTGTAAAAAAATTTCCAGCCTATAATACCAAGCTCGTGGTGCTTGTTTCAGTCCATATAGGGCCTTCTTCATCTTGAAAACATAATCAGGATTATCTCTCAATGAGAAAACTTCTTCCTCTAGTTCTCCATTAAGGAATGTTGACTTAACATCCATCTAATACACTTTAAAGTTCTTATGGCATGAATATGCAAGGAACATTATGATGGCTTCCAATCTTGCCACTAGTGCAAAGGTTTCATCAAAATCCTGACCTTCAACTTGTGCATACCCTTTACAGACCAATCTAGCTTTATTTATAACAACTTGTCATTTTTCATTCATTTTATTCTTGAACACCCATTTGGAACCTATTACATTCTTATCTTCGGATCTAGGAACAAGCTCCCAAGTATTGTTCTTCTCAATCTAATCAAGCTCTTCATTCATAGCTCTAGTCCAATCATCATGCTTTCTAGCTTCATCAAAAAATTTAGGTTCAATCATAGATAGAAAAGCAACATGAGATTGTTCTGAATCTTTAATCAATTTCCTTCTTGTCTGAACTCATTTATTTATATCTCCAATTATCTAATTTTCAAGATGATTCTTTCTAACAGTTCTGAGAGGTGATTTTGTTTCTTTCTGTTGATTTGTGTCAACATGAGTATTTGTATCTTCATCTAATTCAGATTCTTGTTTTTCTGATCCATGGACCTGTTCATGTTCATCTTCAACTATATCTTTTGTGCTTGGTTCAGCACTTCTTACATTTCTGACTGGGATTTCTTCGTCAACTTTTATGTCTATACAATCAACCAGTTTATGCAGCCTCTTATTGTAACATTTGTACCCTTTACTGTTTGTAGCATAACCCAAGAATATACCTTCATCAGCCCTGTCATCATATTTGCAAATATTTTCATCATTATTCTTAATATAACATTTACTCTCAAAGACTTTAAAATGTTTGATTGAAGCAGGTATTCCAAACCATAGTCCATAAGGAGTCTTGTCACTGTGTGGTTTGAGATGTTCTTTGTTAAGGATATGAACAGTTGTATGAATTGCTTCCACCCAATATGTCTTAGGTATGTTCCTTTCATTCATCATTGACCTTGACATTTGTTGTACTGATCTATTATGCCTCTCAACAACTCCATTTTGCTGTGGAGTCCTTGGAATTGTGTACTCTCTTTTGATTCCATGTTTATCATAGAACTCTTTGAAGTTCAATGAGCTAAACTCTCCTCCTCTATCAGACCTTACTGCCTTCAATCTTTTTCCTGTTTGATTCTCAATTAGAGCCTTATACACTTTGAATTTTTCAATTGCTTCATATTTTTCCTTCAAAAAGGCAACCCATGTTAGTCTAGAATAATCATCAATAATCAACATAAAATAATTTTCTCTTCCTGTACCTTTTTTCCTTGATGGTCCACATAACTCCATATGTACTAACTGGAGAGGTTTTTTTGTTGAAGGAAAGTTTTTAGATTTGAACTGAGAGCGAGCAAGCTTTCCTATCTGGCAAGGTTTACAAACCGAGTCGTATGGCTTTGATATCTTCGGAAGATCTTTTACTACCCCATTGTTTCTGAGCTTGATTATATGATCAAAATTTAGATGTCCGGGTCTCCTATGCCACAGCCAACTTTCATCATATTTACTTAAGTAGCATTCTTCTTTTTCTTCTTTTAACACATAGCCATTGTTTTTTGTTCTTTTTCCTTTTACAACCAACTGTCCTGAATTCACATACTTTATTTTACAATCTTCAGAAGTAAAAACCACTTCACATCCTCAGTCACAGACTTGACTGACACTAAGCATATTATGTTTCAGACCATCTACAAATAAAACATATTGAGCTTTTCCTTTTCCATTACTCAAACTTACCATTCCTTTACCTTTTATTTTTCCTAGTGCATCGTTTCCAAAAGTTACATTTCCTGATTTGTTTTCACTTAGAGTTAGAAACTTACGTTTGTCTCCAGTCATATGTTTGAAACATCCATTGTCAATATACCAGGGATTCTTTTGTTTTTGGGCTGATAACACTGTTCCACACTTGTCATCTACTTTCTTATTCCAAACCTTGACATTTCCAGCAGTGGGGATCAAATCTGGCTTGTAATTCCTTAAGTGACAATCTGCAGCTTTATGTCCATAATTATGGCAGAGGTAACATTCTAGTTCACTAAATAGCATATCATAGCGATTTTTATGCTTAACTTGCATCCTTTTCCCAACCATTTCATGATTTATAGTCTGAGATTGTTTGTTGCTTGGTTGTCTCGATCTTTGTTGTGGAAGATGTTTATTCATTGATTATCTTGATTGTTCATATCTAAATCTTAAAGAACATTTTATAGCTTTGTGACCAAAATTAGAGCAGAAAAAACAATAACCATAGAAAAAACCTTTGTACCTTGAAATTTTTTGTCTTCTTTGAGGAGGTCGATTTCTTTCATGCCGACAATCTCTCTGATCTACAGACTCAGTTCTGGTACTTTTTCTTTCATTCCTTCTTGGTGGTTGATTCTCTTTCTTTGTTTCTGTAGAGTGATTGTTGTCAATGTTTGAGGATTTGAAAAAATTGATAGGTTCTGTATTACTTGAATGATCACTACTTGATCATTCTTCATACCCCAAGCTAGCTTTCAACTTTGGGTTTCTTTGCTGATTTAGAATGGAGGTTAATCCTTCTAAAGCTTTAATACTTGACAGATTTTGGTGATACAATGCCTTAAACTTCTCCATCTCTTTTCTGGTTTTTACTATCTCTTCTTCTAAGGCTTCACACCTTGCTTTCTTCTTTGATAACTATTGTTTCAATATGTCCTCTATTTTCTTTGCCTCTTCTAACTCTACTTTTAATAGGGAAAATTCTTCATTGGGTTTTTTACCATTCATTTTAAAATATATCAACAATTGTTTTTGTTTTCTCTTCTTACATCTGAGTCTGCCAATTTATTCCAATGCACTGATTAATTCACCTTCCATATCCACCACAGCTTCTTCATCATCAATATATCCCATATCCATAAGCATAAAATCATTCACTTTGTCTTCACATGATGAATCGCTATCTATGTCTTCTGAGGAATTGTAATTGTTTGCACACAAACTTTTCTTTTTACTATATTTCTTGAATTTGTACTTCTTTTCATCATCAGAGTTTTGGTCCTTTTTTTGGTGGGGACACTTAGATGAAAAATGACCTATATTACCATAGTTAAAACATTTGAAGGGAAGCTTGCATTGATATTTTCCTGATCCTTTCTTTAACCTTCTCACAAATTTTTCCTCAATGTCATCTAAATTTGAATTAGTATTCTTGTCTGCTTTAAAAGATGCTTCTCTAGTAATGGATTTATCTTTGTTGATTCTCATTTCATATGCAGTTAGAGTTCCTAGGAGTTTATCAATGGACAGAGTTTTAAGATCATTTAGTTCTTCTATTGCAAAGACTTTTGGATTAAATTTATCAAGCTAAGATCTTAAAATCTTTTGAACTAAAAATGAATCTTCAATCTTCTCACCAAGATGCTTCATGGCATTCACAAGTTCTTCAACTCTTAGAAAATACTTGCTAACTGTTTCATCTTCATTCATATTTAGTTGTTCAAACTTCAACCTATATGTTTGAAGTTTGGAATCTTTTAATTTCTCATTTCCTTCATAATTGTTAATAAGTTTATCCCGCATAGCTTTAGCAGTTTCAAGATGCATCACCTTTACAAACTTAGCTTCTGCAAGTCCATTCAAGATAGCATTCATACCCTTAGCATTAAAGCTAAATTCTAACTTATCATCCTTGGAAGCTAGCACAATAGGCTTTATGTATCCAGTCTCTACTACATCCCAAACATCAACACCTAAGGCCATTAGGTATGTTCTCATTCTAACCTTCCAGAAGGAAAAATTTGTTCCATCAAATAGAGGCTTAGTGGTTGAAGTCCCTTCATGACTTGTCATGTTTAAGCTTATATATCTAACTTTTAATAAAAGGAATCGGCTCTGATACCAATTGTTGAAATTACTAAGACAACTGAGAGGGGGGGTGACTCGGTTGTTACTGTGCTTAAACAATATTAAGTCTATTAAACCATTTTTAATCTTTCATCAAGTGACCATCAATATTATACATCATATGGACAGCATAAATAATGAGCATCAATCACACATAAGATATACACAGAGACATATTTTCACAAGGAAACCCATAAAGGGAGAAAACCTCTTCTTCTTCGAAATGATAGGCAGTCTTTTAAGTTCTGTACATCATCTATGTTTGAGAACCAACACAAAGTGAGGCTACTACCTCTATTTCACAAGCTCCAACTTGTTGAGAGCACCAACTCTCTAGTTTCTCTAGCACCCACTAGAAGGAAGCACCAACTTCCTGAGTGTTCCAGCACTGACTGGATGGAAGCACCTACTTCCACTTATACAAGCACCAACTTGCATATAGAAAACTCTGTGCTTTCCCAAGCACCACCCTGTCACCCTGGTTTCTAGCCACAACTAGATGGAAGCTACAACTCCCAATATTCAAGCATCAACTTGAATATCAGAGGACCACAGTCCTCCCTAGCACCACCCTACCTCCCTGATTATAAATAAATGATTGACAAAACAAACAATGCAAATATCCCAATTCTTACCCCTTCTTCATTGTTCTGCAGTTCTTCTCTAGTTCAAAAAATTGTTTTGCAATTCTGCTCTGCTTCATGCTATTCTGTTATTCTGCTCTTGCTTCTGTCTGTTTAGCGACTGTTACTCATCTCTGATTTTTATCTCATGCTATGCATACTGTAATTTTACCCTTCTTACAGTTCATTTCATTTTTCCAGTTTAGAATAGCCAACATCACACAGTCGTTGCATCTCTCCTTTTATACACACTCACCTCATCAGTTGCACTTCGAATCTCCTTTTGCAAAGAAGAAAACATCTCAGCAACTGAATCGCCAACCGATCAAGAACCATGATTCAATTATGCTAACTGAAATGTAACTGAACAGTTAATCATGAATATCAATAGTAGCCCTTCGATTAGATGCTCAAATAACCAGCACCATTGGATTAAATCTGCAGGGTCTTGCGTTTACCCCATATGCCCACTGGTTGTGACCATGGGCCTAATCATAATGTGTTTCGCATTTCACATTTCATAAATCCTATGTCGAAGGGTCTTGTTATCGCATAGTTTGTAGGAAAGGTTTAAGTAGCTTGAAGTCAAGTCTCAAACTGGTGTAACAGGAGCTTCCCCACCCACTGTCACCTCAATGGGGAGCTCTTTCTATTTAGGGTGGCTAATCCCAAGGGAGACATCCCTAGTAATCTGGGGTTCTGAAAGGAAAGGATCAAATGTTCAATGGTCAAAGGTTAAAATAGGCTTTCCCCTCACAGATTACTGCCAAGAAGATAGTCAAAGAATATATTCCACTGATAAGGGCACCTATTTGCGAGACAAGACAAATAAAACTAAAATGTGATGCAGTGGTTATTACTTCAAAACATTAATGACTATCTTTAACATATATGAGCAATAATAGATGTAATTATTGACGAAGTCAATGATTGCAATTAAAACTTATATCTTATGTCACTTCTTCAATAAATACACAAGAGATATGGGCATTCAATGTATAAAATCAAATCCTTATGTTTATCACAATGCAATAGATATCATAAATCTGCTCATATATAAATATTGTTGTTGCGTCACTATTGCAGATTTAGGGTGACGTCAGCCCTATTATTAGGTCGATTTTGAAGACAATGAGAGGAACGTTTTGTCAAATAAGCTTATGAATATGATCACTAACTCAAAGTCTATTAAATAGATGACTATGCCACAACGTTTCAAATCCAAACAAAGGTTAAAACAAGTGTGACGTCACCTATATTGTTGTTGGTTAGGGTTAGGTTAGCTAGTCAATGAGGTGGACGTTTGGCTAAGTTGACCAATGAAATTGCTTAAAACCTCTATGGCTATCAAGGGATGAGTCAACCGCAACTTTTAGTCCAAACAAGAGTTCAAAAAGGCCAAGACTTCATCAGCAATTAGGGTTAGTCTAGACGCTAGGGTTAGTTAGGGTTTCGATTTTGAAGAGTTTAAAAGAGTTGTTTTATCACAAAAGCTCAACGTTGTACTCT
>ML786647.1:59715-71062 GCA_009831015.1 Picea engelmannii | reverse complement strand
TTGGGACTTCATTTTCATTCTTTGGTTTGTAGTTTTGATTTCCCTTTTGAAATGGCCCTTTGAAAGGAGGTCTAGGCGCCTGGGTCTGGGATCTTTCAAGTCTCACAATTCGGTTCATCATTTCCTCTTGATTCTTCATAATGTTATCTACTGAGGCTTGTAGCTTACTGATACTGGTGCACAGATCTGAAGCAGGCTCAGCATTGTGGGCTGTTTTCTGCTTGATGTCTATCTTCCCCCTTGGGTTAGCAAAAGGCTCAATCTTGGATGACAAAAGATTCCCTTCAATCTTGGTTGCAAGTTCTTGAGCTTCTTGAATGGATTGAGGATTTTTGTCTCTGAGAAGATACCCTAACTGGCCATTGAAAGATCTAGTATAAAGGTGCACAAGATAATCATCTTTCGGTTGATGGCTTGGCGAAATTCGCTGGAGTGCGGCTTCAAATCTGGTATGAAACTCCCTTATTGATTCATTTTCATGTTTGGCAATCCCATATAACCGGGTAAGTAGCATGTTTGGGTCTTCCTTAATGCTCCACCTTTTGAGGAAGAGTTCTTCAAGTTTATCCATGGTTTTAATACTTCCATCAGGTATGCTGAGATACCAACGTCTTGCAGCATCATAAAGTGTAGCAGAGAAAATCTTCATGACCAAGTCTTCAGCGTCATCAGCAATGGGGTGAAGCTGAAAAAATGCCCAGAAACTACTCATGTGTTCTTCGGCACCGATAGCATCAATCCCGGTAAACTTAGCCAACCA
Organism: Picea engelmannii; assembly: GCA_009831015.1. NCBI lineage: Eukaryota > Viridiplantae > Streptophyta > Pinopsida > Pinales > Pinaceae > Picea > Picea engelmannii. The sequence goes on along the minus strand of ML786647.1, from coordinate 70,302 downwards.
CTTTTCATACTTAGGTGGCATTTGCCTAGGGTAACCAGGTATGTTTGACATGTCTAAGGGATTGAACAAGTTAGATGACCATTGTATTTGATTATTGACAAGGTTTGTAGTACCGGTCTGAGAGGTAGACATGTTTAAAGGAAGTCTCTTTCCAAAAAGTGACTTGACAACAGGTGAGTTAGCAAGAGGATTCCTTCTGAGAGCTAGAGGAGGGTTATTGAACCTCCTTCTGGTTTGTGGAGTCGCCAGATAGTTTCCCTGAAACTACCAAAGAATAGGGGGAAAAGGAAGTGGAGTCGCCAGGTAAGCTTATAAGAAAGGCTTCTAAAGAAAGGCTTACCAAAGGTTTGTCGTTGAGGAATATAGACTCAGTGTTCCCCGGCAATGGCGCCAAAATGTTATCGCACAATTTGTAGGAAAGGTTAAAGTAGATTGAAGTCAAGGCTCAAACTGGTGTAACAGGAGCTTCCCCACCCACTGTCACCTCTATGGGGAGCTCTTTCTATTTAGGGTGGCTAATCCCAAGGGAGACGTCCCTAGTAATCTGGGGTTCTGAAAGGAAAGGATCAAAGGTTCAATGGTCAAAGGTTAAAATAGGCTTTCCCCTCACAGATTACTGCCAAGAAGATAGTCAAAGAAGATATTCCATTGATAAGGGCACCTGTTTGCGAGACAAGACAAATAAAACTAAAATGTGCTGCAGTGGTTAGTACTTCAAAACATTAATGACTATCTTTAACATATATGAGCAATAATAGATGTAATTATTGACGAAGTCAATGATTGCAATTAAAACTTATATCTTATGTCACTTCTTAAATAAATACACAAGAGATATGGGCATTCAATGTATAAAATCAAATCCTTATGTTTATCACAATGCAATAGATATCATAAATCTGCTCATATATAAATATTGTTGCTGCGTCACTATTGCAGATTTAGGGTGACGTCAGCCCTATTATTAGGTCGATTTTGAAGACAATGAGAGGAACGTTTTGTCAAATAAGCTTATGAATATGATCACTAACTCAAATTCTATTAAATAGATGACTATACCACAACGTTTCAAAGCCAAACAAAGGTTAAAACAAGTGCGACGTCACCTATATTGTTGTTGGTTAGGGTTAGGTTAGCTAGTCAATGAGGTGGACGTTTGGCTAAGTTGACCAATGAAATTGCTTAAAACCTCTATGGCTATCAAGGGATGAGTCAGCCACAACTTTTAGTCCAAACAAGAGTTCAAAAAGGCCAAGACTTCATCAGCAATTAGGGTTAGTCTAGACGCTAGGGTTAGTTAGGGTTTCGATTTTGAAGAGTTTAAAAGAGTTGTTTTATCACAAAAGCTCAACGTTGTACTCTTAGACTAGTGCCTTGGGTTAATGGAGTCAATTGGAGAAAGGCTATTGGCTTGGAAAGACTTAAACCTAAGGACGGGAGGGTTAGGTTTAATGGTGATGCAATGGCAGGGCCACCAAATCAAAACCCTAAGGGGAGAAGGCTCATTCTGGTGTAGCTAAAGCTAGGCCTCATCCTCCTCCCTCTTTCCTTAAGACTTTGGCAAAAATGGCTAGGTTCAAACTATAAGTCTAAGGTTGAAAAGTGTTGCTTGGGGACAAGGATTTTCAAACCCTAAGGTCAAAACCCTAGGTGTAAACTAAATTAGGCCTAGGACGTCTTCCTCCTTCAACTTATAATTCAAATCTAACTTAGAAAAAAGAATGGCTAGTGTAGTTATGGCTAGGCTAAACCTTCTTTAATCAAATGGATAATCAAGATTTTATCATGGGGACATGAAGCAACAACCTACTTGTGTGATTGCTCCCTAGGGTTTCAATGATTAAGCAAATACTAACAATGTAACCATATAAGTAAGCAATTCTACCTGCAACCATTCAACAAAGAAGTTTTGCATGCAAAATATACTTACAAATCCAAGATGAAGCTTATCAAACCCTAGTTGTAACACCTTCCAATGATAAAAAGCACCATGCATATGCCAAAGATAATCCTCCAAGTGTAGCGCCTCAACTCCAAAAGACAAAAGTAACCAAGACAAGAGCTAAAAGCAAGTCTCTCACAAGAGAGCAAGTTGTGTTATATCCAAATGAGGCTAAAACGTCCTCAATTTATATCATCCTTATGACCTTTAATTACAAAATAGGTCATTAAAAACAGCCGACAAGGCTGACTTAACAATATTCAATTTATTTGTCACATTAAATGCTAAAATGCCAAAAATGAGCAAAAAATGGAGACGTCAGGCCCCTATGAGGGAGACGTTGGCCCCTTCAGGGCATAATCATCATCTAGAAAGCAAGACATTGGCCTCTCTGGGGCTCCTACAACCTGTCATGTGTGCCAAACAAGCCCATCACACTACCATCTGCTCCAGAAAATGTCCAGCCTGGCCTGGGTGGCGTCCTATCCATCAAGGCCATCATCTCATCTGCAGGGGCTGATCCCCATAGGTCAAATCTCTGCCAAGACGTCCTGATGAGGGTGTCCTTCTTCTTCTCCATGCGGGGGATCGTCATCACTCTGTCCTACCTCTGCCATCCCAGCAACCATCTGATGGTCTCTTCAGCCCCATGGAGGTCCGAGTTAATCATCTCCCCATGTGCACCGATCCTCTGGTACCTGTCCACCGGGTATGGTCCTACACATCAAAGACTACGCGCTCCATGGGCTCATCAGTCCTAGACATCATAGCAATGTAAATCATACCTCATCATTAAAATTATCAAATATATGCAAGAAATCCCTAACATATCATCTAAGAGCTCAAAGACATTACACAGATCTACTATACAAAGTTAAGGAAACTGACAGAAAAACCTATTGGGATAATACCCACAAGAGATGGAAAGTTTCCTCAAAGAATCATTCAAGCCATGTGTAATGAGGTGATATGGTTTTTAGGGATGTCCAGTCACAGTAAGACGAAGGGCAGGTGTCGTCTATGGGTGCCTTTGTAGGAGGCGAGTTATACCCGTCATGGATGCATTTTTTCCAAGCCCTTTTCTTGCCCTATCTTTCTTTTATTGCTTTTTTACTTCAAGGTCTGACGAAGAGGACACTGCCTTGGCTTGGTGGCCAGAGCTGACAGCGTTACCCACTGGTATCTTCGCAGAAATGAGAAGGCTGGCTCGTGATGAGACCCCCTTTCCTTTGGCCATGCAACCAAAGGTCACTACCCTGGCTTGGTGACCAGATGTTGGCAATGTCATACTGCTAAATACCTATGAACATAATGAGCCAGCTCGTGATGAGACTTCCCATCCTCTTGGTTAGATCTTTTTTTTTATTATTATTATTTTTCTTAGGGTCCCTTAGTTTCTTATCGAGACGATTTTTATTGCCTTCTCGGGGATCCCCTGGGCGAAGCATCTCTAGGTTTCATTTCCTATGGCTTTTATCTTTTACCAGCTACTTTTATCCCCTGGGCCTTTAGCCCCTTCTTCCCACAAGACAAGATGAAGCCCTGAAAGGTCATCCTAATGACCAGACTAGGGGAATGGGATGGATGAGCAGGGTATAAGATGTAAAAGTGATAAGATGTAGGGAGCGGACGATGGCTCTACAAATCCCCCTCGGTGGCTAACCAAGACCCATGAATACCAGCTTGCTAAGTTACCCCATCAATCACCCCAACAATGGTCAAGTGGATTAGTGTAAGATCCAAGCAGTCATCCGAAATGAGAGGAACCTAATGCATATATAAGAAGGTTATAACAATCAAATATGACACATACTATGATACCTCGGACCAATTACCTCATGGAGCAAGAGTCCTCTCCGATGCAAGCCCAGGCTGGTGGTGATGGAAGCTGCTACTGCTGACAGGACAAGTCTGGTGGAGAAGAAGAAAGATGGGCCCTCCAGGGCCAAGCTCAAGTCAATCCCACTCTCGGTACTCCATGTCTAGGACCATGTGGGCCTCGAGACATGATCTCCTAGTTATCCCTAGATATCAGGGATAACAGGTCTCAACGCTCCATGTTGCGATCCCCGAAATGGATCTTAGCCATTAGCTCCTTCCCTTAAGCCTTCGACGATATGACCTTGTCTATGACCACGGGCCAGACCTTATCGCGATTTCTCATATCGCGAGTTGCAAGGTTAGAGCATTTCCTTCCTTTGACTTTCCATTCAACAAAATGTTAATCCCTCACCACATGTGCCTCTTGGATCAATAGTCAAGATCTTATCACAATTTCCCAACTTCACGGGCCTTTGTCATGCCTCATCAATGGTCCACGATCTCCCTTTGATCAATGACTCAAATTAGTCGTGGTTTCGCATTTCGCGATTTCATAGGATAGAGCTCCTCCTTTCTTTGACTTTCCAGTCAGCAAAATGTCAATCGCTTTCCATGTTTCCTCTGCATCCAACGTTCCACAACATACTTCAATCCAAAGGTCTAGATCAATTCTCGAGATTTCGCATATCGCAATTTCCCACACCATGTTTCGTTGACTCCTCTAATGTGCAGGTCAGTGAAATTCTAGTCGCTTGCCACGTGTCCTTCTTGAATATAGACGGTCCTCCTTCTTTTGTGATTTTGTAGGCCTGCTTCATCTTGCACGTAAAGGCCGTGCTCCTTCTTATGGATCCAACGACGGTCAGTCTTCGGGCTCAGATCTGACGCCTGAAATCTATTCTCTTCTACTGTGTGCTCCTCCTATCTGAACTCAGATCTAACGATCATCGGGAATTCTGAATGGAATCCAATGATCATTGTTGCTCTTCACTGTCTGTTGCTCTTCACTGTTGATCTTTCCATTTCCATGCCATTATCGTTGCGCTATTGATCATGTTGATCTTCACCATCAATGAAAAACACGCATACTCTGCCTCTATCTGAAAACATGCCAACAAATCATTTAGACACTTTTTCTTCAGAGAGTTGAGTGGGCAGCAATATGTGGCAAGCTGATCCAGATTTTAGATTTCAATTTTTGTTTTCTGTCAGAGGTCCTTTTGTATGTTCCGTTGGGATTTCTAAGTTTGACTTTGGTCCAAGATTTTTGTGTAAATTTTTGTAAAGACAATGACTCTTTGGTGAATTGGAATGAAATAAAGGATTGTTTTATGTCTCATATATATTGAGTATCATCTTGGTGTCTTTACTTCTGTCCTTACATTTATTTCAGCAACTGATATGTTCAGAAAAATACATAAAAAGTGAATTTCCAACAAGCTTTTGTTGATAAAATACTAGCCTAAGCACTTGTAATTAATACTTGTGAGTTAGGATATACATTTTTGTTGGCCATAAACATAGGGTGATATTCCCGTCTACTTTAATTTAGCCAATCAAAGTCTGAAAATGCTTGAGTAAGATCAATTCATATCTTTTCCTCAACACCAGGGTTCAACTCTAACATCGCACCAACAACCCCTAACTATTGGCCCTTTCGGCAACACCTGCAGAGTAGATGCAGTCTCACCCAAAGTAGAAATAGGGGGTTCCAAGACATAGGTGTCTACAACCAGAGGAAATGCAAGTGGATTCAAAGAAACAACACATAGCAATCTAGTTATTCTTTATCTCCTTTAAGCCTATTGCGCGTACTATATCTCATATCTAATACAATGATGCAATAACAGAATAACATAAAGCAAAAGAAGACAACATCAATCACACAGAACAACAAGATATGTGTGGTTCCCCCTCTCCCTAGGGCTACATCCACAAAACTATGTTTCTTGATATTATACGAAAACATACAGTTCTATCTATGCACTTAGCTTGCATATCTCTCTCTCTTTCTCTTCTTTCTCCCCTCCCTGTGCACCCAACTGCAGGGTTGATCTTCGCACCCAGCTGAATATCTTACAATACAGACTCTCTCTCGATGGACTACTTCCCTTACACAACAATACCCACTCTCTTGACCCAAAATGACAAACTCATAACCAACAACGAACCACCAACGAGTGACGAGCCCCTCTTCTATCATCTAGGTCCTTATTTATACATTTTGTGACAATGTCTAGGTATCAAAACCCTAGATCCAAAACCCTAGGTGTCTAAAACCCTAGGTCAACTTGACTCGCATTTTCAGGGCTTCGCCAGCCTGTCTTTCCTTCTTTTCCATGAGATGCTCTGAAGCATCCATCGATGGCTTTTTCCACTTGTTGATTTGTCCACAATCCATCTTACTTGTTGATCTATCTTCCTTGATATTCTCATTCAATGGCTTGTTTTCCCTTACTTTGGTCCTTATTTTCTACTTCTTTGACCACTTCGACCCAATCTCAGTTAATGTGCCTTCCGCGTAGTTCATACTTCGCCTTTCTTCCTTAATCTTCGCTTTCTTCCATAACCAAGGGCCAACAAGCCCCAACTTTATCAGCAATATCCAGACTTCACCACCACCTATCAACTCTTGGGTACAAGCACAAATGTCACCAATTTTCACATTCAAGATAGACTGTATGCCATCTCGTCCATCTCTTTGTTCCTGCAAGCAAGTGTGCAAATCTGATTTGGTAGGCTCACTACAATTGGGTGGCAGGACATTTTGGTGTGTAGAAAATTGTGGTCATTCTATAGAAATATTTTTATTGGCCAAAAATTCAACATGACGTCAACAAGTATATCAGATATTGCATTGCTTGTGCCATTTTCAAGCCATCCATCAAGAAGCAAGGCTTATACACCCCTCCTGCTACTCTCGAGAAGCCTTGGGAATCCATCTTGATGGATTACATGTATGTCCTTCCATCCACCAAGAAAGGTAATGATTGTGTATTTGTGGTAGTTGATCGGTTTTCAAATATGGTCATCCTTACAGCCTGCAAGAAGAGCATCATAGCAGCAGATATTGCCAAGATCTTCTTTGAATGTGTGGGTCCATTTTTGGATACCACAGACCATCATCTATGATCAGGATAGCAAGTTCCTCAGCACATTTTGGTCAAGTCTCTAGTCACTGTTGGACTCCAATCTCACTAAATCAACTACTTTCCACCCCCAAACCGACGGCCAAATAGAGGTCATCAATTGGATGATTGTGCACATCCTGTGCATGTACAACTCTAAGCATCCACGTACATGGGATGAGAGTCTTCCCTATGTTCAGCATAGTTACAATAGAGCTCTCCATAGCTCCACTGGTCATAGCCCATTTCAGATGGGGCTAGGATTCCAACCCTTGGGTCCCATTGATGTTGCACTACCTCTTTCAACCACACAAACAAAATATTCCCATGTTTAGAATGAGATTGACAAAGCCACCAGATTCATTGAGAATATTCAGCACATCCACCAACAATTCCATGAGATTTTTCATAAATCCAATGCTAAGTACAAGTAGTGCCATGATCAACACAGGGTACTACACCAGTTTCAGGTGAGAGACAAGGTCTGGTTACATTTGCAGAAAGAGAACCTTACAGGGCCCCATCGAAATCTTTGCCCACTTTGTTATGGGCCTTACCCTATCACAAAAGCTATGGGTAGCAATGCTTTTGAGCTCAACACTCCACCCTTCCTTGGCTTGCACCCGGTGTTTAATGTGGACCTCCTTCGACCATATTTTCCACCATTATTGGACACCTCAGAGATCGCAGAACAGTTGACACCAAAAAAGATCAATTCTGACTGCATGGAACATGCATCCACTGATTAGATAGTTGACACACGAGTCAAGGGCACTCGCCAACAGAGGATCCAATTTTATCGGGTTTTCAAGGAAAGGCAGCTCCTACACCAAGGAAAGTGGCTCACCCGGGGCCAATTTCAGTAGAAGTTTCCTCACTTCATGGGGGAACTCAACACAATGGATACCATTGCTTCCTAAGGGGGGAGGACTGATCCAAGTGGATGTTGGTGGCCACCCACCTATTCCAACTGGCTCCTCCTCACAATTTTTAGTTCATCACGTTCTTTTGTACTTCTTTGTAATTGTGGGTTCTACACTTCTGGGGCTGTCTCAAGCCCTACACATATTCCAGATGGAGACTAGTGGTTTCCCACCTAATCCAATTGGCTAATTTTGGATGTTTTCATATCAACACATCCTTCTATACTTCCAGGGTCGTTTTGGGGCCCTAAATAGTGTTTTTTTGGATTTCCACGGTCAAACTCTAGACATAGTCACAGTTTGATAGCGTAATGTGTATTTATCGAAAAGACCTTTCTAACAGGCTATCACACGCCTAAAATGGAGATCGTTTGCAAAAGTTATGACCCCGGGAAGTTGAGGTACCCACTTACCCATCAGGGCCCACATAATTTTTGGAGTTTCATCTTCTAGGGTTAGGTTTTTGGATTTCTAGGGTTTTTTCATTCATGAGTAATGTTAAAAAGGCCTCTGGAGCCTCACTATAATCATTATACTTATAAGGATGTGCGTAGCAGCCACATATCTTCTTAGACATAGCTACCACCATTCGAGCAAGTTGTTTCCAGTTCTGCAATTTTACAGTTTCAGCCTATTTCATTTATTCAATAGAAGATATTTTTCACTGGATATATGTTATTGTTCTATGTATCTCTATGTTATTGTATTCATTCTCTTAGTCAGTCTGTTACGCTCATAAATCCGGATCATCATGCCATACAAAGCTTCAAATGGACTCATTTTTAATGAGGTTTGATACCCATTATTATAAGAAAAATCCACTAAATGGATATAGTATCCCCATTTTGATGGTTGATCCATCACATATATTATGAGCATATCTTGAATTATCCTATTGGTCCTCTCAGTTTTCCCATCTAACTATGGGTGATACATTGTACTAAATTCAGATTTGTCTCAAATCCTTTGAAAAAACCTTGCCAAAATTTGGATGTAAACTTGGAATCTACGTTTGAAACTATTGCCTTAGGCACTCCATGTAGCCCGACAACTTCCTTCATGTAAATATCTGCAATGTCTGTTGCCCTATGTGTTTTCTTCACAGGAATAAAATGTGCTACCTTAGTCAATTTGTCTACCACCACCATGATGGAATCATGTCACTTCATTGTTTTGGGAATCTTTGTAATAAAATATATTGTAACCACTTCCCACTTCCATTATGTAATGGGAAATAGCCTCAACATCCCTATTGGATGTCTTTGCTATGTATTCACCTTTTGGCACTCTAGACACCAGGCTATGTTGTTAGCCACCTCTTTCTTCTTTCCCGGCCAAATTTATTGGCTCTTTACAACTATAATGGATTTTTGATATCTTGGGTGCCCATCATATGGCACATTATGCATTTATCTTAGCACTATATGTTAAGCCCTAATATTGGTTCATTACCCCTTAATTGGGGCATATTATATTAGTAATGTTATTTTATTTATGTCGTCTTTAGGCCATCAGTTGTAATTATACCTCCTAGTCTCCTATATATACCAAGGAGACATTTTCATTTTGAATCATCTTGTACTTGAACATTTAAGTGGGGTAAAAGGAGGTTTCCCCCTCAAAGAGGCTTATTATCTGAAATTATCTCTTTTTTAAGGTGTTGAGTACTTTTACTGAGGTTTTTCTATGCTATATTGATATTTGGTTCTTAACATATGGTATCAGAGCTCAAAGTCTTGCGGTTTCGCTGCTACATCTGAGACACCTTGGAATTTTCCCTATAACTTTTTTTCTACAATGTTTCAGAAAGAAAGGCTTGGATGATATTTAGTAGATGGATCAGGGTACGTTGGGTTAAAAATTTAGCTCCTGAGGCCTTATACTTTCAGAGATACAGCCTGTACAAGATAGGATTCTGGAATCATCCTGAACTGAGTCATTGTGGAATTTTAGCTATAAAAAAAAAATTGTAACATTTCAGACCCTAAAATCCAGAGGATATTTACAAAAATTAATAAGGTATCTGTGGTAAAAATTTTAGCTTCTAGGTCATCTTAAATTTATAGATACACCTTGTGTAAGATAGGGTATCTAACTAGCCTCAAGAAGGTATTCCAGGTAAAACAATTATAACTTCTTCCTAGAGTATCCAAATTGAGTGGGACTGGTTTCATTGGATCATGGACAGTCTGTAGTATTTCTGGTGCGAGTTTCAGAATTTTATATCAATTATTTTGTGTGGAGCACGCTATACAAGTGAGATCTCCTGGAAACGCCAAAAATAGGCAAGTTGTGGGGAAGTTACTGTAAATTCCACTTGGCACATCCAATTTTGATCAGACCTATGGCATCGCAGAGAAGAAATATCATAGAACTACATAAAACAAATTTTCATACCCAGAAAGGCCGAAACTTGGGAGATACAATAGAAGAAATATTGTCTAGCAGAACCACCTCAAAATCAAGGTTCAAAAGTGATACTTGGCCAACATGCCACCCAAAAAGGGAACTTCTACACCAAATAAGCCTCCAGAAAATCCTACTTGGACTATTGATGAAGTTGAAGAAATGTGTAGGGACATAAATGATTTACAAAAGAAGATAGTAACAAAATATGAACTACAAGAGAAGATGGAGGGTTTAAAAGGGGAGATCATGGAAGTATTGAAAAATTTTGTAACAAAGAAGACACCTGAAAGTGAAAATGCATCCCATGAAATTCATGATGAGGACACAAGGAAGGTGAATCAAGAATGGAGAAACTCCAACTTTG
>ML786647.1:46330-56372 GCA_009831015.1 Picea engelmannii | reverse complement strand
TGGCCCTTATAAGGTGTTGCAAAAGATTGGTACTATGGCATACAAATTGGAGTTGCCTGCATCTTCACGAGTACACCCAGTTTTCCATGTTTCATGCTTAAAGAAGGTTATAGGCAACAAGATCTCAGTTCAAACTATATTTCCAAAACTTGATGAGGAAGGAAAAATCATATTGGAGCCTAAATCCATCACTGACACAAGAATTCGACAACTGAGGAATAGATCCATTTCAGCGTATCTCATTAAATGGAGGAAACTACCGGCTGATGATTCCACTTGGGAAGATGAGTCTTTTATACAGAAGCATCCAGAGTTACTCAAGTGTTGTGGACAACACTTGTCTCAAGGGGAGGGGCATGTTAAGCCCTAATATTGGCTCATTACCCCTTAATTGGGGCATATTATATTAGTANNNTTATTTTATTTATGTCGGCTTTAGGCCATTAGTTGTAATTATACCTCCTAGTCTCCTATATATACCAAGGAGACATTTTCATTTTGAATCATATTGTACTTGAACATTTAAGTGGGGTAAAAGGAGGTTTCCCCCTCGAAGAGGCTTATTCTCTGAAATTATCTCCTTTTCAAGGCGTTGAGTACTTTTTCTGAGGTTTTTCTATGCTATATTGATATTTGGTTCTTAACACTATATTTTTCATCTCCTTGGAATTTCACACATACACCTTGCCTTTGTACAAGAGAATTCCATCCTCTTTTAATTCATAATTTTTAAATTTCTGCTATAAATTTCATTTTTCTATAAATTCTCCTTTATTTGCAAATAATGTTGATCTGAATTTGTTGCTTCTATAATTTTATCTTTTGAATCTGTCTTGTACATGCTAATGGATAAATTATGCACTTCATGAGATTGTATGCTAGTGCATCAGCCACCTGATTTTCTTTACCCTTTATATGTTTAATTTTGAATTCATACTCACTAAGAAATTCCAGCCACCTAGTTTTTCTAGCATTTAATGTGACCTATCCAAATAAATGTTTCAAGCCACAAATATTTATCTTGGAAATATCCTTTGAACTACCTCAATGAGACCCTCATCTCATCATGGTGCTTAGCTTTCTTAAGCTGATCCCACCACATGGTTGTCTTTCCTTGCAAATGGTAGGTTGCAATTCTTATTTCTACCTTGGAGGGGTAATCATGTAGTTGGAAATATTTCTTCATTTCCAACAGCCAGGCCTCAGCCTCTTCTACCTTCCTATTCTCACAATTGAAATTTGGTGGTTTGATCTTCCTGATTTCACCTTGCAAGATGTCTCACAAGATGTCTCCCTCGGACCTTATCCTCTATCTCCTGATAATGGGCACACTTGGGATGCTCCCTGACCCTAAACTAGCATGATCTCTCCTAGTGTATTTCTCTGGGGAATGATGGTTCCTGCTCCTTCTTCTTGAATTCCTATCATTCTCATGCCCATCCCTTTTGGTATGGGATTTGGATGTTGTCAATTGACTAGCACTAGCTTTGGGCTTTGTGCTAGAGTCCTTATTGGCTTGCTTCTACAACATGTTCAAGATATGAAGTATCTCTTCCTGAGACTTCATAATGTTTTCATTATCAACTCTATATCTTCGCACTTCTCTATGCAGGCTTCTCATAGTTACAGGTTCCTTCCTGTCTCTTATTCCATTAGACTCGGTCTCAACATTTCCCATGATGACATGCACACCTCTGAATTCCTCTTCATGAATATAGGACCCTTGGGCATCTTCCATTTTTGTGGCTCTCGTATAGAAACCAAACTAGTTCTACGAACTTATAATTATGCAAAAAATGTACATGCAAACAATTTATGTTAGATGAAAATAAATACATACACAATTCACAAAAGAATGCATAAATTATTTTTCCCTTTATTGCCACAAGTCATCTTTTTTTAGTTGACTGCAAACGTTTCTGGTCGAATTTAATTTTCTGGGTTAAGAGATGGATTCTCCTCCTCAATACCTTTCCATTGACTATTTATTTTCCCAATTCTAAGTTTCAAGTAGAAAGTTATGGTCTTCATAATCTTTAATCATTTTCCTCTTTTTTTTCAACCCGGCATGCTACAGGGGTCCTCTGTCTCTTCTAACACATTTTTAGGTACCTATAACTCAAATATGGCTCCATGGATGACTTTTACAATCCATGGGATTTCCATAGACTACTCTTGGGCCCCAAACTAACTCCTAAGCTGGGAGTTATGCCCTCTAAAAGAAAGTTGGTACTAAATTTTAGCCTTGACTCTTTTGGTTGTAACTCCCTCATACAAGCTCCATTTGGAAAATAGTTTAGATTGTTGGAAAGTTCTCTCTAAGCTCTATCATTTTATAAGTAGAAACATTGTTTCCTAGAAGGACACATGGTTTCTTACAAAATTGATTTTCTAAAAACATTGTTTAGGCCGTAAAAAGTGCCCTGCAAGATGAAGACCTTCAAAAACTGGAATCTTCGTGGAGAAATTAATCAAATTACTGTTGTAACAGTCTTTAGATCCAAACCGTTGATCTCAAAATTGGGATTAATCCAAATCATTGATCTTCTCTGCCTTTCCATTGTGTTAGACCTTCACAATCTTGTCGTGATTTTTCCTTAGAATCTTCCCATCCGAACTTCAATTGTTGGGTACAAAAAATTCTCCGAAAATCATAGTCTTAAACACTATCGAACTCTTCCCATCCAAAAACAACTTTCCATGTTCCTCGGTATTTCCTAACTATAATATCCCATATCCTATCAGGCCCTCTCTATCGTAATCACCCAATGGAAACCTTCCCGAATGAATCCTCTGACAACCTCCTTCTGAAGACTTGCACTTGACCACTACATGGCACTCACTAATTCGCCCACCCCTGGCTGGCATGTCCTCTGAAATGGCACACTAACGTGGAAACTTACATGGAATTCTCCTTCACCCTTGTCCATCCAAGGAAACATGATCATCTAATAGATCAGATGGTCAACAATTGTGTCGTTCAACAACCACAATCATCTCGAGCTCCCAAAATTGTGCACTGGTTACCTCAGTCATAGTGACTTCGTCGGACACCAAAACATGCCCAAACTTCCAAACAAGCTCTCCTAAAACACCTTCCTTAAATCCAATGGCTAGGAAAATATTTATCCGATCTTACGACACTTTTTGTTTTGGGTTTCTACCATCAAGTTTCTCTCCTTTAGGCTTCAACTCATGCCCTGCTTTAGGAATTTTGCAAAACCTGAATTTTGATGAACGAATAGGATTGACGCTTGATACAATGAATGGTCCTCATTCATTCAGATCACACCATCGAACTCCTCCTTTCAGATTTAACCTTGCGCCTGACTCTGTAGTCTTTATGAAACCTTTTTCCCGAAGACTTTTCGGGTATGCCTTGCTCCGATCTCTATGATTGAATCTCGACCGACAATTCTCCAGCTCAAATTAATCTAGGTCATCAATCCACAAAACTTCTCTACCATCATGAAACTCACAAGAATTCAACTTCCATGGCCAATTTCTACTCTACAACCTGTAAATCGATGCCATAATTTACCTTATTCAACTACTTTGAAGCACTTAAACTCGAAATCCGCTCAAAATTTGGGGATTTCACTTCGGTTCAGAATTTTTCCCCCAAATTCGTCACAGGACGAGATATGCAACCACAAATTCGCTCAACTTGTGTTGGATCTTGGCCCATAAAATCTCAATGTTGAACCTTGATCTTGGATACCATTCTTTAACATCCCCGAGCTCAACTAGGGAACATTACTCATGGAAATACTCATAAAAATGAACTTTTCTTTTGCTATTCAAAATCTTGTAGCTTACTAGCTACGGTTTAAACACATATTCAAGTGATTTCTTATAACCATAATTAAATGCATCTACAACACTCTAAACAAGAATGAATGAAACTAATAAAACATCTATAACAACATAAAAAAAAATTCACATATACATAGTTAAGCACATCAATTAAATTCATGGAATAACTCAACAAATAAATAAACATTTATCTTTTATAAATGTTTGTGCAACCAGTTGCTTGGGAAGGATGTTCCACCCAACCATAGACTTTTTGTTCCAGATCTCAACAACAATTCACCCCCAAGTTGGGGCTAGGAATCCACAAAAGAAGGGTGCCTCTCATAGTCCCTCACAACTCCATATCACACAACCCATTGGTTTTCTCCTACAGTTATCCTAAATTTCCTCCATCTCTCTTCCTCTTGATCGGCCCAACCCAAGGAATGTACCCCCTTCACTTCTCTCAATCCATTTGGTGTCCCATTCATTTATCAGGGTATCTCATGCACAAGTATCTAGGAATATCTCAGTTGGGAACTCAAGGGAACTCACTACTAGGAAAAACTACCAGCAAAAAATAACAAACACTTGTTGATACAGTGAAACTCACCCAGGAATTCACTCTTCAGGCCTAAAATCCTATCTCTTCAATTTCCATCTCCAATAGCACTCCAGCATGCTCCAGAATTCACCCATCCTTATTGTTCCATCTCCCAATCTCTTCTCCCCTCTTCTCTACTTGTTGTTCATGTAAAACTAAATGCGAAACACTACATGTTTCTACCCATACAAATTTCCTCTATTTTCCCAAGACATTTGACTGCTCACTCTACCCAATGTTGATTGTACTTCAATCCCATGCTCTCAGATAAATATGGGATGTGACTCTCACACCCACCCTATGATAGGTATTCAATGATTGGCCTCTCATACACTCAACCAGAACATAGAAGGTTTCCCTAAATGATAATAAATTTCAGAAATGTGGGTTTGAATTGATACCCACAAATTATTTCCCCTTCGGACCCCTCTTGGACACTCTCTACGCATTCCCCCTCTCTTGTGGGTTAATCATACCCCATCTCTTTCCATATCCCATCAGTTGGTACTACATTATATTTATTTACAATTCAGGAAATACATTTCGCATTTGCATTGCTTGGCCATAGCCACATTTATATATACACTATGAATTAATTAAACCGGGGATTATAGTGGGAATGTTACATGTTGTACCCCAACCACATGGTGTTGTAATGTTAAGGACCTAACCTCCCTAATCCCTCACATAGATAGAATAATATATTTTCATGTAATAAGGTTGACATTAGTTAATCAAGCCTATTTAATACATTGCAATAAGTCAATGTAAGAAGACCTAATAGAAGCTTCTGCTTCTAGAAGAATATTCCTCTAGAATGATCTTTAGAAGATAGAATTAGTATAAATAAGAGTAGGAGACATGAGAATTTTTGTCTTGATAATTATTGTAATAGAGCATTTCTCTGTTAGAGGTTGCCCCCTCGAAGAGGAAAGTGAACATTGTTTCCTATCAATAAAGGTATTATTTTGGTGTTGTGGTTTCTTATATTATGGTGTTCCATTGGTATTCTCTGTAGTATTTATATTTTATACTATTATAAAAGATCTGGTACCTTGGTGGTTTCTTATATTATGGTGTTCCATTGGTGTTCCTTGGCAGGAATTGTGGCTTATTTTTTTTTCCAGGGTAGAGACGTGTTCAGGCGTCCTAAAACTACAGAGATTTGTCATTCAACACATAAATATGTGGTTAGGGAAGCATACATGTAGGAACTACAAGTGGTTCTTAAGCACACATTGTTGGCACCCTTGTAACCCATGTTGGTACCCCTTCAAGGGGTAACGCATTAGACAACACCTGTATACAGATTGGCCTAGATCTCCAGAATCCCTCCATAGATAAATAGATCGGCCACCTTACTGTTATAGTGCCACCGAGAAAAACACTCATAAAGATACTCTCTAGTACCTAGGTAATCAGGTAGTACAACTAAGGGTAAGGTCTAGCCTCCTTAATTGGTGCCCTGAGATATTGGGCCGAGTATTATTGTTCGAACTAGCACGTATATCAGAGAGCTATAGCATAGAGAAAACACTTGTCTATAGGAACCCTGATAAAACCTTAAACCTTGGGATGAAAATAGAAGAAACAAGGCACATAGAATCTTTTTTTCTGCGCAACCTTACCCCCTACATTCTAGTTACGAAATTACTACATCTTTTTTCACATTAAGAATTTGGGAATTTCGGCATTGCAGTATTATTCAGATCGAAGTATAACTCGGCAGGAGTAAAAAAAAAAGGTTTGGGGCTTGTCCGTACACTTATTTGAGACCTATCCCATTGCACTCCTCTTTTCATCCTGATCGTAATGATACCTATCATTTTTCAACTTTTTTTTCCTGTGGTCCCAATCCCCTTTCTGAAACCTCTACTTGGGACCTATTCCATTGGACTCCTCTTTTCATCCTAATCACAGTTATACCTATCATTTTTCTACCTTGTTTTCTATGGACCCACCCACCCTTTTCAAACACCTTTCTTTCCCATCTCTTTTTGTGTTTTCCCCTCACCATGGCCAACACTCACAACCAAGATCTTGAAAACTACATCACTACCCACATAGAGTCCAAAATGGACTACATGAAAGAGGAACTGAAGAAGGACATTAATTCCCACCTTTCCAACCATCTTCCATCCCACCTTGATTCTTATCTTGACTCATTTTCTGCCAAGGTCTTGGAAATGCATCCAATTCCTGGAATCCATTCCTCATTTGACCAGCCTTCTAACCTCTAAGGTACAGCTTCCTCCAATTCCCAGCAGTTTCAGTCCAACCCTTTTCATCATGATCTGCGTCTTCCACGAGTGGTGGTGAACAAATTTGATGGCTCAGATCCCACTGGTTGGGTCACTCAAATGGAACATTACTTCTCCTTACATGGCATCACTGATGACTTGGCCAAACTTCATTATGGTGTCCTCTATTTGGATCTTGAACGTTGGCAATGGTGGCAATGGCATCAAAAATCATGCCAAGGATATGTGGCTTGGACACAGTTTGTGGTTTAACTTTATGACCACTTTGACACTGACACACACTCCCTGGGTTGTTTGACCAAATTGAAATAGTCAGGTACCGTGGAATATTTTATTGTTTCATTTGATCAATTAGCTTTCAGAACAAAGGGCATGACTGATATGTTTTTCCTAGAATGCTTTGTGAGTGGCCTCAATGATGAATATGAGCCCAAGTCCTCATGACTCACTCCCAGACTTGGTTGTAATCTATTCAATGTGTCAAGGAAGCACAACATGTCATTTTTTCCCAACACCACAAACCTTCTTTCCCTCCATGCCCTTGCCCTCCCACTCTTACCCCTCATCCCACCCCTCTCAAGATTCAAAAATTAACCTGGGTAGAAATGGTTGAACGTCAACTCAAGGGTCTTTGATATAATTGTGATGAAAAATATTTTCCAGGGCACAAGTGTAAGGAATAGAAGTTGTTTATGGCCATCTCTAAGGATGTTGTTGACAAAGAGGTCGAGACTTCTCCTACGATAGAGCTACCTGAGCCAAATCCTCTCACTCCACCATTTAATCCACCAGAAGTTGAACCATTCATTTCATTGAATGCACTCATTAGCTCCTCTACTCCCCAAACCCTCAAGTTAATTGCCTACATTAAAAATCGAAAGGTCAGCATCCTAATTGAAACCCATTTCATTATCCTAATCGTCTCATTTCTCAAGAAACCCATTTCTATATCCATGCAGTCAACAATTTTCAAATCATGATTGCCAATAGAGGTTCAATGAAATGTGGAGGGTGTTGTGAAAATGTGTGTCTCCAAATTGGCGAGTACAACCTGAAATCTCATATGTTCGCTATCAACATCGGTGGTTGTGACATTTTGTTATGTGTGGAATGGTTACGCACTTTCGGTTCCATCCTCATGGATTTTAAGGAATTAACCATGTAATTTCAACAAGACAGTCAATAGTATAATTTCCAAGGCATCACAACAGGCTCCCTTGAGATCATTGATGGGTGTTCTATATGCACTAAAAACACACTAAAAACCCTCAATTAAATTGTCAACCCGAGGTAAGTAAAATTAGAGTTGTAGCAATATATATGCCAAGGTAGAAGGATTGGAGGTAGTATAGTCTAACTAAGGAATTGACTATCTAAGGGCTAATCTATTCAAGAAAAGACTATTAATGAGCAGACCCTACTAAGAAACTCAAACTATGTACCCTAAGTAACCTTTGAACAAAGGATCGATGGATAGTTCTAAGAAATAAATTAAAAACCCTACTTAAAGAAAATTAACTTAATCATGACAATAAGCAAAAACAAACTATCTGCCTATTAAGCAATAACAACAGTAAACTACTTTAATTAACCTACTCAAATTCAATAAGAAACTATCCTATGAAAGAAAGTAAATAGACAAGCAACTACCCTATCAAAGCAAAATAGACAAGCAAGAAACTACCCTATTAAAGCAAGTAAACAATCAAGCAAACAAATAGTTAACCTATGATAACTTCTACAACAAGTAAATTAATCAAGATTACTCAATAAGAAACTAATCAAACTAATAAGCAAGTGAACTCTATTCTTAAATTAAACTTCCTCATTACTTCTAATTTATGAAAGGAAATCTTAATCTACTAAATTGAAAGCATCATGACAATAAAAGTAAATAACAACTAATCTATGATAAGAAAACTATTCTTTAATCTACCAAAGCAAGAGGACTATTCTCTAATCTACAAAAGCAAGGAAACTATTCTCTAATCTATAAAAGCAAGGAAACTATCTTCTAATCTATGAAAGCAAGAAAACTCAAATATAGTGTTGATGGTTATGTCTTCGGTATCTTATGATATCACGATGGCACTTAACAATTAATGATAAATCAAGAGGGATAAACTCGATATAGCAAAGTGAAAAGTTTGAATTAGGCAATCTAGTGAGAACTTAGCCATTATGGAAACAACATCAACTATCCTGCATATCCATGTGATTATTCAACCATACATTAATCATCAACAGTATAAAGATACTATTCTAGTAAATTCAATTGCATTCTATACTAATTAAGCAAACTCATACTACACTAAACTCAATAATTAACTATGAATTAAAATTGCAACCTAGATCTAAGAAAGAAATTGCATGAAGTAAACTAAACTAGTTCTATTTTGACAATTCAAATTGTGAAAAGAGGAAATACTCATAAACAGAAATTAAACACTATTTCAGCATATGACAAGTAAGCAAATGAGCAACCTAAATGAAAAAATAAATAAATAAAGCTAAATAGCAACTAGATAGGCAAACTAGAATTGAAAACTAAAGGCTAATGACTATCCATCCACCGAAACCCTGTCAAAGAAATCATGAATTAAAAATGATGTTTTTATCATCTATTTAAGCATAAAGAAAACTTAATTTATCATCTAGTTACATACATGGTTAGTATCTAAGCTTGCAATCTTTTTTCCTATCAACTAACAAATCATTGTATACTAACACGATCCTTCATAATAACCTACAAAAGAAACTAAAACAATTAAGCTATAAACAACAATTTATACAATAAGAAAGCAAAATGACAATTCATGTACAAAAAATGAATAAAAAGACAACTACACTATTCAATTCATAAACAAACTAATTGGATATCCACCCAGACTATTGGTGGACCCCCCAACAAATTGTGGTTACTCTTCAAAGGCAAATCATGAGCTTCAACAACACGAATTCACCATTAAAACAAAAAACGCAGTCTTTACACAGTTTTGGCAAAATGAAAATAGGAAAACAGAGCTAAATTGTTTTTTTTCTCTCTAAGTCTCTACTTAACAATTGTATGACCACTGAGGTGGTATTTATAAGTTTACAGACTGAGAGGTTGACCACTGGAAGGGTCGACCCTCTCTAAAAACAACAAATCGCATTTATTTCTCTCTAACTGCCAATGGCTTATGGAAATAGGCAAAGCCAATAATCGCCCAGTATAACAACCCAAATCATGTTGTTAGTGTTGGGACTCAGAAATGTCATATTTTCATCCACCTTTCCCTTCACTATTCCTTACATTTCATCGCCCAATTAAACCTTTGTCATACCCTTTTCATAAATACATTTGGGTTTCACATCATTATTTTCCACTTTATTCATTTTA
>ML786647.1:16000-32645 GCA_009831015.1 Picea engelmannii | reverse complement strand
TCTGGATGCACTACTGTTTTCATAAGAATATACAACAACTGATCTCTATAAAGTAGACTAAGATGTTTCAGTAAAAGAAAAGTTAAAAATTGATTGATAGCTCAAATACTGATTCACCCCCCCCTCTCAGTATTTTCCAACAAATTGTTCCGTGATATTATTGATCATGAAGTGGTAGCTATAGTTGATTTTCCTAAATTTTCACATAGGTGACTGCAAGTAGGAAGTTCTTGTGACACGCGAGATAGATAAATAACATTTTCCTTAGCTCCTTTGGAGGGTGCTCGTCTTCACAAGGGTACTTGCACCTTGGGTGATTGTTGCATGAGTGTTAAAGGTAAAACTACTTAAGGGATAAGAAATCCAACACTCAATGAGTGGGCGAGGCTCACTAATAGAAAAAAGGGTTAGATAACATATCTTTCTCTCCTAAGAATAACATGCATGTTAAAATTAAATGAGAAGGGAAGACAGAAAAAAAAATGAATTTGGATGGTTGTCCAAAACATCCAATAATTTATATTTGATCTTTCTTTAGCTCCAATGCTTCACCAAATAACCTACATAATCAACCAGCAAGAAACACCTTCCCCATTCCTCATCAAACAAATAAAATAACTTGCATGATAAAATTCTTAATCTATTTTCCAAGCAAACTAGAACAACACAAAATTTCATTAAAGATGATTAAAACATCAATAACTCAAAGAGATTTTTTTTTTNTAATTTATGAAAGAGTTACAACAAGAATGATACTTCAAGATTTTATATTGTACTCTTGGCTCCAAGACCCAAAGATTTTCTATTGTACTCTTGGCTCCAAGACCCAAAGATTTTCTATTGTACTCTTGGCTCCAAGACCCAATGTCCTCCTCCTTAGCCACAAGTCTACCTCTATCAACTAACATGATCTTGGAATTGTATTGTGGTGGGATAGCTAGTTGAATGGTTGAATGGAATATCACCTAAGCTCTGGTCACACTATGAAAAAAGATTCCCAACTCTCTACAATGGTAAAATAACAACTAGGAATCCTCACTCAAATTATCTAACATATAAACACTTATAATGGACTCTCTTCTCTTAGCTTTGGTTCTCTTACTTATATATTCTTGAGGAGAGAATAAAGTGCTACATGGAATGCATGTCGTGTACATATAAGCCATGCACAAATCCACATGAGCTTTTGGCTTTTTCCAACTCATAGCTTTTCATTTTTCCCCGTGAATTTCTATTTTCTAAAGTTTTAATGGGAGACCATGGGTTTTATATCATAAACTTGTGATTGGTCACATCTAGTCTATGGGAAAGCCATAGCTGACCTATTATTTCTTTGGAAAAAATGAAACATTCATATCTTTTTGAAGAAAAACTCTTTTGTGAGAAAATAAATCTTGGCCCAAGTATGTATGTTGGATCATTACATCTATCTTGGCCTATGGACCATGGTGCCAAATAGAGTTATAATAGATGCCCCCTAATGTATAAGGTCATAATAGGAATCGACAACCAAAATACATTAATACATTACAAATAATGGACATTGAGAGTGGACTAAGGAGGAGTTATGTAGATCAAGGAAATAGAAAGTACCTCCAAGCAAACATCAACCAATCAAATAAAAATCATCCCCAAGGTGGGTGTACCCATGCTCAATTATAACAATAAGCATGGCCACCAACACAATACACTACATATCCATGCATTAGAATGCAAGACCATGGCCATGAAGAAGATACACAATAGATCCATGTCATATAGAATATAATAGCCATGAAAAAATAAAAAGTGGATCTATGTCACATTATATATCAAGAAGACACTTAGCACAAATGAAAGTGCAATGTGGTATTCAAAGTCCTCATCAAATAGTGGTACAATCACATGCAACTAAGGTAGAATCGAAATAGGATGCCCCTAGCCCAAGGTATTCAATCCAAACTCTATGATTGTACAAATATAAATTATGTTAATAAATGACCCGACGTCAAGCATGGAAGAAACCATCTGATTATCATTCATTAATGAATATGGTTAATAAACATGAGGGAACCCACCAATAACGAAAATGGACCCCAAGGTACATAGTAAAATATAGAAAGTGTGAATATAGGATCTCATGTAAAACACCTATGGAATCAATTAATTAGTGGTCAATAATGTAAATCCACTACCAGTGGAGAGGAAACCTATCACCGATGTTTGCAAGTCCTGAGGTACTATCAAGGTTTCTAGACACGTTCCCTAGATAATGATCTAGTGTCGATAGGAAGAGATCTATCAAAAGGAGGGAAATAAGGTGCCCCTCATCAATTGATATAAAACAAGAACCAAGAAGTTTTTATGAATCAAGACACCACCGAGTACATACTGACACGGGGAAGACTGACACGAATGGCCAATAATACTACATAGTGACTGACTGGGGATCAAACTTCCCTTGAACATATGGCACAAAAAAATCAGGACTTGGATAGCATTGACACTAACATGACCAATGATGTAAATAAACAATGCTAAATCCATTGAAGTTGTATCCATAAGGACTATAATAATAACTAATCAGAGGAATAAAAACTCAAAATCATGGTACAACCTTCATATCTTTTTGAAGGAAAACTCTTTTGTGAGGAAATTAATCTTGGCCTAAGTATGTGTTTGGATCACTACATCTATCTTGGAATATGGTTCGAAATAGATTTATAACATATTCCCCCTAATGTATGAGTTCAAAATAGGAATTGATGGCCAAAATAAATTACAAATAATGCACGTTGATGAGTGGACTAAGGGGGAGTTTTGCAAAACAAGGAACCATAAAGTACCTACAAGAAAACATCAATTGATCAAATATAAATCATCCCCAAGGAGGGTATATCCATGTTGGAATATAACAATAAGCATGAATGTCAACACAATAGATTGCAAATCCATGAAGTAGAATGCAAGAACATGGCCACGAAGAATATACATAGTATATGCATGTCGTATAAAAGATTATAGCCACAAGCAAATAAAAAGTGGATCTATGTCATAGTGTGACATCAAGAAGACACTTGTTACAAATGAAAGTGCAATTTGGTATTCAAAGTAGTCATCAAGTAGTGGTACAATCTCGTGCAACTCAAGAACGTAGCATCGAAAGAGGATGCCCCTATCCCAAGTTCTTCAATCAAAACCTTTATGAATGTATGAATCTACATCATGTGAATAATTGATCTAATGTCGAGCATGGTATAAACCATATGATTACTAGTCATTAATGAATATCGTTAACAAACACAAGGAGACCCACCAATAATGAAAATAGATCCCAAGATACATAGTAAAATATAGTGAGTGTGAATAAATGAGATTATTTCGAACACCCATAGAATTGATAATTAGGGGTTAGTAATGTAAATCCATGATCAATCGAGATGAAACATATCATTGATGTCTACAAGTCCCAAGTTACTATCAAGGTTTTTATACCTGCTCCATAGATAATGATATGGTGTCGATAGGAAGAGATCTATCAAAATGAGGGAAATAAAGTATCCCTCATCAATCGACACGAAACACGAACCAACAAGTTTTTGTGAATCAAGACACCACTGGGTACATATTGACACATGGAAGGATGACATGAATGACCAAAAATACCATAGAATGACCAACTCAGGGTCAAAATTCCCTTGAACATATGGCACAACACAATAAGGACTTGGCAAACATTGACACAAATAGGTCCAATGATGTAAAGAAACAATTCTAATGTCTTTGAAGAAGTCTCCATAAGGACTAGAAGAATAACCAGTTCTAGAAGTCAAAAATCAAAATCATGGTATAGCTCCTAAGGCAATACTAAATGCCAATTGTAAGACAATGACACAAACATGTGCCATGTTCAAGGGAAATAATAAATAATGACTACCACTCTAACTACATAAACAAAGATCAAATTTCTTCCCCCTCCCCCCCTATTTTTTTTTTAATGTTTTTGTCTTTTTCATGTTTTGGTAAGCACGAAAAAGAGATAAAAGTATGCTATAGTGGAGAAAATGAGTGGCTCAATAGCATGTAACTACATTCCAAGTGCTTGGAATAGACCTATGCAAAAAAGGTGTTGGGAAAGTCGTGTTCATTCATGAATGCGTTTTCTCCAAGGATATAGGTCGCAAAACAAAGGTAATAGATGCAAATGGCTAAGATCAGAAGTAGTTGCAATGGTGATAAGAATAACTAAGTGAATGGAATTGTAGAAATATGCACACAGATGCAAGAAAAAATAAGCAAGTGCAACTGTAAAGTGATAAAAAATAACGGGAACCCTTCAGGACATGGCCATCACAAGATAAGAGAGAAGAATGAGGTCCAAATCATTTAAGTCATTGAAAGGATAAATATGGGCTCCCAAGCCTGTGAATAAACTCAGCATGGGGGCCAAATGACATAAGGAGTGTTAACGAGATAATCCCATGAAGGGTAGGCACTATCACAAAAGTTACGACCAATAGTAGATAAGAGAGAGAAATGTCACAACTTGACAGGATTGAACCCAAGGCATAATGTTAGCACAAGTCTAGTTATTAATGCAAGATCAAAATGCAAGGGAAAAACCTATCACTATATGCCAGATTAAAACATTTACCTGAAAGTTCATTGAATATCACCATAATAAAGTACCAAAAAGATGTACCAAAGTCTTGTAAAAATGAAAGTCTTGTAAAAATGATCAATGATACTATTCCAAATGTTAAATAATCCAATATTAATCTCATAAAACAATTTCAAAGAAAAAATAGAAGTTTTGATGGGATTTGTTTCGACAAGGATGAAAAGATGGTTGTTTAGGACCCAAAAAAGGTAAAAAAATGGTATATATGTGGGAAAATGAGCTAATTTTACCATTTTACCTTGTTAAAATTTACCTCTAGTTAAAAAAAAATACTTTTACCTCCAAACTTCTAGGGTATATTATGAGATATTCAATTGGTGGATTTGCATTTCGTCTAGACTAGGTAGGCCCGCAACTCTTGCTCCACATTTCTATTCATTCATTTTTACTTATAGTTGAAAAATGATGAGTTGCCTGATCCCATTTGAGTCATAAGTGCACAGTCCCATGCTTGACACCTTACAGATGCATCCATAAGGCCTTGGATGCAACTATTCCATGGAAAACCCATGGCTAACCACAACTATCCCAAGGAATAATTGTGGCCCAGCCTAAAATGGAAAAAATGAAGTTTTTCTCAGAAACTGTGACTGATGTACTGGATTAGTGGTCAACATGAGAGATTAGTTGACTAGATTCAAGACTGGTAGGTAAAAATAGTTTGGATATGGATCCATCCTCATATCTTTATTCCTAGAGTGAGTCTCTGGGATGATTCCATGTGTATCAACTCCATTTGTTGGGCCATTTAATCCCAAGATGCAGAGGTAGATAGGCTGCATGTCTCACCTCAGGGGCAACATGCCCATGAGGACCTTTGGTTAGGTTTTATTTATTTATTGATGGGATGAGAAAATAGTCATCAATTAGGAATACCCTTATGTTGATACAAACTTTTGGCATGATTCTGAGTTGGTACTTCCTCCTAGAGCACAATGGGGAGACATAGGTAAGAAAGAGCAAATGTGCTTTTTGGTTTTAAAGTGATAACATGTTTGTTGATTTTAAAAATACTATATTTTTTTGGATATGCAATGATACTAGCAATCATAATATATGACACATATGTGGGACTAATTCGATTGGCAAGGATGGCCCTAAACTATCACAAATCTAGGGAGTAGTAGCAGTTGGACAATGAGGAGGGAGATGAGGACACTACTTAGAACCTTCGTGAGGTGTGGAGGAACCTAGAGGGGGTCACCATGGGTGTGCCTATGATGTGCCCCAAAGGTTACATGTAAGGTACCAAATCTATTATAATAGCATTAAATATAAATACTACAGAGAATAACAATGGAACAACAAAATATATGAAACCACAACACCAAAATAATACCTTTATTGATAGGAAACAATGTTCACTTGCCTCTTCTAGGGGTAAACCTCTAGCAGAGAAATACTCTACTACAATAATTCTCAAGACAAAACTTCTCATGTATCCTACTCTTATTTATACTAATTCTATCTTATAAAGATCATTCAAGAGGAATATCCTTCTAGAAGTGGAAGCTTCTATTAGGTCTTCTTACATTGACTTATTCCAATTTATTAAATAGTCCTTATTAACTAATGTCGACCTTTATTACATGGAAACATATTATTCTATCTACGTGAGGGATTAGGGAGGTTAGGTACCTAACATTCCCTCCCCCTTGAAAAAGAGCCTTGTCCTTAAGGCTTGAGATGAGGAAACTATTGCAGAATGGTGGTCGGCTCCCTAGTGGCATCTTTTGGAGTTGTATCTTTCCACTACACTAACACTTCCTTGATGGTACAATGATGGAGACGACACTCGCACTGGTCCAATACTGTCTGTGGTTGCAACCAAATGAAACCTTCTTCATCCAACTCTGAGAGACTAGTTTGAGTTTGGAACTTAGTACCAATCATCTTCTTTAACCATGAAACATGAAAAACAAGATGGAGATTATAATGACTAGGCAAAGCTAACTGGTAAGCCACCTGCCCCACTTGCTTGAGAATTGTATAAGGACCATAAAATTTGGGAGAAAGTTTCTCACAATGATCCACTTTGAGTGAAGTCTACTTACAAGGTTGTAGACAAAGAAACACTTGGTCCCCTTCAACAAATTGTCGTTCAGAGTGACCTTGATATGCTTGTTGCTTCATGCGATTCTGAGCCGTGGCGAAATTTGTTTTGAGGGTGCAGAGAATGGCCTCACGAACTGTAATATTGTTGTCAACCTTTCAAACCTTTGATACACCTGGCATGTAGGAGCGAATCGATGATGGATTTTGTCCATATACTGCTTCAAAAGGAGTCATGTGAGTAACTATATAGTAAGATGTGTTGTACTACCATTCACTAAGGGGTAACCACTGAGCCCACTGATTTTGTCATTCAGATGCAAAACACCTCAAACAGGTTTCCAAACATTTGTTGACAACTTTAGTTTTTCCATCATTTTGGGGAAGATAGGCGGTGCTGAGATGAAATTGGTTGCCTTGGAGACAGAACAATTCTTTCCAAAAATTGTTGGTAAAAGTGGGATCTCGGTCAGAGAAAATAGAATGAGGCATTCCATGAAGCTTGAAGATATTATCCATGAAAATTTGAGCCACAGTGGATGTTGTGAATGGGTGTTGGAGAGAAAAAAATGAGCATATTTGGAAAGATGATCAACTACCACCATGATGACTGATTTATTGCCCGATTTAGGTAAGCCAACAATGAAGTCCATAGAAATATCCTGCCTAATAGCTGACATAATTGGGAGCTGTTGTAGTGTGCTTGGGGTCTTGACTATTTCTCCCTTATTCCGTTAACATACATCACATTCAGACACAAAGGTGTGAACTTCTTGTTTCATACCATCCTAGAAAAAAGAACATTTGACCCTTTCATAGGTTTTGGTGAACCCAGAATGCCCAACCGTGGGTCAAGCATGAAGCTACGAAAGCATCGTAAATTCAAGTTGTGAATGTTTGCTGAGATATAGAAGGCCTTTGTAGTGAAGCTCGTTATTGTACCAAGAGTACCCTGGAGAAATTGAAGAATTCTCTTGCAACTATTGGATAAGGAAAAAAAATTTGGGGTCTTGCAGCCATTCCTGGTGAACAAATTGGAGCTAATTTGGTACAAGGAAGGAGAGAGAAAAAAGGGACCCTTCATCTTCATACTTTTGAGAAAGAGCATCAACAACCACATTTTATTTTCCCTTCTTGTAAATGATCTCATAATCATATCCAAATAGCTTGGTCACCCATTTTTGTTGCTTTGGGGAGGAAGTTTGTTGTTCTAGAAAATGCTTGAGACTCTGATGATCTGTTTTAATTTGGAAGCATTGGCCCAATATATAATTACACCATAGATACACGACATGTAGAATAGCCAACATTTCCTTTTCATAGATTGATTGGCCCAAATGGCGCTCTGAAAGTTTTTTTGTAGTGAAGGCCACTGACCGTCCTTCTTGCATGAGAACTGCTCCAATTCCTTTCCTAGAAGCATCACATTCCAGGACAAAAGTCTTCTTGAAGTCGGGAAGGGCCAGGATAGGAGTTGTGCACATAACCTCTTTCAAATAATGGAAGGATTGATCAGCTGTTAGAGTCCAATTGAAAGAGTTATTTTTAAGGAGAGAAGTGAAAGGTGCTACAATTTTACCATAATTCTTAACAAATTTGCGATAATATCTCGTTAAACCCATAAAACCACACAAACTCTTGAGATTTTTTGGGGCGAGTCCAATCATGCATAGCTTCAATTTTCTTAGGATCCACACTTACACCATCCTTTTTGACAATATGACCCAAATACTCCACTTTTGAGGTTCCAAAGGCACATTTAGATTGTTTGAGGAAAAGTTGGTGTTGAGAAAGGAGATGGAGAACTTGATCCACATGGGAAATATGGGTTGTCCATGTTTTTATATAGATGAGAATATCATCAAAGAAAACTAAGACAAAATGATGGAGAAGAGGGAAGAAAACATTATTCATGAGACTTTGGAAAGTGGAGGGGGAATTACACAGTCCAAAGGGCATGACCAAGAACTCATAGTGGTCCTCATGAGTTCAAAATTTTGTCTTGGCAATGTCATCCTCTTTCATACGTATTTGGTGGTAGCCAGAACGAAGATCAAGTTTAGTAAATTATTGAGCACCACTTAATTCATCCAATATATCACCAATGAACGGAATGGAAAACTTGTCTTTGATGGTGAGTTTGTTGAGAGAATGAAAGTCGAGACACATGCACCATGTGCCTTCTTTCTTGAGGACCATGACCACAGGAGAATAATAGGGGCCGATACTATGGAGGATGACACCCACGTTGAGAAATTCTTGAACAATTTTCTCAATTTCATTCTTCCAGGAAAAGGGATGATGATACGAGCGAACATTGGGAGGAAGACTACCTGGAACTAGAGGAATGGAATGATCATGAACACCACGGGAAGGGGGAAGGCCATGGGGAGTGGAAACAATAGTTTGGTGTTTGGAGAATATATATTGGAGGTCAGGATGCACAGATGGTGTTTCAACTCCTTGAATGGCATGGATTTGGGAAATAATGCCCGAATGACCTTTTTTGAGGAGATTTTCCATTCGTTGGGAACTGATGATTGTTGGGCCTGTGATATGAATGATCTCATGACGTTAATTAGATCCTTTTTGTCGAATATGTATATGCATTTTTCCTGTTTTGAAGAGTTTTTGAAGAGCTTTTGTGTCAAATCGCTATGATTCACACCAGGTATGCATAATTCATGT
Organism: Picea engelmannii; assembly: GCA_009831015.1. NCBI lineage: Eukaryota > Viridiplantae > Streptophyta > Pinopsida > Pinales > Pinaceae > Picea > Picea engelmannii. The sequence continues at coordinate 23,245 of ML786647.1, read as the reverse complement.
TTTATGATGATTTTGAGTATGATTTAGTATTTTTTTATGATTCCAGGGAACTAATTCGCGTTTTGTGTGTCACAGGGAAAAATCGCAGCTCGTTTCTGCATCCGACACTCCGTCCGGTACTCCATCTGGCACTGAGTCCAGTACTCCATCCGACACTCCGTCCTGCACAAAAACGATGGGCGATTTGGCGGTTATGGTATCGGTGGCCAGCGATGGGCGAATCAGAGACATGGGTTTTTCTTGTGTTCGTGGCCTCCAACTACTGAGATTCTGACAACTTGATTTGGGTTGTTATACTAGGCGATTATTGGCTTACCCTATTTCTAGAAGCCACCGACAGTTAGAGTGAATTAAATGCAATTTATTATTTTTAAAGAGGGTCGACCCTTCCAGTGGTCGACCTATCAGTCTGTAAACTTATAAATACCACCTCGGTGGTCAGACAATTTTTAAGTACAGAGTTAGAGAGAAAAAAAACAATTTATCTCTGTTTTCCTATTTTCATTTTGCCAAAACTATGTAAAGACTGCATTTTTGGTTTTAATAGTGAATTCGTGTTGTTGAAGCTCGTGGTCCGCCTTTGAAGAGTAACCATGACTTACTGGGGGGCCCATCAGAAGTCTGGGTGGATATCCAATTAGTTTTCCTATGAATTGAATAACGTAGTTGTCTTTTTATTCATTTTCTGTACATGAACTGTCATTTTGCTTTCTTATTGTATAAATTGTTGTTTATAGCTTAATTGTTTTAGTTTCTTTTGCAGGTTATTATGAAGGATCGTGTTAGTATACGATTATTTGTCAGTTGATAGGAAACAAGCTTGCAAGCTTAGATACTAACCATGTGTGTAACTAGATGATAAATTAAGTTTTCTTTATGCTGAAATAGATGATAAAAACAAAGTTTTTAATTCATGATTTCTTTGACAGGGTTTCGGTGGATGGATAGTCATTAGCCTTTAGTTTTCAATTCTAGTTTGCCTATATAGTTTCTATTTAGATTTATTTATTTAATTTGTCATTTAGGTTGCTCATTTGCTTACTTTTCATATGCTGAAATAGTGTTTAATTTCTGTTTATGAGTATTTCCTCTTTTCGCAATTTGAGTTGTCAAAATAGAACTAGTTTAGTTTACTTCATGCAATTTCTTTCTTAGATCTAGGTTGCAATTTCAATTCGTAGTTAATTATTGATTTTAGTGTAGTATGATTTTTCTTAATTAGTATAGAATGCAATTGAATTTACTAGAATAGTATCTTTATACTGTTGCTGATTAATGTATGATTGAATAATCACATGGATATGTGGGATAGTTGATGTTGTTTCCATAATGGCTAAGTTCTCACTGGATTGCCTAATTCACACTTTTCACTTTGCTATCGAAGTCAATATCGAGTTTATCCCTCTTGAGTTATCATTAATTGTTAAGTGCCATCGTGATATCATAAGATACCAAAGACATAACCATCAACACTATATTTGAGTTTTCTTGCTTTCATAGATTAGAAGATAGTTTCCTTGCTTTTATAGATTAGAGAATAGTTTCCTTGCTTTTGTAGATTAGAGAATAGTCCTCTTGCTTTGGTAGATTAAAGAATAGTTTTCTTATCATAAATTAGTTGTTATTTACTTTTATTGTCATGATGCTTTAAATTTAGTAGATTAAGATTTCCTTTCGTAAATTAGAAGTAATTAGGAAGTTTAATTTAAGAATAGAGTTCACTTGCTTATTAGTTTGATTAGTTTCTTATTGTGTAATCTTGATTAGTTTACTTGTTGTAGAAGTTATCATAGGTTAGCTAGGTTCTAGCCACTTCCTTAGTTAGACTATAATACCTCCAATCCTTCTACCTTGGCATATATATTGCTACAACTCTAAGTTTACTTACCCCAGGTTGACAATTTAATTGAGGGTTTTTAGTGTGTTTTTAGTGCATATAGAACACCCATCATTTTTGGCGCAATTGCCAGGGAGTTGTCTTAAGGTAGGAAATAGTTAGGAATTAGATCATTTCTAAACCTTAGCATTACATTGGTGGCGGGGGAAATTTAAGATGAGAGGTAAGAACCTGCGCATCTGCTATTGCAAGCTCCCCCAAACCCAATGGTAGTTTTTTTTTGGTTTTTGTTTTCTTTCATGAACAGACCTAGAGACCCAAAAGGTAGATATATTAAATCTAAATTAGATCTTTCAACCAAGGTTCCTTCCAACCTTCTTGGGGGAAGGAACGTTCCACTCATAAGCTCCATAGACCGATACCGAAAACAAGTGCTAGCTCAACTCAAAGAGCTAAAGTAGTCTCTGAAGAGAGTAAGACAGGGAGCACTATAGAACATAAAATTGAAGCATCAGTAATAGTGGAACAAGAGGAAAGACCACTCGAGCCTTCCGCAGAACCAAAGAATACAACCTTTGCTTTTACACCACCACCATGAGATCCTAACTTTGAAGACATCATATACCCTAAACAGGTGAATATTTTGTTTGGTAGTTCAACCAATGTAATTATCTCTCAAATTGACATAGAAACTTTGGCACCAATAATATCAACAGGCTTGAGTAGAGTCCCAGACATCCAATCAGTAGGAAGACCTTTCCATCAAAGGGGAACCTTGTTCTCTTCAAAGATAAAACCACCTAGGTACTCTCTTTTTGGAAACCAAACTAGTATGGATGATTAGGGGGATCACAACAATGTAAGACACAGGGAGGAAGAAGAGGCTGGAAACCAAACCGAAATTACCTTCGGGTTTCCAATTTTGGACACCACCCCAAATGTCAATATGAAGAATATTCCTCTCTCAACACTGCCTACCTTTTATGGTAAAAGAAGTGGAGATCCAGATACATTATTATTTGAGTTTGACATCTTGTGTAGGAGCTACAAATACCTACAATATGTCCATAAACTAAAACTCTTTCCTGCCACCCTCAAGGACTCTGGACTAAGATGGTTCATGGGATTGGGAGAATCCAACATTAGGTCTTGGGAAGCCATGAAAGATATATTTCTTAAGAAGTACCAAGACTACTGCAATACCAAGGAGTCTCGTAATGACATATTTAAAATCCAACAGTTAGAAGACGAGAATATCGAGGACTATATGGAACGGTTTGCATACATCTCCTAGAAGTCAAGATACCATGACCTACCAGAGGATGCAGTTAGGGATCTTTTCCTTAAGGGAATTTCAGAAGAATACTTAGAGATGCTTAACTTGACAGCATCAGGTGACATCTCTCATAAACCATTTTATGAAATATGTGAAATGTGTAAGAATTACTCAAGGAGTAGAGCTAAAACAGGAAAGAATGTTTGAGACCCTTACAATAGAAACTTAAAACCAGTTAGTTTAGGTGGTGTCACAAGAGCAGAGATAGGGAACCTTTTAGAAAACTTCAAGACATATATCTTAAGAACAATAGGTTCCCAATTGGACACCCTAAAGTTTAAAAAGAAACAGGAGGAGAAAAATGCAACAATGAACATATATTGCCCAAGATGGAGGAGGAAGCATTCCTCAAGGGAATGCCCATTAGATAACATTTCAGATTGTGGATTCTACACAAAATACCATTCAACTGAGAAATGTCGATCATTGACTGGTTTATTAGCCATATATAGGAGTGGAGATCTTGGGGAGTCCTCTTATGCACCTAGGAGGCCATGGCAGCCTAGGAACCATCCCACATACCTAGATCTACAACCTCAAGTTCCACCCTAATATCAACAACAACAACAATGGAACTCACCAAGTTGGAAAAACTAGTCTACTCAGTACCAACATCCTTGGCTTCAAGGATGGAGAGGAGGGCATAACCAAGGGAACCCTCAATCTCCACCTGTCCCTATGTCCAACCATCCATATCCTTAGTTTCCACCGAACACTCTGCAACTTCTGCCAGGTTTTGTTCCACCACCTTTACTTCCTATTCCACAACAACAACCGCTACAATATCATAATACAAGCTCCCCAAGACCAACATTATTACCGACACAACCAATGCCCAATCCCAATAATAGGCCCACTCAACCTCTTCATAATGTTGAGATGCAGGCCTTCCTGACATATGTTATTACTCCCATTCCATTACAAGAGATTCAATTGAGGTCGGGAAAAGTTTTGGACAAGCATAGGCCTTCAGTAGTCATCCAGGAAGAAGAGGAAGAAGAAACCACCAAAAAATCCACGGATGACACTAGGTGGGAAGATTTTATTATTCCTAAGGACCAAGAACCCAAGCTTCCCCAAAATAAACCTTCACAAATTACGAAGGCCCCTCCTTATCCAGACAGAGTAATAATCGAGAAACCTACCACCTGACTAGAATTTGACATCTTGAATGAATTAAAGAATATTTGTGTCAAGATTCCTTTTCTTCAAGCCATTAAGGATATTCCAATCTACAGTAAGGTAGACAAAGAATTGTGTATTAAGAAGGTAGGTAGGAAGCAGAAGGATCCTCCAACAATACATTTGATAGGAGAACTTTCTGAGTACATATCAGAGAAACCAATGCTAGCAAAATATGGGAACCCAGGAAACCCTGTAGTGACCATAACCATTAATGAGGTCTCCATTGGAAACACTCTCATAGACCTAGGGGCAGCCATCAATGTTATGAACGCTACTACCTTGGAGAAATTACAATTACAACCTCTTCTTAGACCTACCACAAACATTTTGGAATTAACAGATAAAACTAGGGTTTTACCTGAAGGAGTTTTGGATGATATCATAGTTACTTTAGCCTCATGGGAGTACCCAGTAGACTTCCTTGTCATCCAATCGAAGGATCCTACCAAAGGCCATTCTGTTATTTTGGGAAGACCTTAGTTAGCCACAACCAATGCATTTATTGGCTGTAGAGAGGGAGAAATGACCATCTCAAATGGACTTTCTATCCATAAGCTCACCATATACCATCCAGCCCAACCTATCATGGAGAATCTATGGTGGCTTGAATTTCCATACGAGAATGAGGACTGGGAAGAACCCTTATTTCCAAGTGACCATGCCTGGGCACTTCAGGAGCACACAATGAAAAATGTGCTAAACCAATTCATTTCTGCTATCACATGTGTTGATTTTCCACAATCTTTTCCCAATTTGAGTACATGTTTGGGGAAGAATTTCAGGAACAATTGGACCCATCCATTCTGTCTTCAACATATTTTATGTTCGAGATAGATGAGTTTGGCACATCATATACCATGCCCTACGAGATTACTCTAGGGAAATGTTTACATATAAACTCCGGGCTAGATACAAACCAACAAAAATAGTTAGTAAGTATCCCTAAAGAACAATCAGGAGAATTCGACTCGGAATATACTGACATGAAGGGTATACACCCTGACACATGCATCCATCACATATATACCCAGGGTGAAGTAACACCTGTTAGGCAACCCCAGAGAAGGATGAGCCCAACACTCAAAGATATAGTAAAAGAGGAGATCCAAAAGTTATTAAATGTCGGATTTATTTATCCCATATTCGATAGTAAGTGGGTATCCCCACTTGTAGTGGTTCCAAAGAAAGTGACCGGGAAATTGAGAATTTGTGTTGATTTCCGGGAACTCAACAAAGCCACTCTGAAGGATTACTTCCCTCTTCCTTTCATTGACCAAGTTTTGGATACCCTGTCTGGAAAGAAGTATTTCTCCTTTTTATATGGGTACAACGGGTACAATCAAATCCTCATAGCACCCGAGGACTAGGACAAGACCACCTTTACCTATCCTTGGGGCACCTATGCCTATAGGGTCTTACCATTTGGATTGTGTAATGCTCCTGCCACATTTCAACGAGCAGTATTAGGGATATTTGATGATCTTATTCATGATTGTGTGGAGGTATACATGGATGAATTCACAGTTTATGGAAATACTTACCAGGAAGACTTAGATAACTTAGAAAAAGTTCTTATTAGATGCCAGTAAATGAACCTGTCTCTATGTTGTGAAAAATGTAAAATGTTGTTGATTGAAGGAGTGGTTCTAGGACATCATGTTTCATCTGAAGGGATAAAAGTTGATCCTGCAAATATTGAGGTCATCGTCATACTTCCACCCCCCAAGATTCAGAAAGAGGTGAGAAGCTTTCTTAGACATGCCGGATACTACCGGTGGTTTATTGAAAATTTTACAAAGATTGTTGCACCTATGTTTGGATTTTTAATAAAGGATGTTGATTTTGTTTGGATTGAGCAAAGTCAAATTGCCTTTGAAACCTTGAAAGCTAAGTTTTTTGTGGCACCAGTTCTTAGAGGGCCCAATTGGACTCCCATTTCACATATCTATTGATGCCTCCGACACCACAATAGGAGGAGTATTAGGGCAGAAAGAGGACCAACAATCCTATGCCATTTATTTTGTGAGCAAGAACTTGTCCCCTACCGAGTTAAACTACACAATTACCGAGAAGGAATTCTTGGCAATAGTTCATGCTGTCAATAAGTTTCATCATTACATTATAGGTTATAAAGTATTCATACATACAGATCATTCTGCCATTATATTTCTCCTGAATAAACCCATAACTAATGGATGAGTGACTAGGTGGCTCCTGCTATTGCAATAGTTTAACATCACCGTTCTTGATCGACCAGGAAAGGATAATTTGGTAGCTAATTTTCTTTCATGAATAAAAAATGAGGATGATGATATCCCTGCAGATGATAGTTTCCCAGATGAGAACCTGTTGACGGGCGAAACAGTCCATCCGTCAACTGGGAGAGTGGAACCGGTCCGGGGTTGTCTAAATAACCCAAGCCGTTTGGAATGGACCACCCTGACGAGTTTAACGGCTCCGTTGGCCGCTCTAAGGTCTCCTAAGAAAACCAAAGAGAGAATTGATCTGAGCTAAGTAATCTAAACTAAAGAAACTAGAAACTAATAAAAATCAACTAAAACAAACTAACTAACTAAATAAAAGAAATCAAACTAAAATAGAGGAAACTAGAAACTAATAAAACAAAGATAATTACACTAATATAAACTATTCTAACTATTCTATCTACAAACTACAAATTACTCTTATAATAACTCAAATCAACTATCTAATTATCAATTTAATTACAGTTTATTCACAAATACACATTACATACAATCTACAGATTTGAATAAACCTGTGAAACTAATTTGCTTGCTGTCCCAAGACAGCGAAGATAACTCTTTTTTGTTTTTATGATTTATGAATAAGAAAGTAAATTAACTGAAATTAAAACAAATCAAAATTA
>ML786646.1:405888-425601 GCA_009831015.1 Picea engelmannii | reverse complement strand
TGTTTGTACCTAAGTTCCTTACGATACTGTTTAAAAATAATAGAAACTTACTAAATCGGAATATAATTGCATTAATATTCATTTATTAAGCCATTTAAAACCTTAACCTTTGCTTTACAGAGTGATTAATTAACGTTAAAGTTCGATTACAGTTTTAAACCTCTCCATCGGAGTTTCGGGATTTTCAATGTCAAGAAAAAGAGTCATCATAAAACCACGATCGCCGAAATCGCGAGCTATTAATTAAGTAAATCATTTTGTTATCTTAATTAATTCAGATTATCTTTTCGGGGTTTGCTTAATCAAAGGTTCGGAAATCGGGAAATCGGGATATTTGATGACGTGAAAACTTCTGTTCGCAGAATCGCGAGTTGCGATTTCCCGATATAATTAATCACTCTTAATCATACTTATTAGTAATCAAACCTAAATTACAAATTAATCACCATCGGGGATCGGGAAATCGGAGAAAATGATGTTAAGTTTATTTGTTCTTTCAAAACCGCGAATCGCGATTTCCCGATATGATTAGTTTAACGTTTAAAACTTATTTTTAAATGAGATTTAAGAAGATGATGAATTAATCGAAGATTAGCATATCGGGAAATCGGGGATCGGGGTTTCGTTGTTTGATTTGCATTGAAATTTGTTATTTCAAAACAGTGAATTCCGATATCCCGATATGGGTTTGACCTTTCTCAAGTTTTAACATTAGGGTTCATTTAGAATGTTATTCAAAAAAGTGTTTGGAGCAGACATTAATTTTAATTTCAACCATTCTTTTACCAAGAATAAACCACAAAGGCATTTCGAATTCATTAGAGATAAAAACTTTATTTTATAGAAACTTTACTAAGGCGAAGACTCCAGAATGCCAAAAAAAATTTATCCTTAAGGTGAAAAATTAAGTTTTGTTTCAACACCGGGGATTCGATAGTCCAATTAATCAAAGGATCTCACCATCGGTTCCCATATCATTCGATAAAAATCGAACAACTATCATCCAGCCTCCTCGTCGATCCAACGATTACTTTTCCTCTCCAATTAACATAGGAAAAATAAACAAGTAAGTAGTTTGACCTTAAACTGTCGATATCGACCCTCCCCTCTAAATCGACGGTTGTTGTTCCCTTCGGCTCTTAAACCTCTAATGAAGATCATGAGCCCTGCAATCCTTACTTTCTAGAAACGGAGAATATACAGGGTCTATCGGTCTTCTCTGGCCTCCATCACACAAGCTTTACTATTAATTCATTATCCATTTTCAAGGAAGATTACAACACTCCATTCCTCTCAAAGAATTATCATTTATTTCTTAATTATATATCATGTTCTCTTTTTACTGGAGACCCATTACAACAAACATAATGTTGTGTATACATGAAAATGTAGACACCATTCCTTCAGTTTCCTTACAGATTATTAATCAAACCATACCATTTTGTTGATTGTACAAGCATGCATAATTACACATTTACATAACGTGATACACTTTCAAATAAGACAAGTATTCAATCCATAATACATGCATATCCATTCATGAATATAATCACATGAAACAACCATTCATTTTATTCAATTATCCAGGGTATAAAATACTTATCTATTCAATGATGAAATTAACCAGCCAACTGACTATGGGGATAAACCTTTCCACCCAACCATAGGCTCAAATGCAACAAATCTCTACTCTATGGCTACCCCTATGCCAAGCCATGATACTACCAAGGGACTCTCACAATTGACTAAACAAGTCATGCAATGGATCAGAAAGGATACTCACCTTCACTCCACTGGAAACATAAGCAGTTTCCATTCTTTCCCACTAAGATCAAGACCTCCACGAGGTTTATTAAATGCCTTCCCCATTGGATTTTCTCTACACAAGGGATTATTTTCACAACTACATTGTCCCTCGGCGCCCTCCCTTCCAGTGCTAGTTTCTTTCCAGCAAAGGATCAAGCCTGTGACCCTCTTTCACTCCAGTTTGGATTTTGGGTTTTCTGTGCTCTAGTGTGACCATTCATATCCTGAGAATACTTCCCAATTCTTCTTTTTCTCAAATCTACACACTGTATTTTCCTCTACTATGTGTGTTGCTTCTCTCATAATCACACCTTATTTTCATGTCATTCCTCTCTAAGACCATAACTCTCTACCCCCTCCAATCTGAACTCTCCTCTTGCATCCTCATGTGCCCTTTATTATGTTAGAACTCTGTAAATATGTTCAGCTGATAAAACAAACGATATAGGTAACCTACAAACCACTTTAGAGTTGGGTACTAGCCTGCTCAGCTCAGAGAGGGCTCTCTCTTCTCACTTGGTCTTTAACAGATGAGTTTTCTTTAACAATTCAATGGCTAGGTTTTGTTGCTTTGAAGGGTTTTTATGATTTCGCTGGCAAGGTAGGGGAGGGACACCTAGGGCTATGGATTCAAACTTCTGAAAACGAATGGAAGCATTGACTGGTCAGTAGAACTCTCCAGAGGATAAAGGCTAAATGAGGAGATGAATCAGAGTTATAAATTGTAATTTGTAGATTGTAAGAAGAAAGGAAAAACATATAACTGCATCAGAGCAATAAATAAAATGAATTCTGACTTAGTTAGGAAGAACTTTACACAATTTAAATTGCTTAAGCCAAGAGCATCACAAGATGAATTATGGGCCTTTAACTATCCAATTTAAACAGAAGACAGTGAAAATGAAATGAAGAACACAAGAAATACATACCAAGAAAGAAGACAAGTCTTAGACCACCACCATTAAAATATTTTCATGGAAAATTCAGGACATTTTCATGTGCATTCTATTCAACTTCAGAAAATTACATTCAAGTTCCAAATAGCTAAAATCATGCCCTTGCACTTCTACCAACTCCTAATACATTTGAAACTCCTAATAATATACAATCTAAGTTTCTTCGGTTTGAAATCGGTTACAATGATAAGCAAGAAAACGTCTCAAGATCTAGATTCTGGATCTTTTGGTGTTTCAATCCCTTTCCTAAAATAGAAACAGTTACAAACGAAACATGACACGTTTTAATTGATATCCTGCTTTTCAGGAGAAAAAATAGGCTTCAAAATGCCACTTGTAATTCTCAAACCGTAATAGTTGTGTAAAAACAGAGAGTTATTTTTGTATATAAGCTCGTTCTGAAGAAAAACCTCTCTCAATTTCTTAAAATTCATCTCCAGTTGGTCGGAATACGTGTCACAAAAACATGTCTCGAACAAGAAATCATGAAACTGAAAAATAGGGCTCCAAGATTCCTTTGAATTTCCCAATCCGTGACACCTTTGTAAAAAGTGAACAAGGTTAATGGTCTTGGGTCCGTGCTTGACAATAACCTCCTTTGAATTTTAAAAATTCATTATGGTTCACCCAAAAATCATCCTGTAAATCTGCTTTGCTCCTCAACTGCTGCAGAAACTGACTGTCACATTCTCTTTGAAATGTCACTTGTGATTTTTTCAAATCTAATTTTATTTATCCATATTCTCCTTAAATATTTGGGAATAATATATTTGAATAAAAATAATTCCCAAATATTTTTTATCTTATAAAATTAAATTTCCATATTTTAATTCATGCCCATGGTTTTGAAAAACCATTTATTGCTTGCTTCCCGTGGTTTTGAAAACCATGTCTTGTTTTGCCCAATAAATGTTTACCATTTCACTGTGAAAAATATTTACCAGTTTGTTTCCCGTGGTTTTGAAACCCGTGTCTTGGAAACCATCTTTGGAAAATATCCCTTGATCTTCCCCTTTTACTTCTGTAGAATTTTTCCACCGTGAGTAAAAATTTCTTTATAGCATTGGAAACTTCATGGTTTATTTTGAAATGTACTTCTAGAAAATTCATCTTCATTTTACCTCGTAAATACTCACACCACACATTTATAAATTTAAATCAATACAAAAATGATATTGTGATAGTATTTCGAAGCTTGCGGAGAGTGGTTTTAATACTTACCACTCCATCTCCTGAAATGCATCATGAAGTAACACATACTCCAACATAAAACATAGTGGTTTGGATTTCAGGACCACTTTAAAAAATTAACCCCATTTACTTTCAACCCCCGAAATGGATATGCGCCTTCCATCCACCCTTTGACTTTTCCACTTAGTTTGAGATTCGTGCCCATGATTTGACGTGAATTGTATATTGGATTAAATATTAATATAAAATATTTATATTAATAATTATAAACCTTTTTTCCATTTTTCTAAGTACTTTGGGAATATCAGGCTCATCACATGACTTTGTGGATAGGATAAGCGAGCTTAAGCTTAATAAAAGAATATTTTTAATTTTCAACGGGAATATGATAATAAGGGTAAAAATGAATGAAGTGATGGGATCGAGGAATTTAGATAAGCATTAAGGCTAGATATAGGTTTGGGATATTTGCCAATTTTGACTCATGGAGGACATGACTATTTTGGATGATTAGTCGAGTGAAGGATTTAGGTGATGGGAGCTTGACGGAGCTAGTGAAAAAGTTTTAAAATCTAAGTGGAAAGATAGCACAAGGGCAAGATGCTTTGGAAAAATTAATACAAATTAGCATGTGATCACATTGGCTCCAATGGGGATGTTATCCTCCCAGTGAGGTAGCAAAGAACTTGTAGACTCGTTGCTTGATCCATTGGGATGCTCCCAAAACATGTGTGTACCCTGCTCTGACCTATCACCAGTATCCATTGAAAACCAAAGTATGTACATTGTTCTCAACAGAAAACTGAATGTTAAATACACCACTACAATATGAATGTACACACTACTGAAAACCCAAACTGAAAACTACTTGACCAACAAGCTTATTTGCACACTCATATCTACCCTAAAAATGTTGAAATGAATACTCAATCAAGTGATGCTAAAATGCCATTGCAACCAATCAAGCAATTGGCTTCCTGATTGTCCTCTGCTCACATTTTTCTTAAGCAGACAGAAAAATGTAAAATATGGCAGCTCAAAACAAAAATTGAATCCAAAATCTAAGCTTATGAATGAAAAAAATTCATCCTTCACTGATGATTGTAATAGGATGGCCACGGGATCTTGAAAACCATGAAAAAAAATCTTCTTGATGAACAAAAACAGAAAGACAAGCCTCTTTCATAAGCATTTGTTGTTCTTGCTCTATTTCTTCAGTTCTAAAAACATTGTCAAATGAAATGGCAGCGATAGGTTTGTCTACTCTTCCATGCATATCAAAAAAAACATGCATACATCCTTGAACATATTCAAATATGACAACCATATTATGTGTATCAAGGCTATCCTCTTGTTCATCAAACAATTCTGATTTGGTTTTATTAATCTTCTGGAATTTTGCTTGAGGACAGTCATTTTGACTTTCAAATGAATGAAGGGAAATAAGTTCCTGCTCATAATCTTCTTGCAAATGTGAAAATCTAACAACATGAACTATTTCATAGTCTAGAGTTCCCATAGATGCATTTCCAAAACTATGATTTTCAAAGGAATCAAATAAAACAACTGCCTCTTCATTATCTTTATGTATATCTGATTCAAAAGTGGCAAACAATGTTTTGTTGCTTTCCTGAAACTCTATGTCATTTATTGGTTCACTATGTGAGGTCTCCATAGATGCAGTTTTAGAACCCTCATCCATGTCTAAGCCACTTAAAATTTGAACAACCACATCATTCACAGGGGAAGAAAGACAACTTTGAAACACTTTGTCTTGCTGGAAATATTGTTGAATATTTTCATCAAGTTCAGGAGAAGAAAAATAACTTTTTGCAACAACTTCTTGATCAGATTCATCTTCAGCCAAAGGAGGGGCTATTATTTGTTGTTGGGATGAATATTCATAAAGGGCTTCTATGATTTCATCACTCATACACTCTTCATTACCAAAAAAATTATCAAGGTACTTAATTAAATGTTCACAAAATTCACAACAATCTTCAAACACCAAGAATGAAGGATTAGATTCTCCATAATGCTTAAAGAATGTTATGTGGAAATCCTTAAGAGGGTATAAGCGACCTGGTTTTAAACCTTCATACCATAATGTTTCTTTCCCCTCTAGAGTAGCCATAAACATTTTCATCAAACAATCCTCATGAAATTCAACCCCCAGCTTACATATGTGCATGTGAAATCTAATCAAGTGAAAGGCATCATCATTTCCTTTCCCATATTCGAATTTAGACAAATATTTTTGCCAATCTATGTGAGGAATATGATTTGGAAAGACAGGAATATGAGAGCGATTCATTGGAGCATACCTTGCAGATCTTTGATCCATCTTGAAGTAGTGGAATTATCAATAAAATCTTTAGGCTACTGAGTCTTTCAACAGTGGAGTCGCCATGAAAAATTTGAATTCTAGATTCTTGAAAATGGATTCGCTAGGTGAATGATGTGTAACATTTCTATGTCTCAATACTTTTCACCATCAGTACTCGGATCTGAACTTTGTCATTTATCTCAGGGAATATTTCACCTTCGCTCCTCGACAACAGCACCAAAATGTTAGCACTAAATTTGTTCAGCTGATAAAACAAACGACAGAAGCAACCTACAAACCACTTTAGAGCTAGGCACTAGCCTGCTCAGCTCAGATAGGGCTCTCTCCTGTCACTTGGTCTTTAACATATGAGTTTTGTTTAACAAGTCAATGGCTAGGTTTTTTTGCTTTGAAGGGTTTTTATAATTTCTCTAGCAAGGTAGGGGAGGGACACCTAGGGCTATGGAGTCAAACTTATGAAAATGAATGGAAGCACTGACTGGTCGGTAGAATTCTCTAGAGGATAAATGCTAAATGAGGCGATGAATCTGAGTTATAAATTGTAATTTGCAGAGTGTAATCAAAAAGGAAAAACATATAACTGCATCAGAGCATTAGATAAAATGAATTCTGACTTAGTTAGGAAGAACTTTACAGAGTTTAAATTGCTTAAGCCGAGAGCATCATAAAATGAATTTTGGGACTTTAACTATCCAATTTAAACAGAAGACAGTGAAAATGAAATCAAGAACATAGGAAATACATACGAAGAAAGAAGACAAATCTCAGACCACCACCATTAGAATCTTTTTATGGAAAATTCAGGACATCTGCATGTGCATTCTATTCAGCTTCATAAAACTACATTCAAGTTCCAAATAGATAAAATCGTGCCCTTGCACTTCTGCCAACTCCTAATACATTTGAAACTCCTAATATTTATAAAATCTGAGTTTCTTCAGTTTCAAACCGGTTATAATGATAAGAAAGAAAACGTTTCAAGATCTAGATTTTGGCTCTTTTGGCATTTCAATCCCTTTCCTAAAATAGAAACAGTTACAAACAAAACATGACATGTTTTAACTGATCTCCTGCTTTTCAATAGAAAAAATAGGCTTCAATACGCCACTTGTAATTCTCAAACCATAATAGTTGTGTAAAAACTGAGAGAGGTTTTTGTAGATAAGATCATTCTAAAGAAAAACCTCTCTCAGCTTGAAATTCATCTCCTGCTAGCCGGAATATGTGTCATAAAAACATGTCTCGAACAGGAAATCATGAAACTGAAAAATAGGGCTCCAAGATTCCTTTGAATCTCCCAATCCTTGACACCTGTGTAAAAAATGAACAAGGTTAATGTTCTTGGATCTGTGCTTGACAATAACCTCCTTTGAATTTTAAAAATTCATTCTCGTTCACCCGAAAATCGTCTTGTAAATTTGTTTTGTTCCTCAACTGCTGCGGAAATTGATTGCCACATTCTCTTTGAAATGCCACTTGCGCTTTTTCAAATCTAATTTTGTTTATCCATATTCTCCTTAAATATTTGGGAATGATATATTTGAATAAAAAATAATTCCCAAATATTTTTTATCCTGTAAAATTAAATTTCCATATTTTAATTCATGCATGTGGTTTTGAAAAACCATTTATTGCTTAAATTAAACAAGACATGGTTTTGAAAAACCATTTATTCCTTAAATTAAACAAGACATGGTTTTGAAAACCATGTCTTGTTTTTCCCAATAAATATTTACCATTTCACTGTGAAAACTATTTACTGGTCTGTTTCCCGTGGTTTTGAAAACCGTGTCTTAGAAACCATCTTTGGAAAATATCCCTTGATCTTCCCCTTTTACTTATGTAGAATTTTTCCACCATGAGTAAAAATTTCTTTATAGCATTGGAAACTTCATGGTTTATTTTGAAACGTACTTCTGGAAAATTCATCTTCATTTTACCTCATAAATACTCACACCATACATTTATAAATTTAAATATAAAAATGATATTGTGATAGTATTTTGGAGCTTGCGGAGAGTGGTTTTAATACTTACCACTCCATTTCCTAAAATGCATCATGTAGTAACACGTACTCCAACATAAAACATAGTGGTTTGGATTTCGGGACCACTTTGAAAAATTAACCGCCTTTTACTTTCAACCCCCGAAATGGATATGTGCCCTCCATCCACCCTTTGACTTTTCCACTTAGTTTGAGATTCGTGCCCATGATTTGACGTGAATTGTATATTGGATTAAATATTAATATAAAATATTTATATTAATAATTATAAACCTTTTTTCCATTTTTCTAAGGACTTTGGGCATATGAGGCTCATCACATGACTTTGGGGATAGGATAAAGGAGCTTAATCTTAATAAAAGGAATACTTTTAATTTTCAACAGGAATATGATAATAAGGGTAAAAATGAATGAAGTGATGGGATCGAGAAATTTAGATAAGCATTAAGGCTAGATATAGGTTTGGGATATTTGCCAATTTTGACTCATGGAGGACATGACTATTTTGGATGATTAGTCGAGTGAAGGATTTAGGTGATGGGATATTGATGGAAATGGAGAAAAAGTTTTAAAATCTAAGTGGAAAGATAGCACAAGGGCAAGATGATTTGGGAAAATTAATACAAATTAGCATGTGATAACATCTTGCACACATGCGTGCATCGTTTCTTATGTTAGTAGTATGCAGGTCAATCTTGGAAACCGAGTTGAAACTACTCTCTGTCCACCCAACTCCCATAGCTTTATTCATTAGGGGTGGTTGGTTGTTCAACTACCAACCCCTTCTCATTAACTGGATTGATTTAGTTGCAAGCTAGAGGAAATTATGGTCATTTCCTCCACATCATTCATCAAGGTAGCTTGGGGTATTTTGCACATGAATCCCCTTTCTCTGCCCCCTCACTAATCCCTCTCGTGGTCTCATGGCCTGTACTTTAAGTCTTCATCCATCAGTGAGCAGGTTGGAATTTTTCAATCAAATAATAATGCATTTACAATGTTTATATGCCATGGCATGGAAATCAGTAGACATGATTAATTACATATAATCAGGGCTTCAAAAATGGGATGTTACATCCAAAAATAAAATTTTCATGTGGTTAATTCTAAATAAAAAGGCTCCTACTTGGGAGGTGCTACAAAAATAAAAATAAAAATTGGCCCATGTTGGTGTAGCTTATGTCAAAAAACAGATGAAACCATAGATCACTTACTTCTCACGTGTTCCTCTTCAAAGGAGGTCTGGAAAGAAGTGGAAAGTATGACATGGTTAAAGAATGTATGGGAATGAGGAAATATTGAAGAAGCCTTTAGGTTGTGGTATACAAACAAAGACACAAAGAAGGTTATCTCTCTTCCACTCAATATAGCTTTGGGAGTATGGCTCGCTAGAAACCTGAAGCTATTTGAAGGAAAGGAGACCTTACCTCTCAAATGTGTAGTTTAGTCTCTAAATATATTAAATTTTTATCCATGGGTTGAGGAAAAACAAAAAGATAGGTTATGAAAGAAGAAGCAATCAATGCGGACTTTCCTTGGGCACACTTTGATGGTGCCTCTCAAAGAAATCCTCCAAAAGGAGGTTAAGGAGGAATCTTGCATCTTTCCTCCAATCACACTATATCATTCAAAGTTGGGATAAGATAAGAAACTAATAATCATTGTGAGTTGATGGCTATCAAATTAACACTCTTGTTGGCCCAAGAATATGGTGTTTCACATTTACAAATTTTTGGGGATTCACTTCTAGTTATCCAATGGTTACAAAAGAAAACTTCACCCATAAATTTCACTTTGCAACCTCTATATGATGATATACAATCTCAAATGAGAACTTTCTCACACATCTCTTTATCTCTTATATATGGGGACATGAATAGGGTAGAAAATAGCCTTTCAGAAGAGGGATTGCGATTAGAGGGTGGCTCCTGGATCATATCTGTTATAGAAAATTTTGCCTCACCCCATGCAACTTGCTTGGATGGCCTTTCCATTTCCCTCTACAAAATTGAAGTACCTTGTTGTACCTTCTAGAGCTAAAAAATCATATTTTTCCACATATACGCGCTCTCCTAGTTAGACAACATGTGTATACACAGGTTGCTCCATTACAACCCGCGTACAATTGTTTTGGTTCTCAAAATTAAAAATTGTGTCGAGTTTCCATGTCACGTCACGAGCTCCATGATCCTTGGCCTTCCTTATATTGGAAACATTCTGACTTGACCCTTCAGTTCCATTTGAAGGCTATAAATTGGTCCATATCCAAACCATGGAAGAGGAGAGAATTCAACTTTTGAGAGCAAAGATACTCTGGAGAAATTTCACTTCACATTGAGTCTGCATCCCTTTATCCTTGAAAGTTTGAATACATTGTTCAACCCCCAAGTTCTTCCTTATTTGATGGAGAACCTCATTGTCTACTTTATATGAGCTTGCCTTTGGTGGAGGATTGAAGTGGTGGAGGCCCAGCTGGAGGGACTTAGTTTCTCGGTTCTGATGTGTGTTGGCACAAAAGTTTGTCACTTATACACTTTTGTTGATCATTTTTAATAGAAATACTCTTTTCTCGTCCAATTGATATCTTGCAAATATTTGAATTATTATTCCAAGGGCATATTTGTCATGAATGTTAATGGATTGCGCTATTTTATATGCTAACATTATATATTATAACCATATGCTTGCATATATTGGTTTTTGAGGACAAGTTGCAGGTATAAAGCTTTGAGTTGCATGCTCAATGGTGCTCTTCATCAAACATCCGGACGAGGTAGGATCTTGATCTTGTCCTGTTATAATTTCATTTATATATCATACTTAGGATTAGAGTTGATTTATGCATGTCATTATGTCTGTTGTGGTTTACCCCATTCCATAGAGTGATTTTCCTCGTAATAGAATTGGCGACCATACTGGGGATTGAATCTTATGTTTGGGGTTTTGAGTGTTTTTCTTCTTGACTTGCTCTCTATTAGCCTGAGTTTCCTTATCGCTTGATTGCTTGACAGCCTATTTTTACTTTGCATCTGAGTTTCTTGGCTTAACCCTTGCCCTGGCAGTGTTTTACTACATATACGTGGGTTTTCCCTTAACATACGCGAGTTGTCCTTCTATAAGGCTTGAACATACGTGAGTTTTGCTCAAACAGACGCGTGCATCAACTTTGTAGGCTTCCTGGATGATTTTGGTGTTTGTTGGGTGAGTTTGGTTGGTTGTTGAGTCTTCTTGGGTCCATTTCCTAATTGTTGAGTGCCCACAACGTGATAGGAAACCTTCTTATTGTTGAATTTTTGGGTGGTTTTCTTTCTTATCATGTTTTTCAATGGTTGTCCTTGCATCTTGGTGTGAGTTTTTTCTTCTTGGTATATTGCTTGGCTCGTCTCTCTTTGCTTGTAGTAGGGTCTGTATATTAAGGTTTTATTGATTCCTTGCATTTTCTTTTCTTTCATTTGAAAATAAAAAAAAGATTTGCATTATGGCATTTGTTCTTTTGGTTATTTAGTATTGATCTTGAAATATGTGGAAGGATTGCATCTTATTGAAATTGTAGAATTGCATTGAAAGTTGCATTTGAAAAATCTTACCATCTTTTGATAATTTAAGATTAGGACTTAGCACTATGTTCATATTCATTTCTTTTATGTTGATTCATAATATCATCAGTTTCACGACCATATATCTTGAGTAAACAAAAGCCATTAAAAGTAACGTTGATTAACTAAAATTGATTACAAGCAATTTTATTTTTCAGAGTACACAAACAAGCATAGGATATAGGGCCTCATAATAGGATTTTGTGAGTAAAATTCTCCAATGTTATCAAACTAAACATATGTGTCTGACCAAGGAGTGGCGAAATCAATTGTGTAATTAGTGACGTCAGGACACTCCGCTCACGTTGGAGTTAAGCACGAGGTCACGTGAAGTTGGTTGCAGAGATAGCCCTCTAATACCTTCTTAGCGTCAGAGACATTTCTGCGGATCTATTCGTATTTGGGGGTCTTTCTAGTACCTTTACCTCCATGAGAGGCGGTGCTTTAATTATTTCGGGCTTTGTTACCCTACCCATACGGTGAACCTAACTTATGACTGTTCACCTGCGCATTGGTTATATCATGGTGGATTTAGTTGCTTGACATAGGTAGCCACATAGGTTACTTGCAAGTGTTATTCTGCAGGTACCCTGAGTCAAATAAGGGTCGGACATCACATAACCTTTATGGAGCATTACCTCTTCGAGGGGATCTGACCGACTACATTGTTAAGCCCATGAGGGCCCTTATAACTGATTTTGATACCTCCAATATTTTGAAGGGAGTCTCGGGCCCCTCTTGGGCGAGGCATACCTACTCTAGTGAGGGAGGCCCCTTTTCAGCTACTATATCTTGTTTGTGTGCATTTGGCCTTTTTGTTTATTTTGGTGTGCTTTATGATTGTCAGTTGGCCCTAGGATTTTGTTTTTATATCTCGAGTCTTGATTCATTGCGGAGCCAGACCAGCTTCCTCGCAGGTCTCGTCGTTTGTTGAAGTTACCACCACACCTTGAGTCTTGTCCTTCTAAGAGGCACAAAGTTACTAAACGTGGTACACATATCTCCACCTACTAGACTTATGATTATACGATTATGAGTACTGAGTCGAGTATGAATGACATGGGGAGTCCCTCGACTCGTAATTGTAGTTAATGGGGTTCCTTCGACTCCTTCAGCCACAATGGTTGTAGTACCAGAGGTTCCCATCATTACTCCTATCCGACCTATGGTTGCTAATCAACCCATAGTAACGAACCCTTTCAGGTTTCTTTCTGGTACACCTGGATACAATTCTCAGTCCATACCTTCAGTCTCTAACCTTTTCTCTTTTGGTATGCCAAATATGATATCACAACTTTCATCCTCCATTCCATGGACTAATTCAAATCCTAGTTTTGGACTTGGGAGTATGGCCCCTCTGTATACTCCTCTCTCATTTGGTGGAAGTCAAATTCCCCAAATGAATCCTTCGGTTGGGGGTCAGCCTCCATTTTCTTTCAAGTCTAATCCTAGTCTTAATGCTCCTGGATGGAGTACTCAACCAAGAAGACAAGCCACTTCCTATGTTCCATTATTTTCCCCTTCCTCCTCCACGTTGATTCTGACTAACACAGTTGTTATAAAAAATCCACCTCTATCCTTCAGAGTTCCACCCGGAGGAGGTCAATTTCATACTATAGGAAACCCCCAACATGGAGTTCCTCTAGCTGGGGGAAATGTTTATAAACCTCATTATATTTTTCCTATAGGTATGGTTCCCATACAACCTCTTATGAATCATTTTGGAGGAGGATATTACCCTCCCGGACAGGGCCGTGGTATATACTTGAACCCTGGATGGGCTGCAATCCCACAACATCAATCTTTCCCAAGAGCATGGGTTCAGATGGTGCAACATCAACTTCCTTTTCTCACCACGCTTGATTTTCCATATTTGTTGAGATTAATGAATGACTCGCTGCGTCACGATCCATCATGGCCCCCTATCCCAACCAAGATTCCTTCAAACATTCTAAAAATCAAGGGAAATACTGGTGAGGACCCGGGTGATCATGTCACTACTTTTCATCTTTGGTGCTCATACAATTCTCTTAATGGCGACTTTATTCATTTGAGACTGTTTCAACGCACCCTCACAGGGGGTTGCAGTGAAATGGTACATTGAACTACCAGGGGGAACATACGAAAAAATTATTAAGATTGTGTTGGTCTTTCTCAACCACTTCCAATTGTCAGCTTGTTACGATGTCGTCATAGAACTCATGTTGTCCCTCCACCAAGATAAGGCCACACATATCTCGGACCATATACAAGAGTGGCATATACGGAAGAGGTTGATCAAAGCCTACAATCCTCCAGATTTTATGTTGGAGTGGTTCCTTAAATCCCTATTGCCTTATATTTCGAAGGATGTTTCTACATATGGGGTAACATATGAGGAAGAAGTTATTTTTAAAGCCTAGCAACTAGACCTCATATATGCTTAGTATGGGATGTTATATGAAATTCTTCCAGATGCATCAAGGTCAAATTATGACCCTAGACAAAATCCTGGGCCTCATGCATATGACATTATAGGCTCTGCAAATGTTAATTCTACAAACTTAGTAACAAACTAATTGAAGGAGTTGTCTCTGAGCTAGTCTGTAGCAGGACAAGCTTTGTCTTCGTCCTCCACTCCCACTCAGTTGGCGGATGTGCATTATGTACAGTCGTTGACCAACCCAAATGGTAACCAACAACCAGGAGGGAATAGAAACAAAGGACATGGTAATAATCATAAGGGTGGGAGAAATAATAATAAATCCAAGGATGACACTAACAATGATAGATCGAATAATAATGTTGGTGAGGAAAGGAAAGAAAAGCAGAAATTGAAGTTTCCTTCTAAACTTTGTAAAGATGATCACCTTACCCACCTATGCCCCAAACTCGAGGAAGCCTCAAGGCTCTTGTCTCAACCACCCATTGTGCTGACTAATTCGTTTTCACATAATCAACACATGGCTTTGGGGTCCTTCAACACTGGAAATGCATCGAGTGGGAATCAAAACCCCTCAGCACATGAAGGTGACCGTCTATGTGTTAATATGGTCAAGTCACAAATTAATGTAGCCACTCGATCTTGTTATTACGGTTCTTCACAGACTGTTACAGGTCTAGAGCCTCCCCCTCCTCTAGAAACACATTTGTATATCGAAAAGCTAGAGTCTCTACCTCGTATTCTGAAAGGAGTATTATAACTCTCTGCTCACGATCCTAATGCTAGAGCTACCCATAACTATTCGATTGTCGAAGATCTGGGTCAAACCCCTTGTGTGATTTCAGCTTTGGAGGTGCTCCAGATGTGTCCTTCACAAAGGAACGCCTTGTTATCCTCTTTAGGAGCTATAGATCTGTGTGGCTCAAAGTTTATTAAGTTTGATGTCACAGATGTTAATCCTCGCTTTCCTTACCATGTGGCCTTTCAAATCCATGTGGATTACATGAAATATACCATCAAACACATTGTTATTGATGAAGGTGTTGCAACGTGTGTGATGTCCCTAACCTGTTGGAAAGCCATTGGTTCTCCAAGTCTCTCTCAATCTCTGGCTATTGTGACCGCATTTGATGGTCGTTCATTTCAACCCCATAGAATTATTTCCTCTTTTATGGTCCATTTAGGTGGAAAGACAGGGGAGGTTGATGTTGAGGTGGTTGATGCGCCCCTTCACTATAATTTACTACTAGGGTGTAATTGGGCTTATTCCATGACTGTGGTCGTGTCGTATGTTTTTCGCACTTTATTGTTTCCTCACGAAGCGAAAATATTGATGATTGATCAATTGTCCTTTGCCCATGCTAGTCCTAATGCATCAGTTGGACCTTCGATCCCAGTGATCAACAATTCTTAGCCGGCAACTGAGGATATTGGTGTTAGAATGTATTCCTCTCTCATGGGTACCTTTGATTTCATGGCACCAATTCATCACATTTATACCATTTCTAGTGAGTCGTCGTCATCAATGAGGTCCATTCCTTTCTGCACTTTGTATTTCAATGACCCTTGGACCCTACCTTCCATGACTCTATCGGGTGAAGGCCAATCACACATTGGAATGGCAATGTCACTGTCAGTAGCAGAGGTTGCATATCAATTTGTTCTTAACACTACTACTAACCCAGTTCATGTCTCCTTGCAAACGAATGAGGAGGATCTTGTTCTCGAGCTCATATGGGCCACCTATTCGTCTTGTTCACATGATTGCTTCGATGATACTTTACCTTTAGATGAATCCATCTTAGAGGCCATGAATGGTCTCGATAGGCCATGGGACAATACGCATCATCGCTCTTACTTCCTCCCCGAACTTGTTAGGATCAAACATGATGACTTTATATCTACATTGAGTGAGATAGTCGGCCACATTGTGGTTCCACTAGATATGCATGGTGTTTATGCCGAAGGAAACATGACGAATATTTCTCCTACCATCAAGATCGACATCTCTCGAATTCCTAGCAAAATTGAAAATTTATATATCGGTGCAGATTGTTCGCCTGAAGAAATTCAGATCTACACCGATCTCTTCAAATAATTGTGTGACGTATTTTCTTGGTCGTAGGAAGAGAATGCCAAAGATCAACCCTAGCATTGTCGAACATGAGATCAAGACTTATCTGGATGCTAGACCTATTTGACAACGTCTCAAAGGTCTATTCATATCTATCGAAAATATTATTCATATCTATATTGATTATCTAATCGTGTACTCTAAAGGACTATCAATTGTCTCAAAGTTTCAAGAATTATGGCTAGGTCCTTTCAAGATCGCTTTTGTCCTAGGTAAAAACTCTTACATTCTAAAAGATTTACCAGAGCGATTATTTTCCTACAGCACTAACGGTTCTCACTTAAAACATTACGTGGAACCAACTTGAAAAGTTTTAACGATGTTTGGATTGTCTGTATATTAGTAGTTCAGTTCTATTTCGGTAGTTTCACCACTGCTTTTCATTTCTACTTTGACAGTAGTTTAAATTCTGCTTTTATTTTAGTAGTTTTCCTTCTCCTTTTGCAATTCTGTCATTTTATTTATGTTGCTTTAAATTTTGCAGTTCCATTTCTATTATGAATTTTATTGCTTTTCATATTTTTAGTTAATTTGGGTCAAGAATAATATGTTGGATCAGTTATGTGACAGTGAAATCCTGCAAGGTATTGTTAGTCAATAACAATCAAGATTACACAACTGTTGTGATGTTCACCCTGAAAGCATAATTGAATTTGTTATCTGATTTCACTGTTGTCTTATAAAGAAATTGGTTACCTCCCACTTCTGCTTTCCATTTCTTCATCCCCTTGAGAGTTAAAAGAGAAATTCCATAAAAATTTTCTCCATGAAGACAAGACAAAATTTTGATTGAATGATTATGCATACAGGGATAAACCCCCTCATACTTCACATTTTTCATGAGTTATTCCCAAATTCCCGGTCATTTTTCCATTAAATCCGCTCACTTCCCCTGTTGCATAATCATTCTGGTTATACCTTCTTGATCTATTGTTCTTGGTCTGCGAAACCATATATTCTGACTTCTTAATCTGTTGGAAACAGATTTCCCTGTGGAGTCGCCAGTTTGTTGACGATAAAAATCGCAACAAGGAATTTCACCCGCAAAGTATTGCTAAAGCCTATTATTTAAGCTATGCTAATATGTATAATACTAGTAGGTGGGACCCCCTTGTAGACTGGAGGCTCGGAGATAGTTATATCACACTTTTTATGCTGTTGTTTCGATACTGCTTACAGGGTCTTATATGGTTGATGATGCAGTCTTGGCTTCGTTTTTTTTGGCAAAATGACAGGTGGATGATGCATTTTATGGATGTTATGTTATTCGAAGCTTAATTTTATGTTATGATTGACATCTATATTATAGTTGTTGCATTTTATTATGTCACCGTGATTATTACCTGGCTACAACTGCACAAGAAATATGTTAGTAACAACATAAAACAAAAGAAATGGGAAAGAGACTTCTAAAAAAATACAAAAGAAAGGGGCTATACTATGTTATGTTAGAAGTTATGTGCAAAAATAAATGAAACAAGTTAGTATTAATCCTAACTACAAATGGTTATTGGCTATGCAATTGCATTTGAGTTATATTGGGCGCATTGATATATGGTATGATATGGTTGTGGCAATCGTTAATATGAATTTTGGGTGGCGCATTTGGCAGCAATATGGTCGCAAGTTTCAATGGTTGGAATTAATGGCATGGTTAATGTATTGGTGGTTGTTGGTTGTCGTGTACCTTGGAATTGAATGTAGAGGAAGATGGAAGCAATGTGCAGCAAATGCATGTCACTCCATACTTCTCCCATCAGGTCGTTACCCTAGCATGGTTATTGTTTCATTTCATTTTGCTAGTGGTTAAGCTCTGAAATCCAAGCTTGGAAGGAACTGCTCGGCCAGCTCACCCTTTTAAAAGCTATTGGTTACATGTATGGTTCTTTTCGCCCATCCATGAATTTTGCTCTATGTATGAATGAACGATGGCTCAATGATGCATTGGTTTGTGTTTTCCTAAGATTGGCAACTGTGTGAATGCGTGGGTCTTCTCTTTGTAATGGTTGTTGGTTATTTGTTTTGCAAGTAAAAGGATTTGTTGGGTGGATTATGAATTCGTTGGTTGTTCTGTGTGGTGAAAACCGTGATGGATCTCTTTTGTTTTAAGTGGTTATGGGTATTTTGTTGGATGGTTTCGCTCTGTTTAGCCTTGATGGCCTCTTCCTCACAGTTTTGGGTAACCATGTCCGGTTGTATTCAGACTACTATGGGGTTGTTGTGTATATTTTTGAACTACTTGTTGGTCACTATGTATTTTCCAGAGCCATGGTCGTGGGTTATTCACCTGGTTGTGGGTTAATTTTTATGGTATTAGCATCAACGTATCTCAGAAGTTGGTTATAGGGTGGCCATTATGCCAATATGTATACTTTATGGTGGTTTGGTGATATAAGTTATGCCTCGGGCCAGCATTCCCATGGGCATTGTTATCCATTGATTCAGTCTTCATGAAGGTTATGTCTCTGCATGTTCTGGGTACTTGTTACTATCCAATGGCAATTTGTTGCTCCTCTGAATTGTTGTCCTACCCTACCCATCATTGAATTGTTGCGCATTATGCAAACCGAGAGTTATAAGAAGCTCTGTGGCTCCACCGTGCTTATGTAGAAGGGTCTCTACCATTATTGATATGTTCAACCTCCAGTCCCTCTGTGCTTTGATGACTGAGCAAACTCTTAATTGCTTCTTCCTGCCTGTTGTTTACAAAGCCCAATTTTAATCGTTCCCAACTGTTCGTACTCTTGAGAGGCGTCTTGTGATTATCACAGATTGGTGGAGTAGTCATGACAGTTGCTCTGAGTATTATCTCGTCTCTGTTTGATTGAGTTGTTGGGAAGTTATGATCAGGGATGAAAATTGGTATACAGTCAAGTGGCTGCCTCCTTTTGTTATGAGAGTTGTGTCGATAGCCTAGCTCATTTTACTTGATTAAATTGGTTGATTAGGAATCAATGATAATGTGCAGTGAATGGTTGTCTCTTCTCGTTATGCGGTGGATCGTTGTGTTCTTACAGCTTGGTGTCAATTGTGAATTGGTGATTGTTGTGTGTTATTATCCCCGATCGGGATCATTGCAAGTTAGATAAAGTGATGACTGTGATTTCTTTGTTTATGTTAAGAACCAAACATCAATATAGCATGGAAAAACCTCAGGAAAAGTACTCAACGCCTTGAAACAGAGATAATTTCAAATAATAAGCCTCTTCGAGGGGGCAACCTCCTTTTACCCCACTTAAATGTTCAAGTACAAGAT
>ML786646.1:377125-399589 GCA_009831015.1 Picea engelmannii | reverse complement strand
GACTAGGAGGTATAATTACAACTAATGGCCTAAAGTTGACATAAATAAAATAACATTACTAATCTAAATTACAACTAATGGCCTAAAGCCGACATAAATAAAATAACATTACTAATCTAATATGCCCCAATTAAGGGGTAATGTGCCAATATTAGGGCTTAACAGTTTACTGCGTATATATTATGGAGGCATCGTGCATGTTTTATTTAATTGCACCACTAGTGATGAAGCTCGAGGTTTTGTATTATGGTTACATTGGAATTTTTATTGGTTGATATAATAAAAGGCATGAAATCGAGCAATTTTTAAAAAAGTCTGTTCAATCTGGAAAAAAATACCTGCGTATATGTTTTATTTATGCAAATTGTGAATTATGGACAGTGGTTGATATTTTATAGTGAAATATGATGGATAGCGATGGAGCAATGTGACTGTGTGTTTCTTTTGATTTTGTTTAAAAGGAAGGAAAATAAATGAAAGAAACCAATTGTTATCTTAACAGGTCTGTTGAAAGGCATAGTGATTCTGAGTATGTTTATAGACTGTGTTAATTGATAAATTTGAAGAAATTAAATGTGGGACAATGACCAGTTTTGACACACATAAATTGTTAATTGGTATTGGTATCCTTGTATTGAATACAGAGTTGTTTTTATGGACTACTTAATTGGTTTTATGAACAGTATTTGTTCTTTTCCTTTCCATTCCTTCACTTTTCTCACATTACAAGTCCCCTCGCCTTCCCATATTCACTATCCACTCATTGTTCTTAAAATTAAATTATAGTTAAGATAAATTATGTATTATGAGAGTTAAAGGATTGCACAGAGATGAATTACAGTGATATATTCTTTTGATTTACGATACAGTTGATTGTTTGATGATTTATTGAGCAGTAATCATGATCTATCCCCCTTCATTTTAACACGTTTTCGCTCAATACAATCCCTCACATATCTTAGAACCCTTATTCACCCCCTTCTCATTGACAAGTATTAAATGATTTGTATGGATTGGATTGCATGAGTCTGATGTGTTGCTGAGCCAAACTTTGTTTCATATTTAAAAGAGATGTCATGTATGATTGTTTAAGAAACTATTTGCTAATCAATAATGCATACAGGAATGAGATTTTTCAGCAGAGGTATCCATGGTCAGGGTAACAAAGGAAGAGGAAATTGGAACAGGGGCCCTAAAAGGCCAAGGTTTTCTATACATTTTGATGCAGACTCGCAATAGTTGAACCAGCTATTTCAAGCTAGATTTTTTAACTGGATTGGGCAAGGAGTGGTCCAACCTAGGCCAGAAAGGCCTCCTTTCCAAGACCTACATGTCCATGGTATCTCAGTGCCCCCTCATGTCTCATTACAACCTGAAGTCCCTGAAAACGACGAATGGCAAGAGATTGTCCACCCAATAATCACCCAACATCGTGGCTAGCCTAACTTATCTCTACCTGCTCCTCCACCTGTTCATCAAATTGTCCAAGTTTCCCCTATCCACTCACCAGTACATTATTCCCATGCAATAAAAAGGTTAAAAATTGAGGCCCACCATGTTTTTGACAAAGGAAAAGTCGTTGTTGCCCCCTCCTCGCCCTCAAATGACTCTGCCAAATCCGTGTCCTCCTGCATGCATTTGAGAGATGATTGTTATCATGTGATCAGTGAGATTAGGCCTAAAGGCTCCACACAGCCTAAGGCAAATTCAGAGAGATCAAAGGGTGACAACATCAACAAGGTAAATATTGCCTCCCAGAGTGGAAAATATGGGTTTTAAGTGTTTTTAAATATCATTGTTGAGAACAGTTGACTTGTGAAATTTTGGACATAACACTATTTTTTTGGATATATGGATAATATATTTTTGGAAATAATTTCAATTATCATTGATATAAGTTGTCAAATTGTGAGAGTGATGATGGGAGCCACAAGGATGGATGTGTTGATTGATTAACTAGTTGTTTTGTTTGTTAAAGAAACTAAAGGGGTCACAAGGGGTCCCACCTACTAGTTATTATTTATTAAAAACCCTTATTATGATTTTCTTACTTTTCCCCCTTAACTAAAAATTTGGTTGAGTTTTACTTAACTTAACTAAAGAGGTAGTTTAACTACTTCAACTAATTTTGATTGCTTAAAGACAAAGGAAAAAGGAGGAAGAAGAGGAGAATAGAAGGAGAAGCATACTAAGGTTTGCTCTTTGAGTTTTATTGAGATAATTCAGTTTTCATTCATTCTTTAATTCATTGGAAGCCTAATTCTCTTTTATGATAGCAGGGTCCTATTGTAGACAATAGGATTCAGAGCTGAATTACATCATTCAAACACTTGTTTTTCAGAGGTGTTGATCTATCTTTGATAGTCTGTGTAGACTTGTCTGTTTGTGAATTAAATTTCATGACTAATAAACGCTATTGTGCATAGTCGAGCGGGCAGCAATCTGTGGCAAGTTGATCCAACTTTTAAAGTTCAGTTTTTTACTTTCTGTCAGAAGTCCTTTTGTATGGTTTTCATTGGGGACATCTAAGTTTGAATTTGGTCCAAACTTCCTCAGGGAATTTTGTAAAGAGAACGATTCTTTTGATAAATTGGAATGGAATAAATGATTGCTTTATGTCTCATTTGTTTTGATTATTGACTTAGTGTTTTCACTTGTGTCTCTATATTTATTTCAGCATCTGTTATATCCAGAAAATTATATAAATATTAAATTTTTCAACAAACTTTCTTTTATAAAAACATCAGCCTAAGAACTCGTAATCAATACTTGTGGATTAAGAAACAAATTTTGATGGCTATAAACATAGGGTGATATTCTCATCTAACTTGCTTTAGCCAAGTAAGATCTGAAAATTCTTGAGTAAGATCATTTCATATCTTTTCCACAACATTTATTTGGCAACCATACTGGGGAGATCTTCAATATCTCTCTGGTTGATTTTTATGCTTGATTATCATTGAATACATCTATTTTTCTGATATTGATTCTTTGACTGTTTCATTTCTTAATGACTGTACTTGTTGCAAGGCAGCCCAATATTGAGCCCGGTCTTCAAGATCAGACCATCATTGCTTCGAATTTTTCTAACACCATTTTAGACACTGTTAATACTCGGGCTAAGCTTAATCATTCATGGGCAACATTTGAACGAGACATAAGTGCCCAAGAACATTGGGAAGCTAAGCATAGACAACCTAGGAATCATCCATAACCTTCTTTTTCCTTCAGCTTTGACCTTCTTTTCATGTCCTTAGACCCTCGTGTTTCTAAGAGAAGAAGAAGCTTATAACCTGAAATTAATCCTATTGTTGAAATAGGAAGAAGGAACGTTGTGTTATCGAGCCAACAAAGTTCTCTAAGGAGAACCTTGTCTGATTCATCTGATTCCTCTTTCTCTCCCTTACCTAGCATCCACAAGATAGCATCTACTGGTGGCTTTGGTGGCACTGGAAGTGCTTCCTCCTCTCAATATTCAGCTTCGTCAGTGATTGGTAGCTTATATAGTCACCATGTCCATGTCCAATCTACCACAAACCCCACCAAAGTCATTAAAAAGTATGGGATTTTTCAATTGGAAGAAGATGCTACAACCACATTGTGGCATGTTTCCTCTCCTCTTAACCTAGCACCTGCTACTCGCCCACTTCCTAAATTCAAAGATCATCTTCCTAGGTTTTCATGAAATAACACTGTCACTACAAATGAACACCTGGTGGCATTTTCTAATGCCTGTCACAACATAGGATCCAATGACAATGATACTTGCATGCACTTATTTATCAATTCCTAGGAAGGAAAGGTTGCAGTCAATTTCTTTGACCTTCCTCCTAAGATTATGTCTACTTGGGAGGAGTTAGTATATTGGTTCAAATCCACCTATGGGAAATCTAAAAGCCCAACTAAGTAGTTACGAGAGTACAATAACATTGCTTATAAGGATGGTGAAACCATCAAGTCCTTCAACTTGCATTTCACCAAGTTATACAATCAAATCCCTGAACTCATTCGATATCAGAACCAAGTTTCTTTCATGCATTACATTCCCCCTATTGTCATAGGCTTGAGGAAAAATCCATTGATAACCTTGATTCCACTCTGCATACTTGTTTAGAGTATGAAGAACAACTTGAAAGAACATGTATTCCTCGGGGAGAATTAGTTAAACAGACATACATGTCCACCCTCTTATAGCTTGTACAAGACATGAATAATCATATGATAGCATATGAGTGAAAGGGAAATGTCTCCCCTCTCACCACTGGAGCTTCATCCTCTTCTGTGCCTCCCTTTAGAAATCCAAATGAAAATAATTTCCAGCCTAAAGCTATCATGCCTTAGAGTTAGTGTAAATTTTGCGAAGAACACCACGAGGAAACCACATGTGAGGTAAATGTTGGACATATTGTCATTCTTGTGTTGTCATTGATGTCAACAGTCATAATAAGTAGAGCAGCAAGGTTAATCTCAGGAAGAAAATTATATTAAGAATCGACAGAAAAACATCACCTTAAGGCTGAAGCAATTCGTGATTATTGTTGATCACGATAGGATCAACAATGTTCCTATGATAAAAGCTCAGGAGGGTTAGCAAATGCAAAGATCAAAGCTTGAAAGGAAAAGCGTAAGCTCGGGGTGAGAAGCCTCAATAGTCATCTGATCAGAGTGAGAAGCCTCAGCAGCCGTCCGATCAAGAAATTGATTGTGTTGATTGTCTAAATATTACAGAGGTCGGTCATATGAGTGACCGTGGGCTTGAAAACCATTGGAGAATCATGACCGTCGAATATGCAAGCCAGATCAATGGCATAGATGAATTTTGGAGAGCAAAAGAAGAATTAAACCACTTTCTAGTTACAATCCCGCAATCAGTCTAGATCATCATATCTCATAAACTCAAAAATCTACAAACTTAATCTGATCGTTTGTTGGATCTACCACAGATGAATTTTGGAGAGAAAAAGAAGAATTAAACCACTTTCTAGTTACAATCCCGCAATCGGTCTAGATCATCAGATCTCATAAACTCAAAAATCTACAATTGTGGTAGATCCAACAAACGATCAGATTAAGTCAGATTAAGTTGTGATCGTCGGATGCACAATCACCAAATCTAATATAGGGATAGATTGCAGAGATTGAAAGGAGAATTAAACATCGTGCAATTTCCAATCTCGCAATTAGTCAGGATTATCGGATCTTATAGCTTCAAAGATCGACGACTGTGGTTGACTCACCAACAACGCACAAATTCAAATTGTGAAGTTTGGGTGTCGATTTAAATCACTCACAAGTTGTGGTTCCGCAATCATCGTCTATCATTGATCTGCTTCAAGTGTTTTCATAACCGTTAGATCATTCTAAGTGGAAAAACAAGATAATCTAGAAAAGCAACACCGCACACAGATCAAGTCGTTGATCCAAGATCCTGATCGAATGAACATCTTTCACTTCGGGTCTAAAGATGTGAGGAGGTTACGCTCCAAAAATTTTGAGCTTTGAAATTCCCTAAGCCCGGAGACCCAGAGAGCTGAAATAAATTCTCGACCGCCGGATCATCTGAAGTAAGCCTCAGCCATTCGATTCAAGAGAACATGTGACAGACCATGTTAGCAAGGACGTGTGACAGACCACATCAGCAAGGACATGTGGCAGACCATGTCAGCAAGGACATGTGGCAGACCATGTCAGCAAGTACTCATGGCATAATCAGTTGATAACATATGTCAAGAGGAATTTGGTTCGTTCCATGTCAGCACGTGACGTCAATAAGTTACGTAACTCCAGAAGAATTACTTCGGGAGTTTTCACCACTAGCAAATGAAAAAATCTCCGAAGTTACGAAATACACATGAGTCATCCAATCTAATGAAACACTTCGAGAGTATTATCATCTGTCGATCTACTACAATGGAAGGATAGTGTAAGCAAAAATGTTAACCGACAGCAAGCGGTTTCCACCGTATTATGACTTACCACAACAGGTGACCACTCTGGAGGAAAATGGAGCGGCATCTATTTGAAACCTCTAAAGTCTCGAATGTCGAAGTCCCGAAGTAATCTATGGCCATCCATCTCACTACTTGATTATGTCTGAGTCGTCGGATTAAGCAATGAAAGGATAAGTATAAGGATCGAATATGACCATTAATCTAGTTCCGCGAAATAAATGTGAACCGTTTGATCTGTTCGGTGAAATTGTATTCAGCAGATTTGAAAGGTTGCAAGTCCCGAAGTCTTGAAGGCCGAAGTCCTGAAGTCCCAACAATCGTCCATCATCGGGAGATTAAATAATGATCGTTGATTCTAATAAAGCACTCGTTTGGCCTAGCATCTAGTTATCGTTGTTGGTCATATAGTAAGAGATTTAAAAGGAAGAATATAATACATCATGTAAATTAATAAGACTGTGGTTATGCGCCTATGGTCATATGAAAATATTTTGAAGGGAGCGCCTCATATAGATTTCATTCGACAGAGAGTTACACCGGAACAATACAGAGAATCGATAAATGATCGAATATGCTATGTTGGTGAATCGAGAATGCAGCAGAAACATGAGTACGATCTAATGAGTCGATCCATGTCTATGATCAACTCATGAAAACAATTGAACCGATACACAGTCATGATCAAAAGAGAGTTAAATCTTGAAAACATGAATAAAGAATAAAAAAAAAAGGAAAAATGTTATTAATTAAAGTTTAGATTATCATTTTAAATGAAAAGGTACAATGGTTTAAATAAAGGGATACGATGTTTTATATCTCACACCAGTTTGAAGATTATATAAATGAGAAAAATTGGTGAGAAGAGTGTGTCTCTGGGGTTCAGATAAGAAGATCAAAACAGAAGAAAAGTTCAAGATGAAGAATTGTTTTTTCTAACATGCATGTCAATTTATTATTGAAGATCAAGAACAAAAGAAGACAGAGCAACATTTATGAAATCCAGTATTTGATATAGAAGACCTTTATTGGAATACACTAGTTTCATTGAATATTAAATGACAGAAGCCTAAGAGAAAGAGGTAAAGTTTGACTGCAGATAACCAAAAGACCATACAAGCAAAGGTTGCAGCAGACAAGTAGAAAGTACAACAGTTAATGATTCTTAGAAGACTTGAAGAATTGATAGTATCTTTGTGTGTTTATGAACATCTTGAACAGAGTATAGTAAAAGAGTTATAAATGTTATAACTTGCATAAAGGGAGGAAGGGTGGAGCAAGAGAAAACAAGTCGAAGTTCAAAAATTCAAATCTGATAGGACTTGTGTTAATATATGCATGAATCAAATTCATGAAGAGAATAAGAGATTGAATTATAGTGTAAAATTATGGGTGGTGCAAGGGCAGGTTGGTGCCTGCAAGGGAGTTGGTTCTTTCCTTGTCAGTTGTAGCTAACTATACAAGGGGGTCGAAACCTCCTACCAGTGGTGTTGGTGAATGAGGGTGTGGGTGCATCCTTCCAGTTGTAGCTGGTAAATGGGGTGTGGCAGCATCCCTTCAGTCGTAGCTGAAGAAACTTGGGGAATGTCTATCCATCAAGTTGTAGCTTGAAATTTTTTTTGTAAAAGAACATTTTATTAATGAGAAAAGAGTTGGTGGTTTTTCCCTGTTGGGTTCCACGATAAAATCTCGTGTTCATAAGAGTTTGTTGTTCATGATATATTGCTTAATTGAATAATTAATGTGTGCTTAATATAAGATGAGATTAAAAAGAAAAAAGTAGGTAATATTGATTCACCCCTCCCCCCCCCATCTCATTATTGTTGGATATTCCATCAATTGGTATCAAAGGGAGGTTCCTTTAAGAACAGTCTAACAAACTAAAAGGAAGATCAAATTAAGCACACATGGATGGACAAAATATTTACACTAGGAATGAAACTCCAATACTTGGAAAAGAAGAATACATATTTTGGAGTACAAGAATGGAAATTCATCTGAAGGCATTGGGACATGATGTATGGAATTCAATGATCAATGATTACTTCCCACCAAGCAGAGTAAGGACTCCAGCTCAAAAGAAAGCCAAGAAAAGTAACTCAATGGCAATGAATACAATCCTTGATGGATTACCTGATGATGTCAAAGAAAAGATAGGTGAATGTAACTCTGCAAAGGAACTTTGGGACAAGATAAAAGACCTCTACTCAAATGAGAAGTCAAATGAAGCATTTCAATCAGAACAAAGTTCAGTCTACAATAATTCTAGTGATGAAGATTCTTTTGAAGAATAATCAGACATTGAAGTAGAAGTCAATCTTGAAGCTGGGCTTGAAAGTGCTTTGGACAAACTGAGAAAATATAAACAAAGGTGTAAACAACTGAAGGATCAACTTAAGATTGTTGAAAATTTCAAGAAAGGGACTAAAGCCCTTGATAAAGTTCTCAGTCTACAAATATTTCCCTCGAACAAATTTGGCCTTGGATATGACCACGTACACATGGTTAAAGGATCAAATCATATTACTCAAATTGATGTTGAATATGACATGTCTAGTGATGATACCTCCAAAGAATATACTCATCCTCCCAAGAATATGTATCAAATCAAAAGAGAAGACTCAACCATCAATAAAGGTAAAGACTCTCCACAATCTTCCGATTGCAATAATGTTGATATTGAATTCTCCCCTGCAAGTAAAGAAGAAGATTTAGATACAATAAAAGAAAGTTTTGTTAGCATTTATCCCATGAAAGAAGTAGAAGAAGAACTATCTAAGGCCAAACAGAAAGTTGATTGGAGTCTTTATGAATACCACTATGACCATGATTATTTAGACTATAGTTTTCTTCATGACTACACTAAAGAATTTCTTGAAAAGAGTCAAAAGCATATCATGGTAATAAAGGAAATGCTCAAAGACAATGAGAAAATCATATATGAGAAAAATATTCAGCTAGAAGAAAAAGAAGAGGAGATTGAGAAATTGATAATGAAATCAGTCAAGCAAATAAAGAAAAGAAGGAAGATGATGAACTTTGCAGAAACCTTGCATACCTAAAAGAACTAAGAGAAAGCAATGTCAATCTAAAAACCCAACTTGAAGAAGCCAAAAGAAGAGAGGAGGTAGTGAGGAACTAGTTGAGAAAAAGGGTAGAATCATGTCATAAGATGGAAGCATAAGTTGTGAATCTTAGAAAGAAGGTTGAGAAGTCAAACACCCAAGTCAAGTTCTTGAACAGCTCCATGACCCTGGATGAGATCTTGAATAGTCAGAGATCACCAAATGACAAATCTGGGTTTGGCTACAACAGGGAATAATTTAGTAATCCTAAGAAACCTGATGCAAGTCCTTCATTTATAAAAAGTGAAGGAAGGTTTGATACAGGTCCTTCAAATGTAAACGGGGAAAGCAGGTATGACACAGGTTCTTCATGTTCAAATAATGAAATAAACACTACAATATTTAGAAGATCAGATCAAGGAAGACATCCTGAAGCTACTCATGCACCTCAAATTAAGTTCAAAAGAGAGACACCTTCATGGATGAATGAAAGGAAGTATGAGATTGTTTTTAATAGTTATTTTTTTTCTTGTAATGAATATGGTCATAAAGCCTTGGATTGTAGGCATCATGGAAGAAAACAAATTAGTAGGTTCAACAACAGTATAAGATGTTGGAACTGCAATCTTGTTGGACATATTGCTACACAATGTTACACTATGAGATGGTACAATTGTGATGGATATGGCCACAAAGCTCGTGACTGTTGGAACTCAAAAAGACAATCAATAAGAAATGCTTCACACAATATGACAAGAAGAATAAATAAGACATGGAAAAGAAAATCTAAAGTACCAAACAAGAAAGATGATGAATATATTACTCCTAAAATTGATGAAGTTTATAATAGGAGTTTTGTGGGTGAAACTTCTAATAAGTAATATTCTCAAGACAAGGATAAAGAAGCTTCTGGTGCACATAATAATGGCGTTGATGATGAATCTCCAACAGTAGAATGACAAGAAG
This sequence comes from Picea engelmannii, assembly GCA_009831015.1. Classification (NCBI taxonomy): domain Eukaryota; kingdom Viridiplantae; phylum Streptophyta; class Pinopsida; order Pinales; family Pinaceae; genus Picea; species Picea engelmannii. The sequence continues at coordinate 389,610 of ML786646.1, read as the reverse complement.
ATTTGAGTAATAATTATCTCATAAATCTTTCTATCCTATTTTAATGGTACGTTGAAACTCATTCTCAAAAAAAAAAAAGGAGAAATCTTTGTCCAAAAAGCTGCAAAGACTATGCTCAATGAAGCAAAATTATCTGATGAATATTGGAGAGAAGTTGTAAGCACAACAATATACATATTGAATAGAGGTCATCTCAGGATTGATAGTAATAAAAATCCTTATGAACCTTGGTTTGGAAGAGCTCCTTCGATAAAATACTTCAAGGTCTTTGGAAGTAAGTGTTACATCAAAAGGCGTGATGAGAATTTCGAAAATGTGATGCTAGATCTGATGAAGGTATCTTTCCTGGATATTCTTCTACCAAGAAAGTATGTAAATGCTACAATCTTAGGTTACATAATATTTTTGAGAGTGCAGATGTCAAGGTGGATGATATAAAAACAATTGATATCATGGCTAGAGATCGATGAGAATCAATGAACAGATCCAAGGGTTGTTTGAAAAATATGAGCTACAACTGCGTAGTGTTCCAGTAAGACAATGGTATCTGCAACAGTAGCATTATGATGTACAAAATGATATACATGACATCTTGTAGAGATAACAAGACGAGAGACCTTGTCAGGAAGAGCTACCCTTTTTAGAAACAAAGGGGGAATTGTCATAGGCAGAGAGAGTAGACTGATAGGGGGAGTTATTCAGTTATGGCAGGCAGAGTATAATTGTAGGGGGAGTTACCAAAGTTCAAATATTGATCAGTAGCATATAGATAGACATATCATAGGAGGAGAAACCCTTTGCCATTGATGTCAAAGGGGGAGAGTAACTTCAGAGGAGAGAAGCATCATCACAGGGGGAGATTGTTGGACATATCATCATTAATGTGTTGTCATTGATGTCAACAACCATAATAAGCAGAGCAATAAGGTTAATCTCAGGAAGAAAAGTATATTAAGAATCGACAGAAGAACATCACCTTAAGGCTGAAGCAATTCGTGATTATTGTTGATCATGATAGGATCAACAATGTTCCTATGATAAACTCTCAAGAGGGTTAGCAAATGCAGAGATCAAATCTTGGAAGGAAAAGCGTAAGCTCAAGGTGAGAAGCCTCAGCAGCCGTCTGATCAGAGTGAGAAGCCTCAGCAGTTGTCCAATCAAGAAATTGATTGTGTTGATCATCTAAATATTACGGGCATCGATCATATGAGTGACCGTGGGCTTGAGGACCATTGGAGAATCGTGACCATGGGCTTGAGGAACGTTGGAGAATCGTGACCATTGAATCTGCAATCTAGATCAACGGCAGGGATGAATTGCAGAGAGCGAAATAAGAATTAAACCACTCACTAGTTACAATCCCGCAATCGGTCTAGATCGTCAGATCTCATAAAATCAAAAATCTACGACTGTGGTAGATCCAACAAATGATCAGATTAAGTCAAATTAAGTCGTGACCGTTGGATGTGCAATCACCAAATCTATGGTAGGGATAGATTGCAGAGATTGAAAGGAATATTAAACATCGTGCAATTTCCAATCCCGCAATTAGTCAGGACCGTCAGATCTTATAGATTCAAAGATCAATGACTGTGGTTGACTCACCAACAACGCACAACTTCAAATTACGAAGTTTGGGTGTCGAGTTAAATCACTCGCAAGTTGTGGTTCTGCAATCATCGTCATCGTTGATCTGCTTCAAGTGTTTTCATAATCGTTATATCATTCTAAGTGGAAGGAAAAGATAAGCTAGAAGAGCAGCACCGTAGATAGATCGAGTCGTTGATCCAAGATCCTGATCGAACGAACATCTTTCACTTCAGGTCTAAAGATGTGAGGAGGTTACGCTCCGGAGAGTTTGAGATTTTAAATTATCGAAGCCCGGAGACCCGAAGAGCCGAAATAAATTCTCGATTGTCGGATCATCCGAATCAGTCGTTCAATTCAAGAGAACATCTGACAGACCATGGTGGCAGACCACGTCCGCAAGGACGTGTGGCAGACCACGTCAGCAAGGACATGTGGCAGACCACATCAGCAAGTACACATGGCATAATCAATTGATGAAATATTTCAAGAGGAATTTGGTTCCTTCCATGTCAGCACGTGACGTCAACAAGTTACGTCACTCCGGAAGAATTACTTCAGGATTTTTCACCACTAAGATCTTTGGTAAAGAAGAGTGTCAGAGATAATATCTTTGGTAAAATACTGGAAACTACCATCGATGTCCTATATTTTGCAGAGCCAAAAGATGTCATGATCATCAATACTAGGAACAAATCCTTCACTCCCAAAGGCAAATATGATCCTCCCCGCAATTCTTCTAGCCCGAGCTCATCCTCACCAGCTGCTACTATTCAGGTTCCTAAGGTTGCTAACAGTTAAGGAACTACCTCCCCTCTCCCCTCTTCCAAACACAATATCCTAAATCAGTTGGCCAACATCAAAGCAGATGCAACCCTTATGGACATGGTTGTCGTCCCTAAACAACAGAGGCATCTAAAACAATTCATGGAAGGAAAAGATTCCTTTGTAGCCAATCTCTCTGAAGAGGTAAATGAAGAGGATTCCTCTGTAAATAAACTAGGTGTACATAACTTTAGATACCCTATAAAAAATCCCCCTTTTTATATTTCTATAAAGATTATGGATAAGATCAGCCATTGTTGCCTCATTGACGATGGTTCGGGCCCAAGTGTAATGTCGAATATTATTATGGAAGAACTAGGCTTGTCTTATACAATTGAAAATGCCATAAGCATGCTCTCTTATAATAGTCTACAACAAACGACCATAGGTGAGATCAAATATGTGACCTTAGTTTTGTGCGCACACCCTGAAATAAGGACAACCCTTAGTATACAGGTAATTGATATGCTAGTAAGCAATTACTCAATCATCTTAGGAAAATATTGGCAAGCTTTGACGGGTGGATACCTCTCACTCGATGGGACACACTTATCCATTCCTCGGAATGGAAAAAACATCATCATCCTTAGAGAGGGAAGGATTTCACCTTACATAGAGAGTGTTCCACAACCTAATGTGAATTATATCGAAGAGGACCTAGGGGTGTATTCCATCTTTGTCGAGGAGGATAACATTCCCTTGGAACAAATCGACTTAGACGATGGTATGTGGAACATGCACTTTGATGGTTCATGAAATAATGAAGGTAACAGAGCTGGCATTATCTTATAATCTCCTGTAGGGAAAATTCATAAGTTTTCTTATAGGTTGGAGTTTGCTTGCACAAACAATGTCCCTAAATTTGAAGCTTTATTATTAGGCATTGAAAATGCCTATAATCTAAGTTGTGGTCACCTTACAGTTTTTGGAGATTCTGAGCTTGTTGTGAACCTTGTACGTAAGATATACTCTCCTAGCAACAAGTTGATGAAACAATGCACCCAAACTATTTGGGCACTTATCTCAAACCTATTATCTTTCAACATTACTCATGTTAAGAGGGAATTGAACTCAATGGCTGATCGGTTAATTGTTTTTGCAGCATATCCTAATCGGAAAATTCTGCCACACAGACCTGATTGTAATTTTTAATCTCTATATCGTCCACATATCCCTAAAAATATAGAGTCATGGCAGGTCTTCCTTAGCGATGAGAGCATATGTGCTTTCATTCAAAATGAACCTTATAAGCCTAAGGAAATTATATCCATGGGAGATAACAAGATTCCTAAGGGCTTGCCTCCTCTAGAGAGTTCATTTTCATTGAGTGATGTAGGCAATAAGGAGAAACATAAATAAGAGGAGTTGAAAAGGAAGGTGGGTGAGACCATCTCCTTGAACAATGGGACACTCGAGTCTCCAAAGAATGTTAAAATAGGTGCCCAATGTTTTGATGAAGAGAAAATGAAGTTTGCCAAGTTGCTTGGTGAATTTCAAGATGTTTTTGCTTGGTCTTATGAGGATATTCGTGGTTTTGATGCCGCTCTTATACAACATGCCATTTTCATCAATGAAGGCATAAAACTAGTTAGGCAAAAACAAATACCTATCAACCTTGCATTGGAAGCAACTATTCGAAAGGAGTTGGAAAAACTCTTGAAAGCTGGAATCATCTTTCTGGTCAAACATTCTGAATGGGCTTCCAATTTGGTTCCTATTTGGAAAGCCATTGATCAGATCATATTATGCGTTGATTTTTGCACATTAAATCGGGCTAGTATAAAAGATCAATTTCCTCTCCCTAATATGGAAATGATTTTGCAGCAAGTTGTAGGGTCACAGATGATGTCCTTACTTGACGGTTTTTCCGGTTACAATCAAATCAAGGTAAAAAGAGCATATAAATATAAAACCACCTCTATTAGTCATTAGGGCACCTTGACTTATCAACGTATTTCTTCTAGCTTATTTAATGCAGGTGCCACTTTTAAAATACCTATGCAAGTAACTTTTGATGATTTGATCGGCAATATTATTCATATCTATCTTGATGATCTAATCATGTACTCTAAAGGACTATCAATTGTCTCAAAGTTTCAAGAATTATGGTTGGGTCCTTTCAAGATTGATTTTGTCCTGGGTACAAACTCTTACATTCCAAAAGATTTACCAGAGCGATTGTTTTCCTACAGCACTAACAGTTCTCACTTAAAACATTATGTGGAACCAACTTGAAAAGTTTTAACGCTATTTGGATTGTCTGTATATTAGTAGTTCAGTTCTATTTCGGTAGTTTCACTACTGCTTTTCATTTCTGCTTTGACAGTAGTTTAAATTATTCTTTTATTTTAGTAGTTTTACTTTTGCTTTTGCAATTCTGTCATTTTATTTCTGGTGCTTTAAATTTTGCAGTTCCATTTCTGTTATGACTTTTATTGCTTTTCATCCTTTTAGTTAATTTGGGTCAAGAATAAGATGTTGGATCAGTTATGCCACAGTGACACTCCTGCAAGGTATTGTAGTCAATAACAATCGAGCTTACACAGCTGTTACAATGTTCCCCCTGAAAGCATAATTGAATTTGTTATTTGCTTTCATTGTTGTCTTATAAAGAAATTGGTTACCTCCCACTTCTGCTTTCCATTTCTTCATCCCCTTGAGAATTAAAAGAGAAAGTCCATGAAAATTTTCTCCTTGAAGTCAAGAGAAAATTCTGGTTGAATGATTGTGCATACAGGGATAAACCCCCTCATACTTAACATTTTTCATGAGTTATTCCCAAATTCCCAATCATTTTTCCGTTAAATCTGCTCACTTCCCCGTGTTGCATAATTATTCTGGTTATACCTTCTTGATTTGTTGTTCTTGGTCTGTGAAACCATATATTATGACTTCTTAATATGTTGGAAACAGATTTCCCTGTGGAGTCGCTAGTTTGTTGATGATAAAAATCGCAACAAGGAATTTCGCCCACAAAGTATTGCTAAAGCCTATTATTTAAGCTATGCTAATATGTATAATACTAGTAAGTGGGACCCCCATTGTAGACTGGAGGCTTGGAGATAGTCATATCACACTTTTTATGTTGTTGTTTCGATACTGCTTACAGGGTCTTATATGGTTGATGATGCAGTCTTAGCTTCATTTTTTTTTGGCAAAATGATAGGTGGATGATGCATTTTATGGATGTTTTGTTATTCGAAGCTTAATGTTATGTTATGATTGGCATCTATATTACAATTGTTTCATTTCATTATGTCACCATGATTATTATGTGGCTACACCTGCACAATACATATGTTAGTAACAACATAAAACAAAAGAAAAGGGAAAGAGACTTATAAAAAAATCCAAAAGAAAGGGGCTATATTGTGCTATGTTAGAAGTTATGTGCAAAAATAAATGAAACAAGTTAGTATTAATCCTAACTACAAATGGTTAGTGGCCATGCAATTGCATTTGAATTATATTGGTCGCATTGATATATGGTATGATAGGGTTGTGGCAATCGTTAATATGAATTTTGGGTGGTGCATTTGGCAAGCAATATGGTCGCAAGTTTCAATGGTTGGAATTAATGGCATGGTTAATGTATTGGTGGTTGTTGGCTGTCGTGTACCTTGGAATTGAAGGTAGAGGAAGATGGAAGAGACGTGCAGTAAATGCACGTCACTCCATACTTCTCCCATCAAGTCATCACCCTAGAATGGTTATTGTTTCATTTGGTTTTACTGGTGGTTAAGCTCCGAGATCCAAGCCTGGAAGGAACTACTTGGCCAACTCGCCCTTTTTAAAGCTATTGGTTACAGGTATGGTTCTTTTCGCCCATCCATGAATTTCGCTCTGTGTATGAATGAACGATGGCTCAGTGATGCGTCGGTTTGTGTTTTCCTAAGATTGGCAACTGTGTGAATGTGTGGGTCTTCTCTCTCTAATGATTGTTGGTTATTTGTTTTGCAAGTAAAAGGATTGGTTGGGTGGATTATGCATTCACTGGTTGTTCTGTGTGGTGAAAACCGTGATGGCTCTTTGTTGTTTTAAGTGGTTATGGGTATTTTGTTGAAGGGTTTTACTCTGTTTATCCTTGTTGGCCGCTTCCTCATAGTTTTGGGCAACCATGTCTGGTTGTATTTGAACTGCTATGGGGTTGTTGTGTATGTTTTTGAACTACCTGTTGGTTACTGTGTATTTTACAAAGCCATGGTCGTGGTTTATTCACCTGGTCGTGGGTTAACTTTTATGGTATTGGCATCAACGTATCTCAGAAGTTGGTTATAGGGTGGCCATTATGCCAATATGTATACTTTATGGTGGTTTGGTGATATAAGTTATGCCTCGAGCCAGCATTCCCACGGGCATTGTTATCCATTGATTCGGTCTTCATGAGGGTTATGCCTTTGTGTGTTCTGGGTACTTGTTACTGTCTAATGGGAATTTGTTTCTCCTCTGCATTGTTGTCCTACCCTACCCGTCGTTGAATTGTTGTGCATTACGCAGACCGAGAGTTATAATAATCCATGTGGCTCCACCGTGCTTGTGTCGAAGGGTCTCTGCCATTGTTGATATGTTCGACCTCTAGTCCCTTTGTGCTTTGATGATCGAGAGAACTCTTAATTGCTTCATCTTTTTCATTGTTTACAGAGCCCGATTTTAATCGTTCCCAATTGTTCTTACTCTTGACAGGCGTCTTGGGATTATCATAGATTGGTGGAGTAGTATGACAATTTCTTTGATTATTATCTCGTCTCCGTTTGATTGAGTTGTTGGGAAGTTGTGATCAGGGATGAGAATTGGTATACAATTAAGGGGCTGCCTCCTTTTGTTATGACAGTTGCGTCGATAGCCTAGCTCATTTTACTTGATTAAATTGGTTGATTGGGAATCAGTGATAATGCGCAGTAAATGGTTGTCTCGTCTCGTTATGTGTTGGATCGTTGTGTTATTATAGCTTGGTGTCAATTGTGAATTGGTGATTGTTGTGTGTTATTAGCCCTGATCGGATCATTTCAAGTTAGGGAAAGTGATGACTATGATTTCGTTGTTTACTGTGTATGTATTATGGAGGCATCGTGCATGTTTTATTTATTTACACCACCAGTGGTGAAGCTCGGGGTTTTGTATTATGGTTGCATTGCAACTTTTATTGGTTGATATAATAAAAGGCATGAAATCGGGCAATTTTTAAAAAAGTTTGTTCAATCTGGAAAAAATATATGTGTATATGTTTTATTTGGGAAAATTGTGAATTATGGACAATGGTTGATATTTTATAGTGAAATATGATGGATAGCGATGGAGCAATGTGACTGTGTGTTTCTTTTGATTTTGTTTAAATGGAAGGAAAAGAAATGAAAGAAACAAACTATTCTCTTAACATGATTGTTGAAAGGCATAGTGATTCTGATTATGATTATAGACTGTGTTAATTGATAAGTTTGAAGAAATTGAATGTGGGACAGTGAACAATTTTGACACAGTGAAATTGTTAATTGGTAATGGTATCCTTGTATTGAATACATAATTGTTTTTATGGATTACTTAATTGGTTTTATGAATAGTGTTTGTTCTTTTCCCTACCATTCCTTCACTTTTTGCACATTACAAGTCCCCTTGCCTTCCCATATTCACTATCCACTCCCTGTTCTTAAAATTAAATTATAGTTAAGATAAATTATGTATTATGACAGTTAAAGGATCACACAGAGATGAATTACAGTGATATATTCCTTTGATTTATGATACAATTGATTGTTTGATGATTTATTGAGTTGTAATCGTGATCTATCCCCCTTCATTTTAACACTTTTTTGCTTAATACAATCCCTCACATATCCCAAAACCCTTATTCACCCCCTACTCATTGACAAGTATTAAACGATTTGTATGGATTGGATTGCATGAGTCTGATGTGTTGCTGAGACAAAATTTGTTTCATATTTAAAAGAGATTTCATGTATGGTTGTTGAAGAAACTATTTGCTAATCAATAATGCATGCATGAATGAGATTTTTCAGCAGAGGTAGTCATGGTCAGGGTAATAGAGGAAGAGGAAATTGGAACAGGGGCCCTAGAAGGCCAAGGTTTTCTATACATTTTAATGCAAACTCGCAAGAGTTGAACCAACTATTTCAAACAGGATTTTTTAACTGGATTGGGCAAGGAGTTGTCCAACTTAGGCCAGAAAGGCCTCCCTTCCAAGCCCCACATGTCTATGGTATCCTAGTGCCCCCTCATGTCTCATTACAACCTAAAGTCCCTGAAAATGGTGGATGGCAAGAGATTGTCCACTCAACAGTCTCCCAACATCGTGATTGGCCTAACTTATCTCTACCTGCTCCTCCACATGTTCATCAAATTGTCCAAGCTGCCCTTGTCCACTCACCAGTAATGTCTTCCCATGCAAGTAAAATGTTAAAAATAGAGGCCCATCATTATCCTGACAAAGGAAAATCCATTGCCACCCCCTCCTCACCCTCAAATGACTCTGCTAAATATATGTCCTCCCGCATGCATTTGAGAGATGATTGCTCTCATGTGATCAATGAGATTAAGCCTAAAGGCTCCACACAACCTAAGGAAAATTCAGAGAGTTCAAAGGGTGACAACAACAACAAGGGAAAGATTGCCTCCCAGGGTGGCAAATATGGGTTTTAAGTGTTTTTATTTATTCATTGTTGAGAACAGATGACTTCTGAAATTTTGGACAACACACTATTGTTTTGGATATATGGATAATATATTTTTGGAAATAAATTCAATTATCATTGTTATAAGTTCTCAAATTGTGAGAGTGATGATGGGACCCACAAGGAGGGATGTGTTGATTGATTAACTAGTTGTGTTTTGCTTGTTAAAGAAACTAAAGGGAGTTACAAGGGGTCCCACCTACTAGTTATTATTTATTAAAAACCCTTATTATGATTTTATTACTTTTCTCCCTTAACTAAAAAGTTGGTTGAGTTTTACTTAACTTAACTAAAGAGTTAGTTTAACTACTTCAACTAATTTTGATTGCTTAAAGGCAAAGGAAAAAGGAGGAACAAGAGGAGAATAGAAGGAGAAGCATGCTAAGCTCTTTTTTTAGTTTTATTGAGATATTTCAGTTTTCATTCATTATTTAATTCATTGGAAGCCTAATTCTCTTTTATGATAGCAGGGTCCTATTGTAGATAGCAAGATTGAAGGTTGAATTACATCATTCAGACACTTGTTTTTCAGAGGTGTTGATCATTCTTTGATAGTCTGTGTAGACTTGTCTATTTGTGAATTAAATTTCATGATTGATAAAGGCTATTGTGCAGAGTCGAGTGGGCAGCAATCTGTTGCAAGCTGATCCAGCTTTTAAAGTTCAGTTTTTTACTTTCTGTCAAAAGTACTTTTGTATGGTTTTCATCGGGGACATCTAACTTTGACTTTAGTCCAAATTTCCTCAGGGAATTTTGTAAAGAGAATGATTCTTTTGATAAATTGGAATGTAATAAATGATTTCTTTATGTCTCATTTGTTTTGATTATTGACTTGGTGTTTTCACTTCTGTCTCTATATTTACACTTCTCCTTTTTCATTCTTTTCAAGCAAATTTGGTGTGAGCTTTAGTTCAGTTTACATTATGTTGTAGATAACACTGTTTTGTTTTATTTGATCAAGTTATCTGGCTGATGAATGTGGGAAAGAAAAGAATGTATATCTTGTAAAAGAGTTTAGCCTTTCAGACATTTATAAGCTTCTAGTTTAGTTTGAATGCTTATTGTTTTGAATACTTAAAACTAGTTGAATGTTTTTCTACTCTAATTGTTGATTAATGGTAAGAGATATCTGAATACACCTTTTGTAAAGAAGCTTAGAATTTCCTTTCATACTCAACACTTAGATTAGTTTCGATTTATTTCCATTGAAAGAACAAAAGTTATCTCCAAATCCATATATTTTGGGTGTGCCTCTAAGTCTTACAAACACTGGATTGACAATCAATTGCACTCTAATTTACATCAGTAGGTTGGAGCCTAACATTTTGGCGTTGTTTCCAGGGAGGCACATTTAGAGATAGGCTTAGAAAACTCATAGGCAGATTTTTCTTTTTTCTTTTTTTAAATAAAAAAAAAATACAGAACAAAATTAATTTTAGTTATGATTCTTTATGTCTAAACGTAGGGATGATAAAGGTAGATTTTTGAAACAAAACCCCCCAAAAACTAATCAACCATTTGTAGGAGCAGGAACATCTACAATTGATAAATATGAATCTATTACACCAACTACTAGAAAAATCACTTTGGAAGAATTAGAAGAAAAACAACGTTCAGGACAAAGGTTAACTCTCATAGAAAGACAAATTATATTGGCTCATGAGGTAAAGAAGAAACAAACACAATCAGAAACATCTTCTGTAGGAAAGCAAAAAGAAGAAAAACAACCTATTTTTGAACAAATAGGACAACCTCTTTTTCCAACATAAATATCTGATTATACTACAGAAAACTTCTTTGTGATGTCAGAAGTTGATAGACAAGAAAGGGAGAGAATGGAAAGGGAATTAGAAAGGAAAAGAAATGAAGAAAGAGAAAGGAAAGAATGAGAGGACAGAGAATCACATCGAGAAGAAGCATGAGGAGGAGGAAATGATGAAGAGGGGGAAGAAGAACATACTACATTTGCATTTCCAATTGTTGATACATCAACCCTCTTAGGAGATGAAGTAAAAATGAAGAATATTCCTTCTGTTCTTCCAAATTTCTTTGGTATGTCTACTGAAGACCCTGATGCTTTCATGTTTGAATTTGATATTGTTTGTTGAACATATGGATATACCAATGATGCTCAAAAACTTTGTTTATTTCCTGCAACTTTGAAAGGATATGCATTGAAATGGTTCATGGGGTTGGGAGAAGCAACCATAGTATACTGGGATGACATGAAAAAGAAATTTCTTGCTAAATATCAGCCCTATTGTAAGTCCAAAGACCCTAAAGAAGATATATTTAAAATGTCTCAAAGTGAAGATGAAAGCTTAGAGGGATATCTAGAAAAATTTCTCTATAATGTGCACAAATCTAAGCAATCTAATCTTCCTTTGGATGTCATCCGTACTATCTTTTTGAAGGGGATTTTAGATGAAAATTTGGATGCTCTTTATTTAATGGGGACGGGGGATATTTCTCACTTACCTTTCCCAAAAATTGTTGAATTATGTAAGAAGTACTCAAGGGGAAAAGCTAAAAGAGGACAAGGACAAAGAGATACTGTGACAAAGGCAACCAAATCAATTTCAAATGGTATTACTAAATCAGAATTAGGGCATCGGTTTGAGCACTTTAAAACTGATATCATGAACACACTTGGTTCACAAATTGACACATTGAAAGCTAAAAAGAAACAAGAGGAACAAGATCGAGTATTATCCATCTTTTGTGCTAAGTGTAGGAAGAAACATGCATTGAAAGATTGTCCTTTAGACAATATTCAGATTTGTGGACTGTGTACAGATAACCATGCAACTAATGATTGTCCAAAGCTGAAAGAATTGCAGGCTACTCACATGGAAGAAGGACAAGGAATGGAATCCCTTTACTACTTAGCACTAATAAAACCTTGGCAGCCACATTTCACAGGTATGTCTCAAAATTCTGCTCCTCAATTCTCTCAACAATTTCCTCAGAATTTTCAATATCTTATTCAAAATTCATGGAATGCACCCATGCCTTGGCAAGCTTGGCCTCCTCAGCAGAACCAAAACCAACCTCCTCAAGGTTGGCGAGGATATGCTCATGGAAATCATCCATACCAACAGCCCTACCAACAGCCATACCAACAGCCATACCAACCTTTTCCTTCTCTACAATTCCAGCAGAATCAACCACAAAATTCATATTCTCAGCAATCACTACCTGCACCACAACTAACCCAACCACAACAACTCCACCTACTATCTAACCAACCTCCACCTAGACCAACTCAATTACCATCCTAACCAATCTCAAATCCTAATAACAAAGTGGAAAAACCCATGTATAACATTGATGAAGGAACATCATTTTCTACATACTCAATCCTTCCTCTTCAAAACATCCACTTAA
>ML786646.1:333811-343893 GCA_009831015.1 Picea engelmannii | reverse complement strand
CCCGACAGTGGGGTTGATGGCTAGGGACGTTACACCCAACCCCTCAGGCCTTTATATTCACTACCTCGCCATGGCGAGACAATCCTATGATAAAATAGATTTCATATACTTCAATCCTCAATGGTTTCCCATCGATATTGAAGGCCTCTGTCTCTAGATCCAAAAATTTTACTAGCATTTGGAGTAACCTCACTTGAGACCTCATTCCTTTGAGATCCCAAAATTTTTAAAGTCCACATCTTTTTAGAGATAATTGGGTCGATACATCTCTTTCCACTGCTGCATCTACCTCCTCATGCTCCCTCTTTCTCCATTCAAGCACCATCCCGCAACACTTGTTTCCTCTCTTGTATCATATCATTTATTTGCCTATGAAAAAACAAAAAATGACGGGCGAGAAAATAATATTTTCTCATATTTGAAGCAGTCGTGTCGCCTTTGAATAGAGCACAAACTTTTGAGTCCATTTTCATCTAAATTTTTGGTTTAGTATGACCTTAGGAAGCTGAGCTCATTACTTAGAGTTTACTCCTCTGACTAGTTATTCTTCCAGTCCCCATGGAGAGTTCGTTGATGCCTCTTGCATCACGAAGTTTCATCATTAAGTTTATGATGCCTAAGTTATCCATATGTATCATGCTCTTGTTCAAAGGATGTCTCTAAGCATGTGTCAGCCATTTCTCAGAACTCTTGACTTTGCATGTCGGCCATACCCTCAGTGTGTCTCGGAATCACATGAATTTGTAGTCCTACCATGCACCTTGGTCCTACTTTCATTATGGGTAGGTAACCTTGAAACCAACAGTCGACATCTCCTCATTGGTCTCTGACTGGGGGGTTTCCCTTATGTTCGACGACAAGAAATCTATTCACACACTGGGATTTGTGCAATGTCTTGGATTCCATTAGCCTTATTGGTGGTTTCCTCGCCTTTGTCGGCAATCTTCCTTATTGGCTGCTATTTAGAGGGTCTTTTGTGCACTACTTGCATCTGGTGCATGTGAAAGACACACAGGGTTGTTGGTTTGTGAACATCCTCTTCATCCGAGTTCCTCCAAATCATCAATCTATTGCTTTATACCTCATGTTGACTGATGAGAGATTCCTTAATGCTCTCCTTTTAGTGGGTCTACTTCCATCGAATTTAGCTCATCTATTTTGGAAACGAGACCTAGAGTTCTATGAGTACCTAGAGGCTTGCAATCATTAGTGGCAGGTTCTCCCGCCATCGACAGTGAGAAATATATCAATGTCTCATGATCGATGGATTCTTCAAGTGTTCGACCTCAACACCTTTATTCACACTTGTAAGAATGTACTTGGTGCCTTGATACCTACTTTCAGTATCGGTAAGATGTCTCATGTTTGTTAATGGTATACATTAATGATCGATAATCAAACAAAGTCTCATTGTGTTTGACTTCAATTCCTCTATTCACATGATGTAGACTTGCACCTTTCGCAGATAGTGTAGAAGACATTCAGTTTACAATATCAACTTTCCTGAATTGTTTCTATCGTTCATTGGATCAGTACCTATATGACTTCAGTGATCATGGGAGATCAGATTGTACTCCATTGTATACAGATATCTTCATATTGATTTTGAGATTGGTTTTCACTGGGCCTTGCTCGTGACTATGATAGCATGTGGCATGTATCTACTTTGTATTGCCAATTCATGGTCATGAACAACTATTTGATATATTTCCACATGGATCTGCAGTGTAATTCAAATTGGCAACCATGTGTACAAAGTCATTATGGATCGTAATATTCTCATGAGCAACTAGCACTTCCAAATGAGTCTCCATTACTCCACTTCTAGGAACTATAATGTATTTCGGCCATCGCAGATACTCCTCTGACCTCACACATTAGGGGCCATCTGTTATAGCAAATTTTGCCTCACCCCATGCAACTTGCTTGGATGGCCTTTCCATTTCCCTTTACAGACTTGAAGTCCCTTGTTGTACCTTCCAAAGCAAAAAAATCATATTTTTCCACATATATGTGCCCTACCAGTTAGACAACATGCGTATACGCAGGTTGCTCCATTACATCCCGCGTACATCGGGTTTGGTGCTCAAAATTGAAAATTGTGTCGGGTTTCCATGTCACGTCATGACATCCATGATCCTTGGCCTTCCATCTACTGGAAACGTTCCAACTCAACCCTTCAGTTCCATTTGAAGGCTATAAATTGGGCCATATTCAAACCATGGAAGAGGAGAGAATTCAACTTTTGAGAGCAAAGACACTCTGGAGAAATTTCACTTTACATTGAGTCTGCATCCCTTTGTCCTTGAATGTCTGAACACATTGTTCAACCCCCAAGATCTTCCTTCTTTGATGGAGAACCTCATTGTCTACTTTATATGAGCTTGCCTTTGGTGGAGGATTGAAGTGGTGGAGGGACTTAGTTTCTCGGTTCCGATGTGTATCGGCACATATGTTTGTCACTTATACACTTATGTTGATCATTTTTAATAGAAATACTCTTTTCTCGTCCAATTGATATCTTGCAAATATTTGAATTATTATTCCACAGGTGTATTTGTCATGAATGTTAATGGATTATTCTATTTTATATGCTAGCATTATATATTATCACCATATGCTTGTGTATCTTGTTTGTTGAGGACAAGTTGCAGGTATAAAGCTTTGAGTTGTGTGCTCAACAACAGTCTTCATCAAACGTCTAAACGAGGTAGGCTCTTGATCTTGTCCTATTCGCATTTCATTTATATAGCATATCATTTATATAACATACTTGGGATTAGAGTTTATTTTTGCGTGTCATTTCGTCTGTTGTGGTTTACCCCATGCCATAGAGTGATTTTCCTCGTAACAATATCCATCCTTTTAGATGGGCATACAAATGAATTCACTCATGCATTGAGGCTACAATGATATATATCTCTTTTTTAGAGATAGTGGATAGTTTTTAGTTTTTTCTCTTTGAAAGATGTAACTTATGTCCTTTTTAAGTCAAGGAACAACTATATTTTTTTATGATACTACTCACTGATATGTATAAGAAAGGCATGTATACAGAGCTATTGTTCCATCTGGCTGCTAATCAATTCTTTTGAATGCCTTGAGGCATCTCACAATGTAATTTTGTTTTTATAAATAAAATTACAGATTTTTTCCTTAGAGAAAAAACCCAGAAGATAATAATAAAAGGCTAATAATAATAAGTTAGTGGAATTTCAAGAGGTGAAATGAGAGAATAAAAAACAATAAGGAATGTACTTATTTTCACAAGGGAAAAAGATTAGAAATAAGAAGAGGAATAAAAGTAGGGATGGAGAGAAAAAAACAAATGAAAGGATGAGGTTAAAGGTTTTTTTACTCAAACGATGGATAGTGGGCTTCCAAGAGAGGCTAAGTTTATAGGCACCTTCTCAATTAAAATTGTTGGGATGTTTTTCAATTTTGAGGGCTTCCATAATGATACGAGATGCGTAATAGGACAATGATGCTAGGATTTTGGTCTAGTCAAAGAAAATGAGGTTCTTAGAATTATAGGAATGTTATACAATAATTGACTTAGTAAGGTGGTTGTGGAATGTGTTAGTTATTTGTCCTTTGAGAGGGGTTTGGATTGACCTATAATTTTGGCCTATGTAGTATTTAACATAGGAGCAAAGAATTTGGTAAACTCCTTGGCCAAGCGTTGGGTTAGTTTTATCTTTAATTCTTCTAAATAATTGCTTTAGGGTTTTATGGGGTTTAAAAATAGTTGGATATTCTTTTTGGATAAAATATTGAAAATGTGATTGGTAATCCCATAATAAAAGAGAGCAAAATAAGGGTCTGGGGAGGGGTAGTGGAAGGGTTATTATTTTATTTTGTGATTCAAATGGAGGGATGAGAAAAAGCCTTTGTTATTTTGGGAAATAAAATAATCATTTGCAATGAAAGTGTTAGTAAGGTGGGATCTTTCTTTATTTAGGAGATGGGGATCATATATTTGAATGGCTTTAGTTACAGGGGTTTTGAGAATTACAAATTTTTGAGTTGGGTGGTGGGAATGGGCACAAAGGTATCTACCCATATGAGTCTTTTTTGTGATAAACTTGGTGGGTATGGGTTCCATTAGGTTGACGAGTGATAAAAACATAAAGGAATGGAAGATATTTATCCTTTATGAGTCTTTGAATCATATAGATAGATATATTAGATATATTCATGCTCATTCCCACCACCACCCATCTCAAAAATATGTCGTTCTCAAAACCCTTATAACTAGAGTCATTCAAATATTTACTCCCCATTTCCTAAAGAAAGAAAGAGCCCACTTTACTAACCCTCCATTCAAATCAAACGCCCACCCCACCCCCTTCCACTACCCTTACCCAAGCCCTCATTTTGCTCCCTTTCATTAATTGGATTACCAATCACATTTCCGAGGTTTTATGCAAAAAAAAATATTAAAAATATTTTCAAACCCCACAAAAATAGAAAGTAATTATTTAGAAGTGTCAAAAATAAAACTGACCCGATGTTTTCCCAAGGAGTTTAACAAAATTATTACTTCTATGACAAATCCTACATAGGTAAAACTGGTAGGTCAGTCCAAACTCGTCTCAAAGAACACATAGCCGATACATTCCATATTGACCTCACTAAGTCAGCTATCGAAAAACATTCCTATAATACCTAATTTTCTTTAACCAAACCAAAATCCTAGCATCAATGCCCCATTACTCATTCCATATCATTGAGAAATCCCTCAAAATTGAAAAACATCCTGACAATTCTAATCAAGAAGATGGTAATAAACTTAATTTCTCTTGACAACTCATTATCCATCATTTGAGTGAAAAAACTTTTAACTTCATCTTTTCATTTTCCCTCTCCATCCCTCTTTTTATTTCTAATCTTCTTCCTCAAAGAATACTAATACATTCCTTATTACTTTTCCTTTTTTTCTTTTTCTTTTTTCACACAATACAATACTATGTATTTGTATTTGTTATTTGATATACATTTTAATATTTCATTTTTAGATCCTTCTTTAAATTTAACACTTTGCTTTGAGTCCTTTCACCTCTGAATTAACTTCTTCATATAAATAGTACAATAAGTTTTCTCTATCATATTAGGGTTTTAATATTTACGTTTTCTATATTAACTTTGAAGTTCTTGTGATTCTTCCTTTACCATGTTTTTAATTATTTAATTATTTATTCTTTTAATTTAACTTTAATTTCTCTAACTTTATATTTATCTTTTATTTATTTAATTATTCCTTTATTATTTTGTTTTTATGAAGTTTTATTTTTTTTCTATCTTTCTAAAATTTTATTTAGTTTTTTTTTAATGATGGGTGAAGTGTTTACTCGAAATATCGGGTCTTTCAAAACTTTAACACAATTCAATTCTAAAACTCTAAACACATTTATGACTAACTATGGAAACTCTCATATTCTACTAATATTTTTCTTAACTTAATTAAGACTAGGTTAATTAACTCTTTCTTTAAATGGACAAGCAAAGAAAGGGGAGAGATATAATCGATTAACCACCTAGTTGGGTGAAAACCTTTAACTAAACATAAAATACATAAAAGCAAAATTAGCTACCTGGACTTAGAAGATGATTTATTTATTTTTAAATGAAACAAAGTTTATATTCATTCAAAAGTAGGTTGTGTCGAGGCTAGTAGCAAATTACATCTTCCAGAGTCAATAGATTTCCACAACACTACACATAGCTCAAAACATGCATCCAAAATATTAAAAGTTCGAATAAAACAAGAGTTCCATGTTGGCCTACAGGTGGCCACTCAAACATATATACCCAAAACACATATTACATGATAATGTGTACCAAGGATTACATTGATGAACACTTCCTTTGTCTTCTTTCCCCTCATAGGATTGAGGGGAGCCAAGACCTTCGATTTCCATGGGATTACACAGCTAGTGGATTGATTCTTATTCCTTCAAAACTGCTTGGAATGAATTTTCTATTCTCTTATTGTTAGATGTCATTGAAGGATTTCCACTTCCTGAAAAAGAAACAAACTGTGAAGCATATTACATTCAATTTCTAGAGCATCGATTCTCTGCTTCTGAAGCAACAAAATACTCATAACATTGGCATTATGAGTGGAACAATCTCGCTCTGGATCAAGGATTTTTGAATAAGAAATTACACACAAAGCACTCATGTTAACATGTGTAATATCCTCATGTAGAAAAAGAACTCACTGAAATTCTCTATTATCTCCACTGCCTCAAAACCAACAACATTAAAAACCAAAGAGCAAATCCAGAAAAGGAGAAAGAACCAAAGTATGGGATTTGTAGTCTAGATTTTGAAGAAGACAAGAGGTGACCCCAGAAACCTCAAGCCAACCTGGGTCAACCTATCCATAACGCTCCTATAATTTTCAAATTGAAATTGGTTTTCACTCCAAAACTTCCAAATACCTTGGACTTGAAGATCCCCTATGGGATTATCAAAGAGAAAAAAAACAATGATTCAGAACTCACCTTACCATTTCTTTTCATTTGAAAGAGTAAGAGGTTCCCATCGTTGGAATGGAGCAATTTCCTTTGAACCAACCCCATTGAAATTCCATGAAGTCTCATCCCTTCAGAATCAATTCAATATGTCGTTAACCAACACTAGACATAGACCCCACTAGGAGAAATACAAGAAGACACCATAGAAAATCCCTGGTGCAAAGACCTCCTTTGTTTCCTCTAATGAGACCACTAGTACTAGGTCTAAGTAAAAGCCACAGGGCTGTCACTATAATCCCCGCTAAAGCCACCATTGAAATCACCTCCAGAGCCACCACTGAGATCCAATAAAATCAGAGCCACAAGGCTTGTGAAATGCCTCAACACAAGACATGGGATTCCATGATCCCACATTGCCAAGCCCATGACATTAATGGGCATTGGATTGTCACCCTTACTTGCAAATGTAAATGAATTGGGGGAATGGAGCATCTCTCTTTGTCCTTCCCAAAGCATAACATTCTTATATTCATTAATTGATTCATTATGGGGATTATCTACTTGTTGATAAATATAGGGGATTGACCTAAATCTTAGTTCCCCATTTTTTGACAAAATTCTTGACTGATATCTACCACACATTTATTCGACTTATCAACTTTTGAGTTTAGGTCCCTTTTAACATGAAAAAAGGTGACTTTGTCAAATGAAGAGAGTGTAGAGAAAAATAATCCTCACACTAAACCAATCTATAAAGAGAAGACATATTCAAGCATAAAATAAATGACAAACACACTCAATACACATAGATTTTACCCTGGAAACCCTTAACTGGGAAAACCAACATTCCTTGAGAGTCTTGATCTCTTGTTGTCTCATTCATTCATATAATAAAGAGTTGCATGACTAACCTTGGGCTACACCTAACACACAATCATCATCCTAACCTCCTGCTTTACACAAGAACAACCCTACAACCAATTTGACTTGCATCTACATGACCAAGTTGTTACTAGCAACATCAACATGAATATCAATCTCATTACAAATTACAACATGCATTATTTATAGGATTTACAACATGCAAAACCCTAAATCATGGCACCAAAAAATGATTACAGATCCACGCAGATGATTGGTTGCAATCCAATGAATCTTAGGATTATGTTACAGTTGACTACCAATTGGTTACTAGTCGAACTCTAATCAATATTTAGTAGGTTTCCACTCAATCTCCTGTCGACCTCTTGTCGATTGACCTTTTGACCTTCCTGGTCGATCACTTCGATCTTCGAATTTTTGGTCGATCACTTTGACCTTTAACTTAACCATCGGCTCGACTTGAATCGTCGGTCAATTCATCACCCAATTGATCCATCTCAACTATACAATCGAATGACTATTTTTTCACTGCAAGGAATATAACAACCCATCATTCTCCAACTTGTTGTCTTCTTTGTTGACATAGGAGAACCTGAACTTTTGTTCACATACCCATGGAAACAATTCCCATTGCCTCTCTACACCAAGATAACTTCACAACACTCACAGAATTGGTCAAAGAGTCTGCTATGTTTTCCAAAGTGTTACTTTCTCCAGCAACACATTTTTTCTTTTCACCATGTCTCTCGTGAAATGGTATTGTACATCAATATGATTCATCCTACAATGGTAAGATAGGTTCTTTGCCAGGAATATTGTGCTTTGACTGTCGTAATTTATCTTCATATATTTATGCTCAAACCCAATCCCTGAACACAGTTGATGCAACCATACGACTTATTTGCTTGTGTGAGTGGTTTCCATGTATTCAACTTTTGTTGTCGATAAGGCTACGACTGCATGTTGCTTACTCATCCAGTTGATTACTCCATTGAACATCCATAACACATATCCATCAGTCGACCTTTATTGATTCAAATCTCCAACCCAGTCGACATTGACAAAACCATGTACATTTATTTCCCTGTCAATTTCGGGTTTCCCTTGGTAGCATATAACATATTATGTTGTGCCACACAAATACCCGAACACTCTCTTGACAATAGTCCAATGCTCTTTTCTAGGTACTGACATGTATCTTCTCAATACTCCCATTGCATGAGCAATATTTGGTCAAGTGTAGACCATTTCATACATCAAACTACCAATGACACTAGCATAGAGAACATGTGCCATGTTCTCTATTTTTTCTTATGTCTTTGGACACTGTTCAACAGTTAGTTTTTCTCCCACGGGAATTAGTGCCTTGACCGGTTTGCAATCCTACATGTTGAAATGCTTAAAGACTCTTTCAATGCACTTTCTCTTATTTAACCAACTCTTTCGAACTACTCAATCTTTCTTGATCTCCATTCCCAAGATGAAGCTCACTGCACCCAAATCCTTCATATCAAACTTGGAGGATAACTGCCTCTTCACCTCCTTTATAACATCCATGTTGTTTATGACCAGCAACATGTCGTTGACATACAACACTATATATATGAAATGACTGCCTTCTTCCTTGGAATATACATAATGATCAACCTTACTTCTCACAAATCACAAACTAAGAATGTATGTGTAAAACTTTTGATACCATGTTAGGAACCAAATATCAATACAGCATAGAAAAACCTCAGAATAAGTACTCAACGCCTTGAAAAATGGAGAAATTCAAATAATAAGCCTCTTCGAGGGGGAAACCTCCTTATGCCCACATAAATGTTCAATTACAAGATGATTCCAAATAAAAATGTCTCCCTGGTATATATAGGAGACTAGGAGGTATAATTACAACTAATGGACTAAAGCCGACATAAATAAAATAACATTACTAATGTAATATGCCCCAATTAAGGGGTAATGAGCCACTATTTAGGGATTAACATGCCTATCCCCTTGAGACAAGTGTTGTCTGCAACGCTTGAGTAACTCTGGATGCTTCTATATAAAAGACTCATCTTCCTAAGTGGAATCTTTAGTCTGTAGTTTCCTCCATTTAATGAGATACTATGAAATGGATCTATTCCTCAGGTGGCAAATTCTTGTGTCAGTGATGGCTTTAGGCTCCAATATGATTTTTCCTTCCTCGTCAAGTTCTAGAAATATAGTTTCAACTAGGATCTTGTCACCTATAACCTTCTTTAAGCATGAAACATGGAAAACAGGGTGTACTCGTGAAGATGCATGCAACTCCAATTTGTATTCCATAGTACCAATCTTTTGCAACACCTTATAAGGGCCATAGTACTTTGGTGATAATTTATTATCCTTCTTGTCTTGCTTGAGGGACATTTGTTTCTATGGTTCTAGTCTTAAAAACACCCACCCCCCTACTTCAAAACTTCTTTCACTACAATGTTGATTTGCTTGTTGTTTCATGCGATTCTATGCCATGGTCAAGTTGTCCTTTAATATTTGGAGAACTTGTTGTTGATGCTCGATGTGATCTTCCACTGCTTGAACCTTAGAATTTTCTTTTAGAGAATAAGTGATGGAAGGAGGGTGGTATCCATAGAGTGCCATAAATGGTGTCATTTTTGTTGCAGTATGAAAGGAAGTGTTATACCACCATTCTGCCAAGGGTAACCATTTGAACCATTGTGTTTGTTTATC
>ML786646.1:293106-331194 GCA_009831015.1 Picea engelmannii | reverse complement strand
ATCAATCAAGTGCTCATCTGGAATATATGTTACCTTTATATTCAATCTTTGGAAGTTCTCAATGTGCTCTGTAACTGAACCATTTTGCTTGACATTTATCAATTAGCTAAAGAAGGTATTGCTCCTTGTATCCTCATAGTGTGCTATCATTTCTTCCGTGAAAATTGTCCAAGTGACGAGTGATTTGCGAGAACAAAGGCATCGATACCATACAAATTTATTGGGTTCTAAATATAAAGAATCAATTCGTAACTTTATAGTGGCTCATTATGTAGATCAAAGAATTGCTCCATCTGAAGTATCCATGTGATAGGATCCTTGCCATCAAACTTCCTCATATCGATCTTAGGAATGTGGTTGGTCTTCAACCCAAAGTTGGAGTTTCTCCATTCTTGATTCACCTTCCTTGTGTCCTCATCACAAATTTCATGGCATACATTTTCACTTTCAGGTGTCCTCTCTATTACAAAATTTTTCAATCCTTCCATGATCTCCTCTTTTAAACCATCCATCTTTGCCTCCAACTTAGCTTCCATCTCTTGTAGTTCATCTTTTGTTACTGTCTTCTTTTGTAAATCATCTATGTCCCTACACATTTCTTCATCTTCATCAAGAGTCCAAGTAGGATTGTTTGGAGAATTATTTGGTGTAGAAGTTCCCTTTTTTGGTGGCATGTTGGCCAAGTATCACTTTAAACCTTGATTTTGAGGTGGTTCTGCTAGACAATCTTCCTTTTATTGTATCTCAAAAATTTCGGCCCTTATGAGTATGGAATTTCTTTTTTGTAGGTGTCTGATATTTCTTCTCTACAATTCCACTGGTGTGATCAAAATTGGATGTGCCAAGTGGAATTTACGATAACTTCCCCACAATTTGCTAATTTTTTTCTTTTCCAGGAGATCTCACTTGTATAGCATGCCTCGCACAAAACAATTGATATAAAATTTTGAAACTATTACCAATGATACTACTATTTGTCCACTATCCAATGCAACCAGTCTCACTCAATTTGGATACTTTGGGAAGAAGTTATGATTGTTTTACCCGGAACACCTTCTTGAGACTAGTCAATAGGACTAGTCAGACACCCTATCTTCCATAGGGTGTATCTACAAATGTAAGATGACCCAGAAACTGAAATTGTTACCACAAATACCTTGCTAATTTATGTGAATATCCTCTAGAGTTAAGGGTCTGAAACGTTATAGAAAAAAATTTATAGCAAAAATTCCGCAATGACTCAATTTAGGATGATTCCAGAACCCTATCTTAGAAAGGTTGTATCTCTGAAAGTATAAGGCCTCAGGAGCTGAAATTTTAACCCAACGTACCTTGATCCATCTACTAAATATCCTCCAAGCCGTTCATTCTGAATCGTTGTAGAAAAAACTTTATAGAGAAAATTCCAAGGTGTCTCAGATGTAGCAACAAAATTCCAAGACCTTGAGCTCTGATACCATATGTTAGGAACCAAATATCAATATAGCATAGAAAAACCTCAGAATAAGTAATCAACACCTTGAAAAAGAGAGAAATTCAAATAATAAGCCTCTTCCAGGGGGAAACCTCCTTATGCCCACATAAATGTTCAATTACAAGATGATTCCAAATAAAAATGTCTCCTTGGTATATATAGGAGACTAGGAGGTATAATTACAACTAATGGACTAAAGACGACAAAAATAAAATAACATTACTAATGTAATATGCCCCAATTAAAGGGTAATGAGCCACTATTTATGGCTTAACATACCACATCCTTGGCGATTACTTTAGACCATAAAGGGATCTCTTCAACTTGCACACCAACTTTTTCTTGCCCTTTACTGCAAATCCTCCAAGTTGTTTCATGTATTCTTCTTCCAGGTCCCTATGTTGAAACATCGTCTTCACATCCATTTGCTATATTTCAAGATCAAAGGTTGTAGCTAGAGACATTAGTACTCTAATGAACGTTAATTTTGCAACAGGAGATAAAATCTCACCAAAGTTGACTCCCTCGACTTAGGAATACCCTTTCGCTACCAGTCGAGCTTTGAACTTGACTTGACCTAATGCATTCAAATTTTTCTTCAACACCCTCTTGCAACCTACAAGTTTCCTTCCATTAGGTAGCTCTACCAAATACCACGTCTCATTCTTTTTCAAAGATTCCATTTCTTCAACCATGGAATCCTTCCAGAGTTTACCCTTTCTCAAGTTGATTTCCTCCCTGAATGAATTGGGCTCCTCGTTAGTGGCAGATAACATAAATGTAGAACGTAAATCCAATGGACTATATCTTTCAGTTGGTTTCCCTACTCATCATACCTCCTTAGATGGATTTGGTTGTTCCACCTCTTCATTTGATTCAATCAACTCATATGAATCATGTTCTTTGTTCCTCATCTCAAACACCAGCTTTTCTGGTTCTTTCTCCGTTTGAACCTCTTCAGA
This sequence comes from Picea engelmannii, assembly GCA_009831015.1. Classification (NCBI taxonomy): domain Eukaryota; kingdom Viridiplantae; phylum Streptophyta; class Pinopsida; order Pinales; family Pinaceae; genus Picea; species Picea engelmannii. The sequence continues at coordinate 328,758 of ML786646.1, read as the reverse complement.
CTAGGAAGTTGCTTTGACTTCCCTTAAGATCACATCTCGTCCATACATTTTTTTCCTCAATGACGGATCCCATATCTGATATCCTTTCATTCCATCCTTGTAGCTAATGAAAATACACTTGATTGCCTTATTTCCCAACTTGTTCCTCTTTTCGTTGGGAACATGCACAAATGCATCACAACCAAAGACTCTAAGATGTGAAAGTGAGGGATTCTTACCAAACCATACCTCATGTGGAGTCGAGCCGACTAGCATTGATGAAGGAAACCTATTTACAAAATATTTTGCTGTGTGAAATGCCTCTACCCAAAATTCTTGTGCAAGCCCAACACCATTGAGCATGCTCCTTGCCTTATCCATCAACAACCCACTCATTCTTTCGACAACTCCATTTTGTTGTGGGGTATATGGTGTGGTATTTTGGAGTGATATTCCACACTACTCACATAATTGCTCAAAATCCTTTCCACAAAATTCACCTCCATTGCTAGTTCTCAATACCTTAATCTTCTTATTTGTTTGGTTTTCCACAAGATATTTAAACTCTATGAATTTCTCAAAAACCTCTAATTTCTTCCTTGGGAAGTATAGCCATGTCTTCTTGGAAAAATAATCTATGAAGGAAACAAAATACAGAGATCCTCCCAGTGAAGGGATCGGTACAGGCCCAACCACATCACTATGTATCAATTCAAAAATCCCTTTTTCCCTTGTTGCTCTAGATGGGAATCTAACCCAATTTTGTTTCCCACATATGCAATGTTCACACAAATTGACTTCTAAATTACAATAAAAAAAACCTTCGACCATACCTTTGTTGTGCATAGCTCGAAGTCCTTTTTCATCAATGTGTCCATCCTCCGGTGTCCTAACATGGTCAGATCGACTTGACGAAGAACAATTGAGCCAGTTTGTATCGGATCAACTTGAGTTGAGTTGAGTTAAGTTGAAGTCGAGTCGACCTCAAAATAACAATGTTGTTGCATCCAGTCAAGTCAACATTCCCTAATAGCTTGTATAGGGTTCCAATCTAGACTCCTTTCATTAATATCATTGCACCCCTGACCATTTTGCATGTATCCTTGTGAAATAAAGTGTGCACACCTACATCGCTCATTTTGCTGATAGATATTATATTTCTTGCCAAACCTGTAATATGTAGCATACCTGGAAGGGTTCTACTCCTCCCATCCTGCAGTATCAGACAAACTCTTCCTCGTCCAACAATTTTGGTTGTCGATTCATCCCCTAAGAATACATCTCCCCTTCATATCTCTTATATTTGCAGAACCATTCTTTGTGAGGTGTCATATGAAAGAATGCAACTGATTTGATCAACCAAACATCATGATCTGGTTGTGTATTGGTTGATGCCAGATACACATTGCCTCCTTTATCAGAGTAGTCTTTCTCTTAGTCAACTGATTCTCATTGAATCTGGATTGATCTCCGTCACTTTCAACTTATAGTCTTTCTTGTAATGCCTAGATTTACTGCATTTCCAACATATTCTCATTGACTGAACTAGGGATTTAGATCTACCCTTTGACTTAGAATTTCTATAGGAGAATTTTTCTTTATCTCTATCAATTGGTCGACCTCTCACCATCAAGGCATCCTTGGTTGATCCTTCCATGTTCTTTTGTCTCATTTCTTCTAACAATAGAGATGCAATCACGTCTTCAAACGTTAATGTGGTTGAATTACTCCTTATATCCATGACTAAGCTATCCCAAGAGTTTAGAAAACAACACAATAGGCTAATACATTTCTCCTCCTCGGGTTCTTTAATATCCATAGACAATAATTGACTTATTGCAATATCGAATGCATTAAGGTGCTCTGTTACTAAGCTCCTATCATTTATCCTCAGAAGATAAAATTTCTTCTAAAGGAACAACTTGTTTACCAGGGATTTCAATTGGTACAAGTTTCCCAACTTGTCCCACTATTTCTTTGCAAAGTATTCACCTAAGACATTCAACAATATTGAATCTGCAAGACAAAGTCAAATTGTACTCCTTGCCCTTCTCTTGAGTTTCTCTCATTCGCCCCTCAACATACCCGTAGGAATTGTTTTGGGACTCATAGTTGCCCGTTGTTCTCGATCTACAAGGAGATCTTCCATCTTAAGCTTTGAAAGATCAAAATTCTGGCCATTGAATTTTTCGATCTCTATCGTTGAATTGCTTGCCATTCTTTCAATCACAACTTCAAATATTGTTGACTTACAACTCCCAGTAGACCTAGGTTTAGTTTAGATCTAAGATTTGCTTAACCTTGCTTTGATACCACTTATAGAGAAAAATAATCCTCACACTAAACCAACCAGGAAAGAGAAGACATATTCAAGCATAAAATAAATGACAAATACACTCAATACGCATAGATTTTACCTTGAAAATCCTTGACTGGAAAAACCAACATTCCTTGAACATCTATCTCCCTTGTTGTCTCATTCATTCATTGAATAAAGAGTTACATGACTAACCTTGGTCTACACTTAAGACACAATCGTCATCCTACTCTCTTGCTTTACACAAGAACAACTTTGTAGCCAATTCAACTTGCATCTACATAACCAAGTTGCTATAGCAACATCAACATGAACATCAATCTCACTACAAATTACAACACACCTTATTTATAGGATTTACAACATGCAAAATCCTAAATCACTACCCCAAAAAAAGGTTACAGATCCACGCAGATGATTGGCTACAATCTTGTGAGTCTCGCGATAATGCTATAATCAACTACCAGTCTATTACCAGTCGACTACCCAGTTGATCTCCAATCAGTCTTCAGTTGGCTGCCACTCGACCTCTCGGTAGTTGACCTTTCAATCTTCCTGGTACACCACTTTGACCTTCAACTTTTTGGTCGATCACTTCGACCTTTGACTTAACCATCGACTCGACTTGAATTGTTGGTCAATTCATCACCTAGTCGATCCATCCTGACTAGACAGTTAGATGACTGTCCTTTCACTGCAAAGAATATGACAACCCAACATAGAGGTCTTGTGTAATTTTGGAGATGAGATTTTTAAGCTTATTCCCAACTAAATTAGATTGATCTAACATTTCTTTGATGGCTAACATTAAGTCTATGAAGATCATTAAGGATCTAATACCTTTTCCTTTAACAATGGAAAGACCACACCATAAGGCATAAGCCTCTGCCAAGTTATTTGATACCTTTCCTAATCCCCAAGCATCATGAACTGTCTTATTTCCTCCGGGATCATGAAGAATCCCTCCCGTGCTTGCCACCCCTACTTACAATATGCAATTACCAACAAATAAGAGAGGAATATAAGTGTTCATGTACTTGGTAATGTTGGATCTTACTACAAATGTAAACTTGGGCTCCCCACTCTCCACCTATATGAACATATAAAACCAAACAAAACAAGTTATACAATGTAGGTACACACTAACTAAATGTAACTTATAATGACATGACCCTATGTGCTCTAAACAAGGAAGTGATCTCCATCCTCGTGAACTATGCTAAAGCCTCCCTTGTGGTGCACATAGGATATATTATTGATTGAGGCATGGAAGGGAAGGATCCACACCACACAAAGCACAACCTTTTGATTTGAAGCAACCGAAGAGGGGAAGTGTAGTGAAATGAGCAAGGACCAACAACTATGAGAGCTTAGATAGGTGCACCAATAATGGAAGGAGAAAACCCAAGCAAGTCCAAGAGTGTGTGAAGGCGAACAAGAAGTAGTAGAGCTCTAATAACAAAAGTTAATGGTAATGTGATGGACCAAATTCAAGGCCAATAATCAATGTATAAGCTTAGAGGTGTTATATTGGTATAACTCACCAATGCACAAAATGGGAAGGTCGTACTCTTTTTTCCCTAGTCAAATCATAGGAAAAATCAAGAAAATGGGTATGTATACTACAAGTATGTGTAAACAACATGTTATGAAGAATTACATGATTACGTAAAGAAACTGTTAATAAGGTAAACTCAAACCATCCTAACTTAATGAAAGATTGACAAAGTAAACACATAAATAACCACACCCCAAAAGTTTAGGGAGCACTTGTGGATTCAAAATGGTTTTTTTCTAACAAACTTGGGTGTTTTTCAGGCACGAGGCTAAGAATCGATTAATTTAGTAAAAAAAAGACCCAAATAAAGTAGAAAGGTTGTTTACTATGATCAATGAAGTGACCAAAGGTGAAAGAGATGAAGGGCTAGGAAACAAAACCCTTCCATCAAGCCAACATCAAATGGGAGACCATAATCTTGTACTATGGCCACAAAAGGGACACTCAAAGGAGAAAACTTCAACACATGTGATCTCACCATAAGGTGATGTAGGAGTCCCTTTTGTCATCTTAAGGTGGAGTTTGTGCATTGTTAATGTAGAGATGCAAAAATTCACATCACCTTGCAATATAGGTAATTATATAATTAGTATGAAGAATAAAATTCATACACTATAAAAACAAATTATGAATAATCCACTAAATAATTTAATAATAAAGCTATGTTTGGCTCAACTACATAATGACTAGTTTAAAAAAAATCTAGTTAATCTTAGATTAGATTTTAAATGTTATTAATCTCAATGTAACTTGCATTCTATAAGGCCTTTTCCCATGTTGGTAGTAGGCACCTTGTGTGATCGCTTAAGGCAAGTGTAGAAGGTTGTGATACAGGTTGCAAGGTTAGATGATGCTTGCTCAGTCAATGGATGAAGTGGTGAATCATCTGCAGTTTCCTTATGAGAGTTGGGGCGCTTTAGGTGCATGATTTGGATATGCGGTCCCAAGGTTTTGAACATTCCATTGTTGGTGGATGTCACATCCCCACAGTATGTCTAGCCAAATATTGCGATCATGCATCTCTTGAGGGTGTGCGACACCAGGACGTTTCTCACTTGGTTGCTTGACAACACCAAGGATACTTCATCCAGACTACGCCTCTTCACCTAGAGCATACCCATACTCTGTTATAGGCTATCGACGAGTCACACTCCTACTCCAGTGCAACTCTTGTATACTTAGACAATTGTTAACAACTTAACACTTAGTCATTTATAAGCATACATCCATGAAACAAAGAGAACACTTGCAAAACAAACGTGAAAATCATGGATGTAGTGCGGGTGGCACAAACCGTATCTAACACCTAACTAAGTCTTTGTTATTGCGAAATAGTTACAACATGAGCACTACCGACTCGATTTACAACTGGGTAGAGTCGCATAACTTGCTTCACCTCACCAAGACACTCATACAAAAATTCATCACACCAAGACTCTCTATTGCAATTGTCTTCGCAACCTTCTACGGTGCACCTCAAACGTGCCCTCAATTGCAGACTTTCCATCTCTTCTCTGCTGCAAGGCTTCACATAGACCTGCGGTTCTATCTCCTAGCATGCCTCTTCAGACCCGCGACAAGACTTCCCCAAAACTTAGCAAAAGAGAAGGTCGCCCCAACTCTATCCACTAAAATCACCTCAAGGCAGCACAATTCCTCTCAAGTGGAGCGACTTGGCTCCTTGAGGGAGCTTGCCCCTCTTCATCTAAGTTTGCCTCAGAATCACAGAGCTAATCTTGCTCTCCTTGTTCTCCAAATCTGCCTCCCTTGGTTGTGCGCCCTTGTTCTCTTATAGAGAATCCAAAGGTCACCATTGCGAACCGTCGTGTCCTTTGGGGGTGCCATGCCCCTTCGCGAACCCATGTGTCTAAACAAATTGTCGCGCCCCTTCGTGGACTCAGTCATACAAATGAATTATCGTGCCCCTTCGCAGACCCGGTTGCCCAAACGAACCCATGCCCTTGCCAATCGTTGTGCCCCAACCTTGATGCACTCCTCATGTTGGCGCGCCCCAATCTCTTTGTCGCTTCATACTTGGGCAAGCCCCTTGGCGCATACGCATGCCCAAGGTGCCCACTTGTCCAACTAATGCAACACTTGGGTGCCAGAGCAACCCCAAGTTCTGTCTCCTTGAGGACTTGGGCGAGGGTCTCCATGCCCATCTAGCCAAAGACCTTACAACATGCATATTGCAAGTTGGGTCCACTTTAGATAGAGGGGCTTGCACAACACCTCATAAAAGGCAAAAGACAAGGCACTCAACATATATAAAAGGGATGCCCACATGTGCAAAGTAATCAAGAAAAGTTTGATCATTCATAAAAAGAGTGGATGAGAAGCTCCACGGTTGTGTTAAGTCCGGGTTTGACACAATAGGGTGAATTGGATACTTGTTGAGTGAACAATGGAAGAGTTGGGACCTGTAGGAGGTAGGTCTGTAGATGCTTTAGGGGTTGGATTAGCAAGTCTTATAGGGAGTTATGCCTTGGATAATTGTAGTCTGTAAAGAGTTGTAGGCAGTTGGTTGCACTCTCTTTGTTGTGTCTCATAGCATTCTTCACATAAATAAAGTTAATGCATCTACCTCAGATTCCGCTTATACATGCGTGTTGTGGTCTCTTTACTTGGACGAATTTTATGATCTTTGGAATGCATTGTGTTGGCTAAGAATATTGGCTAAGTATGCAAGTATTGTTGGGATGTTTTAAAGGCATAGTTGGACATGTACCTATTATTAGGTGAACTCGATTGTTTTGAATTTGGTTGCACATCTAATCAAATGTAATTTAAAGCAAAGTTATGGGTAGACCTTAAATAATGATGTGTACTCTAGTTGTAATAAACACAAGCTAGCCAAGGCCTGTGGCTAAAGCAAAGTAGTGTTGCACGACAATGAAGAATGAAAAGAAAAGTTTTGAACAAAACTCTTAGAACTAGAAGACTTTCACTCGGACTTTTAAATATATTTAAACACTTGTTTTGTTCTTGAACAACTTCTTAACCTCCATGGGAATGACATCCATTAAAAAAACATATATACAATGATTATGGTCTCACATCAACACACACCATTCATAGTTGGACGAATGTTATGATCTTTGCAATGCATTGCATTGTGTTGGCTAAAAATATTGGCTAAGTATAAAAGTATTGTTGGGATGTTTTAAAACCATAGTTGGACATGTACCTATTGTTAGGTGAACTAAGTTGTATTTAATTTGGTTGCAAATCTAATAAACTGTAATTTAAAGTGAATAATATTGGTTAAGTATAAAAGTATGCCGTAGTCTAAACATTCTATGAAATGATTTTTTTCGGTGATATTTTCTAGGGACATTTGCCTGAAATCCAGCGAGAAATAGTTAGATCTACAGATTTGAGTGATTATTTCTATATAATCCTAGTGCCCCAGAGGTTTTTCCACATGCTAAATTCATTTCTACATTCAAAAATGAATTTTAAACAACAAAAAATAGTGATTTCATGCAAATTTATGTCACCAGATTCCAACAAAAAAACTATTTCGTAAAACAATTAAACAACACCTAAAAAGTGATTATTTCTATATAATCCTAGTGCCCCAGAGGTTTTTCCACATGCTAAATTCATTTCTACATTCAAAAATGAATTTTAAACAACAAAAAATAGTGATTTCATGCAAATTTATGTCACCAGATTCCAACAAAAAAACTATTTCGTAAAACAATTAAACAACACCTAAAAATATTGTTGAGATATTTTAAAGTTATACTTGAACATATACTTATATTAAATGAACTTAATTAAGTAAAATTTAGTTGCACATCTAATAAACTATAATTTAAAACAAAGTTATAAGTAAACCTTAAATAAAAAATCATACACTAGTTGTAATAAACAACCAAACCCTTTTGGCTAAAGCAAAGCAATTCTTCATGATAATGAAGAATGAAAAAAAAAGTTTTGAACAAAACTCCTAGATCTATAAGACTTTCACTCAACTTTTAAATATATTTTTTAAAAACTTGTTTTTGTTTCCGAACAACTCCTTACACTTCATGGGAATAATGAAAAGAAAAGTTTTGAACAAAACTCTCTTAGATCTATAAGACTTTCACTCTAACTTTTAAAAACTTGTTTTGTTCCTTAATAACTCCTTACACTTCATGGGAATGACAAGTATATGTTCTTCCGTTGGAAGCAAAATCCATTAAAAATGCATACATACATTGAATATGGGATCATATCAACACACGCCATTCGTAGTTCGCTGGCACCCTTTGACCCACAACGATATATATATATCGCACGAGCTTGTCACCATAGATCTGCCACACGGACAACAATGAAAATCATACCCATTGTGTATATATTGCTGCTGCTGCAATTGACCACAGTAGTCAAGAATGCTGCAGAAGCGAAAAAAACGATCCACATTCCAGACGAGCTAGACGATGTGGTTGATGATGAAGAAGACGAAGAATGGAAAGAGTGGGGAAAGCCCAAATCAAAAAGCCCACCACCCTTTGACCCCCCTCCGGATATCACAGGGATGGATCCTTCTCAGATCCAGTCCGAGATGCTCCAGAGACATTTTGGCCCTTCTATTGGCTTTGTCAAGTTACGCCTAGATGTGCCTCGTACAAAGGTATGGATATATGCGCATGGACTATATGATTTAGTCCTAGTTTATGGGATTGTAAACAATGGGATGTGTATATATACATTAAGAATGTTCTCATCTAGTGTTTGGGTTCTAGTTTATTTACTGAGAACATATATATTACCCAGATTACCCATTGATTGAGGTTTTTATTGGGTGTGTGTATATATACACAGTGCATTGATTGAGGCTTGGTATATGGGTTATGTGTATATAGAAAGTGAATTGATCGGAACTCACTAAACTGGCTATGCACAGTGTATGGACTGAAATTCAGCAGATCTTCTGTATGTGTATTTACCATTCATGGTTTCAGTCGTAATTGGATCTATTATATCTTATGATAGACTTGATAGGATGATTGACACTTTCTGGCGTGGTAAGGGATCGGGAAAATAATAGACTTGTTTGGGTTGAAATAAGACTGGAAAAGTGATTTTTTTGTCTTTTAGGATTGGTAATTAGAAGTAAAATTTATTTTTTGTGTCTGGGTTGGCAAGGGTTTAGTTCAATATGGGCTGGGAATTGCCTTGGGAAATAATTGATGTATGTAGGTTGGTGAAGGAGTGGAGAAGTAAATGTTCTGCCTTAAGTTGGAAGGGTTGAATAGGTAGTTTTTTTTGGTTCAGTTGGACAATGCTTTGGTTTGAGCCCTGGGTAGCATGATTTCAAAATCAAAATGATTTTAATTTATGCTTTACAAATGGTGCAGGAAGAGGTGCCTGAGATAGCGAAGAAATGGACCAAGGTGCTGAGGACGGGTTCGGTCGAGGCAAAGTTCACCGCTGTTGATGTCAACACAGTTATGTTTACAATGGAGAATGGGCAAGACACCGTTGAGGTAAGTTACTCCCCTTAAAGATCACGAGGTTTGAGGTTAGTGTGGTGCTAGTGTGAATATTTTGTATAAAAGATTGTTGGGGACTCGGAAGATAAAGCTCACCATAGTAATGAAAACATCTGTTTCTGAGTTTCCGAGCCTTCTGCCTCCATATCTTCAAGACGCAATACGAAATTGCTGAGGGTTTTCTTTCCCTGGCATTAAGTGGACATTGACAGGCTTAACAAGCCTATAAATTTGATCAATGGCATCTAACCAATCTGGTGAAAATATGGGCTCAAAAATTCTGGAAGATGCCTATGGAAAGCTACTTGGAAATTGCCTGGACTTGAGTTGGAGATTTTGTATCTCTTAAGAATTTTTTTCAAAGAGTGATTGTTAAAAGAGCTTGCACTGCTTGTTCCTCTCTTGGACCCATTGTTCACCAACTCTAGTTTATGCTCCTTTGGCTATGTATCTTAAATGTTTTAAATTCTTATTTGCAGAAGGTAAATATTCATGTAGCTCTTTGTTATTAGAATCTTTCTTTCTTCTTCCCTTGGTTGCCCTGCTTTTTTGTGAAGTGACTTTTCACTTCCTTCCGAGTTTAGCTACATGTTTCTCAAAACCCCTCACAAATATTGTTTCCATAGGAAGTATGACCTCAAACTAAATGGTCAATTCCCCCGGATCCTTGTGGTTTTGGATGTGCATCTGTGATCCTTGATACATCTCCCCTACACCCTACGATGTCCAGTAGGCATATTTATTTTCTGAGCTATTGATGTAATTTGTCAATTCTATTTCTGGGAGGAAGCCTAGCTCTGTTTTTTTAAAAATTGATTTAATGCTGCACATGAGTCTCATCAAGCCCAGCCAACTTATAATCCAGGGCGCTATGCTCACTGGGTTTTGAACCTAGTAAGCAACAGGTGCAGCCAATTTTACAATAAGTGCAGTCAATTTTACTATACAAATAAAAGTACTAGACAGTACATAGCCCTTGTTTAAATAAGTAGCACGAGAGTGTTCTGAAAAGCTGCAACATACAAAGATTATCCCATCATTATGAAGCTAAGTTGCACAAAATTTGGAAATGGGTATGGCATGGAAACACAGCCCCAAAAAATTTATGAAACAGGGAAATATGGCAATTAAAAATACAAAAAATAAAAATAATTCAACAAATACTTATTTTTCGTTTTTAAAATACCAAATTATCATAAAAAAATAAGAATGAAATGATCAAGAAAATTAGAATGATAGACATATACAACAATTTAATAGAAAGCATATGTATATTAACTCCCATAGATGATTACATCATGCAAAATCGCAAATCAACCTTATATATTAGGCTATCATGCAAAATCACTGCAGAAAGCTGCCCTCTGAAGATAATGAAGTCAATAATGAAGTCTGCAAGAGTCTTCTTGCTGGAGGTGCTCTTAAAATCACTCCCAATGCTTCCATTACTCTTAAAAAGTTAAAACCCTTGTTGATTTCATAGGAAGGCTATGGTTGTGGAAAAAACAAAAGAGAGAAGGGATTTTTGATAGGAAAGGGAATTAGGGTTTCTATTTTTCTTTTTCAATTCATTCAAAATTTGTTAAATGACGACTTTTGAATGTTAATGAGGATTACATATCATTTAACAACGTTTATCTTTTGGTTTTTAGGGGCAGTGTGGGATCCACACAACCTGAATCATGCTTTTTCACACCGAAAACAAGCCCCTGCAGGTCGAAATCATGTGGAAACTCTTTGGGCCGCCTATCCGATTTGAGAAACAGTGGCCTGAAACATTTCCTCAAGTTTCCAGTGTGTTTGGAATGTGACTCAGTTTCTGAAACGTTTCGGTGCTCCTAAATGTTTGGGGGGGAGTTTCCTGGAGCAAAGTTATGAAGCTTATAATTGACAGATGTGATTCAAGTTTCAACCCAAAGTGGAATCAAAGATGAAAGTATGGTGACAGAAGACAGTGCTGCAATATTATATCTTACAATAGGGGTTGTTGCATTGGCCACGATGTGTCACATGGTGGAACCCACTCTATACTTGATCAGAGTTATTCAAACATCTATGTTGAAAATGTTAAGATATTTGGAATTTTAGACCAAATGCCTACGTGAAGCTTAGTTTATTTGACAAGTATCGATCATCTTGATTAGCTCATTTTGAAGTATTTGGGCGAGTTTTGTCATGGAGGTAACCTGCAGGCAATCATTAAACATTTGGAAGATGACACATTCATTGTGGCCTGAAGAAGTTCTTTTGAAGACTCAAATGTGAAGTTTTATTTCTAAATTTTGTACCAAGGTACTGGAACATCCAAAGAAGGGGGGCATGGGGAGATAAGTAATTTGTTGAGGAGTTGCCCAGCTCTGTTTTTAGTTTCATTCAAAGTTGATTTGGAACAGTGGTTAGCATTTCAGCGGTGACTGGTTTTCTTACTTATCCAATTGAAGGGGAGAAAGCAGAATAGTGACAGAAATAATCTATTCTTGATAGCTTCCTTTTATTAGGGTATCCATTGTTGAACTGTATTAGCCAATTGCCACTCTTTCTGTTTTTGGTCCATTTTGCGTCTATATTTTGATTACATGTTTTTCATTTAGGACAAACAATCGATTCCTTTATCAACTAGCAAAGCTGACACCATTCTTCCCTGTTAGAAATAGGGAAAATAGAAAAACAATGTACTTTTAAAATTTTTCTATCAACTAGATCAGCATAGAAGATAAACAGATCTGAAACAAACAATATTTCTGAGTACAAAATAAACTATAGCTTACCTCCAGAATCAAATGAGAGGTGTACCTGTTACATGTATAGATGTATCCCTCTGTAAGTATGCTCAGATGAAGTTTAGGTTCATAAATCAAACCTCTAGGGTTTGATCTCTGTCGAAAGAACTGTGGGACAGTTTTGCCATGGATAGTAAAACCCCAAAGGAAACAACAATAATCCAAAGTCATAATAGCAAATAACCACAATAGGAAACCCTCCAATAAACAGAGATAGCACAGCAAGGAAATCAATCACAAGAGAACCCTCAGATCTGGAATGCAAGTGTCAAACCCTCCATTAAGCAAACACAAACTCAGATCTGAAATACAAGTGGCTCCATAAGCAAACACAAACTCAGATCTGAAATACAAGTGGCTTCATAAGCAAATACAAACTCAGATCTGAAAATACAAGTATCAAACCCTGTCACAAAATGACAGCCAAAGAAAAGGAAGCACCCGTGGCCTCACACACACAGCAGCAGCCACAAAGAAGGGAGGCACCTGTAGCCTCACACACACAATGGCAGCTACAAAGAAGGGCCGCGACACCCATACTCAGCCAAGGGACAGTCCGCGGCTCCTTCAAGCAGTCATGGGATAGTTCGTGGCAGCCACAGGAGAGAACTTGGTGAGCATAGGCAACAAAGGCAGATTGAAAGAGGTCCAGCACATCATAACCAAGCAAGCAGAATCAACCTGAAGTTCCCAGCCAACAAGAGTGCAAGTAATACCTCAAATTTGAAATAGAGGGTTTACTAGTGAAGCCATACCATAACCAAGAAAAACTAAACTGAGCTAGCCGCAGCAAGTTTAGGAAGTGTGAGGAGAGTGAGTGTAAGTGAATATCAAAATACAAAGGGTAGGGTCTAATTTATAGTTAGGGAGAGGGGTTAGGGTAATTAGAATTATAATTAATTATTGACATTTAATTAATATAAATATTAATTAATATGTCAATTAATATTTAATTAAAACCCTAATCACATAAATAAAACCTTAATCCCATAAATAAAATCCCCATCACATAAAACAAGATCCCCATCACATAAAACAGGAGTGAAGGCAAACAACAAAGGGTTACCTTTTAAGACAAAGTCAAGGGGAGTTACATAATGGCAAAACATGTCCACATGAGTCTCATAGTGACCTATAAACTTTATCATCACTGCATAAGGGGGTACATCAACAATGTGATCAGGTCCATCTTCATAGACACTCCTAGATACATCCCAGGATAGAGGAAGAGGATCACACATCAACACATCTTGGTATTAAACCAAGATCTACCTGGTCAAGAACCAGCCTTAGTCACCGCCTTCGTGTTCGTGTTCGAATTCGATGAGCTTGAAGTTTGCCAAAAATTCGACAGTCAAAATTTTGGAGAAAAAATATGGCATTAAGTTCGACAGTACAAAATTTATATATATATATATATATATAAAATAAATTTCGACAGTCAGTGGTCGTTGTTGGAGATGGAGTGTCGTCAGCTCGTCGGGATGTGCAACATGTTGGAGATGGGATCACTACTTAGTCGCGGACGCCCGGGCCCCGAACCATGGTCGGGCTCGCTGGAGATGGAGACTGGAGTGTCTTCGGGGTGTGTAGCGTGATGAACATTGGAGATGGTGGAATTGAACGCGCGCGAAAAGGATGGAAATGAAGGTGGGCGAGGAGAGATTTTTAGCTCGTGGGGTTTTTTCCAAAATGTTTTAAACGAACGCCCCGCGACCCTAGCCGAATTTCAACGACTGTCAACGAATTTGTTTGGGTCGTGTATGGGATGGGGTTCGACTTTGAGTTCGCGATTAAGTTCGGCGAACTCAATCAATTAAATTTGGGGTCCAATAAAAATCACCGAATTTCGAACTTCTTGCTTAAAAATCACCGAACCAGGTTTCCCCAGAACACATCTGGGGGCCCTAGAACACATCTAGGGCCTTATCCACCAAGGTACAAGACCAAGGATCAACCCATGCATTAAGCAAGGGTTCCTTGGAACACATCCAGGGGCCCTAGACACATCTAGGGGCTTATTGCTTGGTCCAAGACCAAGAACCCCAGTCATCTACTGGGGGCCCTCACAAGGGCCTTTCTGCTTGGTTCTAGACCAAGAACCCCAATCATCTACCGGGGGCCCTCACAAGGGTCTTTCTGCTTGGTTCTAGACCAAGAGTCCCAGTCATCTACTGGGGCCCTCACAAGGGTCTTTCTGCTTGGTTCTAGACCAAGAATCCCAGTCATCTACTGGGGGCCCACACAACGGTCTTTTGCCATGGCTCTCACTGCTTGGTCTCATACCAAGAAACCCCAGGAGTGTGCTGGGGGCCCTAGTCTACAGCTAGGGTCTTTTCCATCCTCCAGAGAATGGCTCTTGCAACTGCATTAATTTCAACATTCCCTCCACTCAATCATGTTGAATTTGCCACTTTGGATCCAATCAGTAGGGGAAGTCAGGAAGTCCACCATTTTTAGAGGTCATTTGCTTTCTATTTCTGCAATTGGAGCATAGCAAAACATAATAGCCAAAATTTCTCTGCCATGCTGAGTGTTCCCAACAAACCTCTATTGGTAATATCATTTCAGAAGTAACAACGACCATAGCTAATTCTCTAACAAACATAGGATTTTTGTCCCCTCTTGGTAATTAGTAACTGAATAACAACTTTTGGTTCTTACTATTCTCACAGTTGTTCTAGATTTGATTGTCGATAAGACATTCTGGCTTTTGCCTTTCTACTAAATCCTAATAGCATACTCACAAGAGGAAATTTGTTATGGCTCAATGCTATAGGTGATTCCTTATTTCTGGATAATGCCAGTGAAAAGTTTAACTCAAAAGTGACTTTTTTTTTTCCAAGTAATATATCCTATGAATAGTCGTCCGAGCACTTCCCCTCATTCCCAGGATGGTACCTAGGGTAAACCCTAGATTCTTCAGGGCACAAAGCCAAGTCAACAACTCATGTAGATCGCTTATAGCTCATCAACAACAATTGGATCACTTATAACAAACATGTCACAAAGTGGGATTTGAACCCTAGTTGGGAGGGTAACAACTTTTCCTCACAACCACTTGAGCTACACCTAATTGAATTTTCTTTCCAGGTAACATATCTCTGGGAAAACCCCTGGGCACTTCCCCTCATTCTGAGGATGGTACCCAGGGAAAACCCTAGATTCTTCAGGGCACAAGGCCAGGTCAACGATAGGGCTCAAACCTGTTAAAACTTACAACATTATACTCATAAAGAGCTCAACATGTCACTTGTGGGAATAGAACTTGGGTGGGGAGGATAATACTGCTCCTCTCAACCAACCAAGCTAGACCCAGCTGACTAGCTCAAATGTGACATATGGAGCAGGAACATGGTATTCTATATTCAATGTCATATCTAGAATTTCTAAGCAACCCATGCACTAAATTTTAGGAGGATTTGATGTATGGACTCCAAGTAGCTTGACAATATGATAAATGGTGTAAGGATGTACAAGAATGCATAGAAGACGATTAATTGGTCACTGATCTTCACATTCATGGTGATGGCCACTGGCTTAAAAAAATTGGTTATTTGTTGTGTGTCTCGACTAAGTTAAATGTTTATTTCAGATTTTTTTTTGATTGCCACAAAGATAGGGACATGACTTGTAAAACTAAGAGATGCATCTGAAAGTCGAGAAGTTTGTTGTAAAAGGAAAATATAGTGTTGAAAAAGTGACAATAATAACGAAATATTCCAGAGCATTTAAGATATCAGAGAAAATAAGTGAAGTTGCTCCTCCACTCCAATCACTGACTCAATTTTATGAGAAAGGCATCCATGTGTGATAATAACATGCCAAGCTTTCTGAATCATGAGAAACAGAAAAAATAGCTCATGGTTTTGGAAGAAGAATGTATACTTTAAAAAAGTGAGATCAGGAGATAATAACTGAGTTGTCTCACAGTGCTATTGTAAAGGCTACTTCAAATTCATAAGCCTTTGCAAGAGAAGGACCTAGTAGTGGTAAAAGATATAGACTTCCTAAGTTGCCTATATAATGTTGCATCTGCTTGCTTTGAGTCTTTAAGAGCTGGTACGTCATCCTTGTTAGATAGGAGTCACTGGTAATTTTCTCAGATACTGGTGCCTGGATTTGGAAGGGGTTCTCCAATTTACCACTATCCTCATGCTGCCTTCACATTCTGTTTTGTACTTGTTGCTTTTTATGATCCCCTTAATCCAGACTTTTTTCTCCCTAGGAAAAAATCATAACTTTTATTTCAAGCAGAAATTTGGTTGCAGCCTGAAAGTTGACGCAACACCCTTACCTCGGTAGGGTCTGCTTGACCTCTCGGTCTATGGATCTTCAACTCTCCTGAGCCGGAATGGCTCCTTGATTCCTCGCTGGAATCTTCAACACATATATCCATAGGTCTTATTTTGAAGTTACGCCTGCATGAACAAGCACAAGGCGCGAACTTCCACTCCACGTGACCACCGACGTGACCACAACCTTAACTCCAAAAGGGCGCGTCGCTATTTTGCGTATCGAGGATTTGAGTTCCAAGGCACCCTGACTCCTCTAAGTCCTGAAGTCCCGAAATGGGCTAACGGTCCTTAGCTCCTCCCTTTTCTCTTCTCTGATGTGCCTTTGGCTGCGACCTGGGGTCCAACCTTTGAGCACGTCAGAAATTCGCGACTCAGGGGTTCACGGTACAACGCTCCTCCTTCACCTCTAAGTCCGAACTCGTGACTTCTTTGCTGCGGATCAATGATCCAGATTCTCCCACGATCAACGGTTCAGATCCAGTTGGAATCTCGCGAATCGGGATTTCACGATTTTTGCCTCTAAGTCACAACTTTCTCCACACTCCCGAATTCCGAAATGACAAAATTTCAAACACGAGATCAACGACCCTTGTTGATCCAGACCTGACGACTTATATCCCTCCTGAGCTTACGAGTGTCTAAGGACTTCCACCTTAACCTCTCCACTGCTCTACTAGATCCAACGATTCACGTAATTTCGGTAGTTCTCTCTCCGAGAATTTCCACCGTTCGTTCAGACTCTCAATGACTACCAGTCAAAGAACTTGATGCCAACTCTTCCCCTTTTGACCTATTGAAGTCTCTATCCTTCCTGAGCTTGCTTCTGCTGCAATTCAAAAATCTTAAGGGACTCTTGCATGCACTCCTTGCGGCATTCACAATGACCTTTGGTTATTGAACAACTTCAAACTCTGCGCACTCCCGACGACAGAAGTTCCTCAACCACTTCCTTGGGTTGGAAAAAGTCTAAGACTTCAATCTGGCTTGCGCACACTTTGCACAAGTCTGTGGTAACTTGCACTTCTGTTGGTATAACAACAATGGTATCTCTCCTGAGCTTCTTCTGAGGTAAAACTCAGAACCTTGTCAACGCACTCTTTGCGGACCTTCACTGCACTCTTTGCAGGAATTCTCAGGAAGAGAAACAATTGAAGCTTATACTCTCCCTCTCACAGACTTCATACATTCAACATGAAATCACGAGCATACATAGCATTGAAACAAATGCATAACAGAGCATGTAAATAAACTGTAAACATACCACTCAATAGATGCAAACAATGACCATGATACACCATGAAATCGAGTCAAAGCATTCTTATATTCACTCAAGTGCTCTTGTACATGGATTCAATAGCAACAACTATTTGCTCATACAACTTTTACAACTCCGCTCTTCTCTACTCTCCTATGCTCTCTTGCGCTATAGCTTCTAACTTACAATGAGGATAATGATACAATACAATACATATGAGGGAGCTTTCTAGAGTTTTCCGTCCTACAACCTCCAACTATCTAATCGAATTTAAGCCTACATCTACTTTACATTCATTACAATAAATGCCTCCAACCGACAAATGAGAGCAAACGCTCAAGATCCGCGTTACAATCTCCAAACATTTAAGAACAATTACTTCTTCAAGCTATTACATTAATGTTCTGTCTTTTGAAATTCAAAATGTCTTCCAAATGCGCGCTGGTGCATATCCAGTTGTCTTCCGCTTGCGCTTGCCTTGCTGGCGATGCTCCTGCATCATACTCCTCTGGCTGGAAATTCATGGACTCCTGTTCATGAGCTCTTGCATTGTCTGTCCATGTTTCTGGATATCCGCTTCGCCTTCCCAACTGACATCTTCAATCGGGTGTCCCTTTCATTTCACCAAATATTCAAAATATGTCTTTCTCCGGGTTTTCTTGCCAACTCTTTGATCAATCATCTTTTCCATCTGCAGCTATCGACATCTGTTTAACCCACTGAATTTCCTTCGGGCTTTTTGCTTCTCTCGCTTCATCTGCTCTGTAAGGATACAGATCTGCTATGTTGAATATGGGCGATATTCCCACACCATTTGGCAATTCTATCTCATAAGCATTTGCTTCAAATTTTCTTAAGATTTTACACGGCCCTATCTTTTTCATCTTTAGCTTATTATATGTTCCCCTCGGGAACCTTTCTTTTCTCAGATGCGCTAAGACTAAATCTCCCACTTTGAATTGAAGTTCTCTTCTGTGCTGATCTGCTCTGCGTTTATATTCCTGGTTGGAATACTACAACCGCTCTTTAATCTTACTGTGGATCTCTAGCATCTATGCTGCAAAATCTTCCGCTCCAGCACTTCTGAACTCACTTTGCTCTAAGTCTCTCAACTCAGATACTCCTCTTGGCTGCATTCCATACATTATCTGGAATGGGATCTGTCCTGTGCTTCTATTAGGTGAATCATTATATGCAAATTCCGCTTGCGGCAGAATCTGATCCCATTGATTGTGATGTTCAGCTACTAAACTCCTCAATAAGTCCCCTAAACTTAGATTTATTGCCTCAGTTTGTCCATCTGTCTGAGGGTGATATGATGACCTAAAAGATAGATTTGTTCCTAGCTTCTTCCATAGTGTCCTCTAGAAATGACCAACAAATTTGGTATCTCTGTCTGAAATAATACTCTTGGGTAAACCATGAAGTCGAACAACTTCTTTGAAAAACAGATTTGCAATGTGTGTTGCATCACTGGTTTTTTGACATGGAATAAAATGTGCCAGTTTTGAGAATCTGTCGACTATCACGAATATGGAATCACAACCTCTCTGTGTTCTCGGCAGTCCCAACACAAAATCCATGCTTACCGCATCCCACGACCTCTCTGGTATTGGCAATGGTTGATACAATCCTGTATTCTATCGTTTCCCTTTTGCATGCTAGCAAATTCTACATTTGTTGACGAATTTCTGGACATCTGTCCTCATCCTTGGCCAATAATATAAATTGTTCAGTTGTGCAAATGTTTTGTCATGGCCGAAATGTCCAGCCAATCCTCCACTATGTTTTTCCTTCAAAAGGTTTTCTCTCATAGAACACTTCATACACAACTGATTTCCTTTGAATAGTAATCCATCCGGAATTAAATATTCAATCCATTGGCTTCTGTCTCTCAGAACATGATTCTCACATGCTTCATAAGCATCCTTGAAATCTGAATCATCTCTGTACATATCCTTAAGGCTATCAAAACCTAAGGTCCTCACACGAAACTCCTGCAGAATCAAACATTTCCTGCTTAATGCATCAACAACCTTGTTAGCAGTTCCATAAATGTGCTTTATAACAGAAGTAAAGTTCTGCATAAATTCAACCCATTTTGCATGTTTCTAGTTCAGTTTTTCCTGTCTGGTTATGAATTGTAAAGCATGGTTATCGCTATACAAAACAAACTCTTTCAAAACCAAGCAATGCCTCCATTTCTTTAGCGCTTGTATGATTGCATAAAATTCTTTATCATATGTGGAATAATTCCTTCTGGCCTCGTTCAACTTCTCACTGAAGTATGCGACTGGTCTATTGTCTTGACTTAAGACTGCTCCAATCGCAAATCCACTTGCGTCACATCTCACTTGAAATGTTTTACTGAAATCTGGCAGAACCAGAACTGGCTGTTCAGTTATCTTCTCTTTCAAGTTTCAACAACTTGAAACTTTTCTTTGCTTCCTCTGTCCAATGAAAAGATTTATGTCTTTTCCTGACTGTGTCCATCATTGGTGCAGAAATTCCACTAAAATTTCTGATGAACTTCCTGTAAAAACTGGCTAGTCCATGGAAGCTTCTGACTTCAAAGATATTCCTTGGCGATGGCCATTCTTTGATTGCTTTTACCTTTTCAGGATCCATCTTCAATTCATTCGAAGAGACCACAAAACCCAAATAAACGAGTTCTTTCTTCATGAAAGATGACTTCTTCAGATTCATCAGCAACTTCTCTTGCTGCAACCTCCTCATTACTAGAGATAAATGTCTCAAATGTTCCTCCCGAGTCTTACTGAAGATCAGTATATCATCAAGATACACAATTACAAACTTCCCAATGAAATCTTTCAAGACTTCGTTCATTAATCTCATAAAAGTACTTGGCGCATTCGTCAAACCAAATGGCATGACAAGCCATTCATATAGTCCTTCATTCATCTTGAATGTTGTCTTCCATTCATCACCTTTCCTCATTCTAATTTGATGATATCCGCTTTTCAAATCAATTTTTGAAAAAACTTTGCCCCACTCAAGCAATCCATCAAGTCATCCATCCTGGGTAAAGGGAATCTATACCTGATGGTGATTTTGTTTATAGCCCTCGAGTCTGTACACATCCTCCATCCACCATCCTTCTTCGGACTTAACACTGTTGGCACAACGCATGGACTCAAGCTTTCTCTGACCAATCCTTTGTCCATCAAATCTTGGACTTGCTTCTTGACTTCTTCATTCTCCTGTGGCGTCAATCTGTACGCTGCTTTGTTTGGTAAACTTGTTCCTGGTATAAGGTCAATGTGATGGTTTATACTTCTGATGGGTGGCAACGAACAAGGTAAATCGTCCACCACTATACAACGAACTTCTCCAGCAGTTCCTGAATCTCCTCAGGTAGATCATTTATCGAGGTACTGGTCAAGATGACTCTAGGTTTTCTCACCACAACAAACTGCATATCTTCATCTTTCTTGACTTCATCCAGAAGTTCCTTTCCACTCATGAGAAGTATAGTATTGCTTGTTTCTTCTTTCACCTTCTTGTCTTCAATCGGTAGCAACATATGCATCCTACCATTCTTCTCCAAGGTGTAGGTATTCTTTCTTCCGTCATGAATAACATTTTTGTCATATTGCCACGGTCTCCCCAACAAAAGATGACAGACATTCATAGGAATTACGTCACATAAGATCTCATCTCTGTAACCCCCTATCTTAAATTCAACTAAACACTGTTTAGTGACTGTTACCTGATGTCCTTTTTTCAACCATGAAACTTTATTTGGGCTCGGATGTGCAACTGTCTCCAATTCTAGCTTCTCCACCATCTCTGTGGATACTAGATTATCCGTGCTTACACTGTCCACTATCACTTTGCATACCCTATCCTTGGTCTTGCAAGCAGTTCTAAACAAACTATTCCTCTGGACTGGATTCTCTATCTCCTTCTCTGGCTTCAAGAGAATTTTCCTCATCATTAAGGATCTTCCGCCTTCTGCATCTTCTGCCTCAACATTTCGCCTTTGCGCTTCTGAAATGTGAGCTTCACGTCCTCCATCTCTTTTTCTATCCGGACATTCAAAAGACTTGTGTCCGATCTTTCCACAGACAAAACACTTTATTTCACCTCCTCTGCCTCTTCCACTTCCTCTTGCACGAGGAAAAGTGTTCCTGTCGACGTATTGTTTTCCCTGTGAACTTCCTCCCCTTTTTGGGTGATTATGAGGTTTCTTTTCTTCCTCCTTGGGCTTCTGTACTCTGTCTTGGGCAACTGCTTTGCCTCTGCTCTGACTTCTACCTTTGCCCCTTTGACTTTGGCTTCGGGCCAATTTCTCTTTAGCCTTCAGAGCAACCTGATAAGCATCTTCCACATTTCTAATCGTCACCATGCTCATCTCATCTTGAATGTCATATCTCAAACCATTCATATATCTGGCGACCTTTTCATCATCACTCTCACGGTGACCAGCTCTAATGTTAAGCCGGTAGAATTCTTCAGTGTATTCCTTCACTGTCATCCCTTTTTGTCTCAAATTCTGCATTCTTCGAAACAAATTTATTTGGTAATCTCTGGGTATGAATTTTGCTTTCATCTTGGTGACCATCCTGTCCCAGCTTTTGATTCTTTGCTTGCCTTTGCAACGCCTGTCAGCCTGTAGTTCATCCCACCACAGTGGTGCATGCCCTTTCAATCTAGTGACAACATGTTTTACTTTCCTATCCTCTTCGACATCCTCATAATCGAAGTATTTATCCAGAGCTCTAAACCAATCTAGCAACTCCTTAACGTCTAAGTTGCCTTCATACATCGGGATGTCCTTTTTTTCTCTGGCACCTATCCTTGCAACAACTCTGAATAGACGTTCTTCTGCAACATCTTCGACTGCAACTTCTTCTTCAGCTCCAGCCTCATTCTCGCTTTCGGCTTCACTGACGTCTTCAGCATCAGTGGTTCACCTCTGTGCTGTCTCCATAACATCCAATCGACCACGAAGTTATCTCATTTCCCTTTCCACAGCTGGATCGGGCATAGCTCTCTCTTGATGTCTTCTCGACGACATTGTTCCAATCACAACTGTCCTCTGTCTACCTTCTTCAGAAAACAAAAGTTGTTAGCTAGGCTCTAATACCACCTGACGCAGCACCCCTATCTCGATAGGGTTTGCTTGACCTCCCGGTCTATGGATCTTCAACTCTCCCGAGCCAGAATGGCTCCTTGATTCCCTGCTGGAATCTTCAACACATATATCCACAGGTCCTATTTTGAAGTTACGCCTGCACGAACAAGCACAAAGCGCGAACTTCCACTCCATGTGACTAGCGACGTGACCACAACCTTAAACTTCAAAAGGGCGCGTCGCTATTTCGCATATCGGGGATTTGAGTTCCAAGGCACTTCGACTCCTCTAAGTCCCGAAGTCCCGAAATGGGCTAACGGTCCTTAGCTCCTCCCTTTTCTCTTTTTCGATGTGACCCTTGACTGTGACCTGGGGTCCAACTTTTGAGCGCATTGGGAATTCGCGACTCGGGGGTTCACGGTACAATGCTCCTCCTTCACCCCGAAGTCCGAACTCGCGACTTTTTTGCTGCGGATCAACGATCCAGATTCTCCCACAATCAATGGTTCAGATCTAGTCGGAATCTCGCGAATCGGGATTTCGCGATTTTTGCCTCCAAGTCACAACTTTCTCCACACTCCCGAATTCTGAAATGACGAAATTTCAAACACGAGATCAATGGCTCTTGTTGATCCAGACCTGACGGCTTATATCCCTCCTGAGATTACGAGTGTCTAAGGACTTCTATCTTAACCTCTCCACTGCTCTGCTAGATCCAACAGTTCACGTAATTTCGGTAGTTCTCTCTCCAAGAATTTCCATCGTTCGTTCAGACTCTCAATGACTACCAGTCAAAGAACTTGACGCCAACTCTTCCCCTTTCGACCTATTGAAGTCTCTATCCTTCCTGAGCTTGCTTTTGCTGCAATTCAAAAATCCTAAGGGACTCTTGCATGCACTCCTTGCGGCATTCACAATAACCTCTGGTTATTGAACAAATTCAAACTCTGCGCACTCCCGACGACAGAAGTTCCTCAACCACTTCCTTGGGTTGGAAAAAGTCTAAGACTCCAATCTGGCCTGCGCACACTTTGCACGGCTCTGTGCTAACCTGCACTTCTGTTGGTATAAGAACAATGGTATCTCTCCTGAGCTTCTTCTGAGGTAAAACTCAGAACCTTGTCATCGCACTCTTTGCGGACCTTCACTGCACTCTTTGCAGGAATTCTCAGGAAGAGAAACAATTGAAGCTTATACTCTCCCTCTCATAGACTTCATACATTCAACATGAAATCACGAGCATACATAGCATTGAAACAAATACATAACAGAGCATGTAAATAAACTGTAAACATACCACTCAATAGATGCAAACAGTGACCATGATAAACCATGAAATCGAGTCAAAGCATTCTTATGTTAACTCAAGTGCTTCTGTACATGGATTCAATAGCAACAACTATCTGCTCATACAACTTTTACAACTCTGTTCTTCTCTACTCTCCTATTCTCTCTTGCGCTACAGCTTCTAACTTACAATGAGGATAATGATACAATACAATACATACGAGGGAGCTTTCTAGAGTTTTCCCTCCTACAACCTCCAGCTATCTAATCGAATTTAAGCCTACATCTACTTTACATTCATTACAATAAATGTCTCCAACCGACAGATGAGAGCAAACACTCAAGATCTGCGTTACAATCTCCAAACATTTAAGAACAATTACTTCTTCCAGCTATTACATTAATGTTCCGTCTTTTGAAATTCAAAACGTCTTCAAAATGCGTGCTGGTGCATATCCAGTTGTCTTCCGTTTACGCTTGCCTTGCAGGTGATGCTCCTGCATCAAAAGTGCACAAAGGCACACACAACAATCACTCTGCCAGCAAATTAGTCGGAGGATTCTTCAAAAAAGAAAACAAGAGAAACGGTCTTATTATCCAAAAATTCAGTCCATTGTTTTCCAGCCCTTTTTTATACATCCAATAAAATACTATAACATATACTCATACTACAAAGAAACCAATGAAAATTTTTCTGAACTGTCTGAGCTTCACTAAAACTGTCAAAAACTGCAGAGGAACTTCTTCATCAATCTGGAAACCAAGTAGCATTTGTGAGAAAAGCATGTCCAAATCCTTTATTTTTTTTTCCAGGTTACACTGCCTGGGGAAAACTCCCGAGTACTTCCCTTCATTTTGAGGATGGTACCCAAGGTAAACCTTAGAATCTTTAGGGCACAAGGCTGGTCAACAACAGGGCTCGAAGCCATTACAACAATATACTTGTTTAGAGCTCAACATGTCACTTGCGGGAATTCCTCCCAACCACCTGAGCTAAACCCAATTGACATGTTCAAATCCTTCATATGAAACAACTTCCAAATATATCATTGAAATATCAAGCGTACTATTGCTGGCAGCTCTGTCCCACCATTTGCTTCTGTCTGTTCCATAACATTTGTGTCCATCTCCAGTCGTCTTTTTGAAAGAATTTCAGCCTGCACATTAAGTTCTCTGTAAATATGAGAAAAGGAAATGTATGTGAAGTTTTCTTCCAGCAGTTTCACTTGGTCCAACATGGGTCGAAGCACCATATTCTGCAGGCCTATGTTCTCTTTTACCCAGTCAATGACTAGTCTTGAATCTCCAAAGGCCTGAATTTGTGAAACATTCCTTTCCACAGCTAGCCTTAGCAAGACAGCCATTGCATTCCAATCAACTCAATTGTTTGTCCCATCACCTAGGTTTGCCCTGAATCAAAGTTTATTAGAGTTTGAGAGGAACAAGATGACTCCAGCTCCACATTTACCAGGAGTGCCTTGGCATGCACAATCAAAAAAAGCTCAGGCCTTGGATTTATCAATAATAGATTCTGAAATCTACCTAGGGACCTGTTATTTTTTAGCACTCCTGATTCCTTCATATGTAGAATTTATTTGATGACATACCTGAAATGGTGGGATCTCTTTACTTTTAAACAAACTAGCATTTCTTGCCGGCCAAAGGGCCCAGGAAACAACAAGATGCAGAGCTCTATTCTCCTCTACTTCTTTTCATTCCTTCCATACCCCCTTATATCCTGTCAGATTTGTTGAAGCAAACCACACTTCCCAAGAGAAAGGACACTGTACTAGCAGATAATTTATTAATTCTCCATATTTTTTGCATAAAGTACATATACTTGGCCCTTGCCTTGCCTGAGAGACATAAAGAAGAACAATAAAGACAATAAGTAGTGGGAAAAGGCTCTGTTACCTCTTCAATTCGCATCTAAGTGGAAAAAGTCCCAATCCACAGATGCAACCTTGAGTTAAGCCTAGGAGAAGCGCCATTGTCACCTTGGCTTGGCACAATTCTCCTCTCACTTTTGGCTGGCTCTCTTAAGGTCAAGTTTGGGGGGGGGGTATCCCTAGATATTGAATGATAAAAATAAACTGTATCACTAGATATTGAATGATAAAAATAAACTAAGTATAGAAAAGATATGTCAAAATGAGAGCCTTAGATTTAGAAGTAAATCTGATCTATAATTATAAACGAGATGTGATATTCAGATTTATACTTAGAAATATTAATACATGAACTAACTCCAAGTAAAAGATAAGACGAGTGAAATAAAAAGATTTAGCAAGTAAATGATGTCTTAATGTGATGCTCCATACATGTAAATTCCAGCAATATATGAATTGAAGCATACACCAATTAGATCCAATGAAAGACAAACATTCACATGCACCTTGAATCTATAAATCTAATCTGGTTGTTATGGTGTAATTGAAGGTAATTTCCTGATTTGAACAAGTGGTGAAACTACTTGTTAAACCTATTAAAAAATATGAAATCTATAGCAAATAGGCAATCTGCAAATCTGATTTATTATGCAGAAATCTGAGCGCTTGCCTAGGAGAGGGGTCAAGTAGACCCTTTATGCACGGATCAATCCAAAAACATTACATGTAGAGGGGCATTCTCCTTTAGAGGATGAAAGCAAGAATGTATTTAATATTTGATCCAAGTCCCCTTTGAAGAGGAGCATTTCCCTATTAGAAGCCTCTAGAGGTTTCTTTATTATATTTTCCAGCCTTTTCTTTATCGTATTTTATTGGAGGGTTATTGGATGATAGATCTATAAAAGGAGAAGAACTTTCATTGGCAAAGCGGGATTGAGGTGGAGGAGAAAACCCCTATAGGCCAAGTACAATGCTTTTTGCAGGCAAGGGAGAGAGACCCTCTGACAGATTTATGCTTCCATTATCTTTTTTTTTTCTGTAGGTTGAATTGATGCGCAAGGCTGCCATTGTAAATCTGCTGGTGTTCTTCTTATCCAGAGATATTTCACCCATATTGGGTGTTTATTTTAGCCAGTGGAGGAGGTTTGACTGTGATCTATTTATCCTCTCATGCCTTAGATGTAATAAGATTTGTTCATGAAGAAATTGCTGGCTGTTTATTCATATTTGAAGGCTGTCTTGCTGTTCTCTTTTGTATTGATGGTTGCATGATACATTGGTTGATGTTTATTGGAGGTGAAGTTGTATCTTTATGTGCATTTCACTTAGTCTGCACATTGATTTGGTTGACGTAAATGTTAGGGTTTACTGCTAATAGCCTCGTTGATTTTCTCCATTCCATACAAAGCTTATTTGTCATCTTGCTGCCCCCTTCTCAGCCCAAAGAATAAGGCACTTGTCCATTCAATTCCACCAATTTACGTTATAAAACCCTAAAACAATCCACTTCACTAATCTGATTTTCAGATCTGCATTCAAGGACAGGTTAGTGATGTTATTTTAAGGGATTCCCTCCTTGTGTTGGAAAAGAACTAGCCTAAAGTGAGGAGGACGACCGAGGTGACAGTGGGTAGTGTCATCCAATTGCTCTTGGGTTTGTACTTGATGGTTGGACTTTGAATATCTTTGAAGTGCATCTCTTAGAGGTATCACTCCTCCATCCTCCAACATCACTATCACCAACAGTACTTCAACCCTTAACCCATACTTACCAAATGTTTTGCACAAATTTTATGTTTAGCATGCTAGCTTGGAAGTTGGAACTATAAGCAGAAACACAAACACACACAACCAACAACCTTCAAACTGGAAATTCATGTATATCACAAAGGAACACAGTATACCTGTCTTAAGCTGAGAAAATTGTGGAAAACTGGTTTCCAAGGGAGGATTTGCCACCTAGCTGTAGGCATTCCTAGACAGAAGTCTGCCCTGAGACAGGGCTCTGATGTGACGAGTGGCTAAGGCAGATTTGCCAGCTCAGTCATAGATTTTCCCAGCAACCATACAAAACCCTTGCTATCATATGGGAAAATGGGTTAGTGGGAACCTCTGCTAGCACCAACAAGACAGGGTGAGAGCCATGACAGCTCAAGATTTCAGGAGGCAATGCTGCAACAGTTAGCTGCTAGCTTGCTTGCTAGTACAGACTTCCTTGGTGTCCTTCTTAGTGGAGCAAGTAATCTTGCTCCTTGCTAGCCTGCTTGCTAGAATAAGGACTTGCTCTTAGACCTTCGACTGCAACAATCTTTCTTCCTTGAACTGTCGTTTCTATCCTCTCATGTGAGTACGAAATCAGTTGCACATTTCAGCATTTGCCTTCCATTAACCCCATTTGTAGTCCTAACTTGGTACAAGTCCAAGGGCATTGGGTTCTATCCCTTCTTGCTGTTTGTCCCTTGATCTCTTTTGCTTGCTTTTTTCATGAGTGGAAATAAAATAACATGCCAAAAGAACCCCTCTCAAATATCAAAGGAAGCAGATATACTTGCAAGAGGGTTGGCGAGCATTAGATACTCATGGAATTGAGTTGTCACTTTATTCCTCTAGGTATTATTCTCTCATGCCCTCTTTTTCAACTAAAAAAGGGGCTAGTAAAGTGTGAGCTACTTGTGATGCTACTTGCCTTGCATCTATCTTGCAATTTGTCATATCAACCCCCCATCCCCAGGCAACAAGTTCCACATTTTTATATTAGTTCACCTTTTTAATGCCTTGTGCTCACATCATCCACGTGCTTCAGGTTCTAGACCACATAAACTTAGGAAAGTGCTCACTGGTTCAGATTGTTAAATTTATGAGTTTGATTTAATACTGTAAGTACTTCTTTAAATTCTGATTGTAATTTGAACTTAGCTCAACATCATTCATAAATTAGAACAGCAATAATCATAGGAATTACCAGCATGCAAGATCACAACACATGTACACCGGGGAAACCCTATACAGGGAGAAAACCCCCAGCAAAAATCTCCTTTTATTGCATTAGTAATGTATGACCACTTACAAATATTCCACCATAAAATTCTGCTCTTAACGAGCTTGCCAATATGACTTTGACGTGACTGTGTGACCTGTAGAAGACTTAGAAACTTTGCTGATAAATATCTCTCATATAAACCAGCACTGTGGAAGAGGCTATGCACAGCCTAGGTGCTTCTTTGCTGCCTGTTTCTGGACTGATATACACCAGCCTTGTTGGTGTATTTTGCTGCCCTCAAACAGAATGAATTGCTGCCCTCTAACACTGGTATTTAAGCTGGCTGCTAACTCTGATATTTGTGCAGCCTGCTAACTCTGTTATGCGTGCAGCCTGCTAAATTTGTTATATGTGCATCCTTCTAACTCTGTGCAGCCTACTAACTCTGTTATGCGTGCAGCCTGCTAACTCTGTTATATGTGCAGCCTGCTAACTCTGTCTCCTTTCCACTCCAAAACTTGTGTGTGTAGAATGAGGGTTGACCTCTTCTTATATAGGAATGGAGAGGTGAAGGAGAGGGCTCGAATTAGAAACTTTATTGCATGCTAGTCATAACTAGGCTTTACACTTTAGTTCAAGTTTAGAACTNTCCACTCCAAAACTTGTGTGTGTAGAATGAGGGTTGACCTCTTCTTATATAGGAATGGAGAGGTGAAGGAGAGGGCTCGAATTAGAAACTTTATTGCATGCTAGTCATAACTAGGCTTTACACTTTAGTTCAAGTTTAGAACTGGACTTTAAACTTCAGTTACAACTCGCCCTTGACATGGCACTGCATGTTATGCCAACTCAACAAATGACTCGACCTTGACTGGACATGCATGCGAACTACTCAGCATGCACATGACATGCATGCATGCAACATGCAACTAGACATGCATGCAATATGCAACATGCGACATGCGACATGCAACAAAAACTTGACAACTTTGACTCTGACCTAGACATGCAATTTTGACTTTTACAACTCGACTCTTTACAAGGCAATTCGAATTTCTTCATGGTGGATAATGTCACACGTGCCAACGCACTAAATCAATACATTTACATCATTTGCAATATCAGGAAGATTGTTTGTTTCTAGCTCATAGGAATTTTACGTTCAACCTAACTTTTGCTAGATGCCTTGACTTTTGCTCATGGCTCACAAGGCTTGACTAGGCTCACAGAGGTTGTATGTTCCCCTTGACTTTTGCACTAGTTTGTCTATGCTCACAGAGGTGATACGTTCCCTTTGACTTTTGCACTAGATTGTCTATGCTCACAGAGGTTGTACGTTCCCCCTGACTTTTAAAAGCATTAGAGTTACATATTGACTTTTGTCTTAGACTTACAAGGCTTCTACCTTTGCCTTGGTTTGACTCACAAGACCATATAGCATCTTGTTCGTCCTGACTTTTGGTTTGACTCACAGAGGTTGTATGTTCCCCCTGAGTTTTGTCAATACCTCACAAGACTGGTTGATTCTCCAAATCTCCCTAGCTAGCCTCAGGGTGGCCCATATGGCCTCTCATTGGAGAATGACTATCGATGCTGCCAAATTTAACACAGATAAATTGTTCTCTGCTGCATGATCATTGAAGAGTGTTTTTGTAAAATGCAATTACATGGCTCTGCTTTGTTCTAGAGAGATTGGAGATGGATATGGAAGCATTGATGTAAAGTTACTTTTCAGGAGGACCCCTCTTCATTTAGCGTAGGGGATTGTAGGAGCTTTAAGAAGGAATTGGCTTTGCTTGTGAGAGTCAAACTCGGTGTTTTTCATAATGATGTTGAGTCCCTTTATCTTGGTGCGTAGGATTTCATATGCTTTACTTTTTAGCTTTTTTAGGGCAGTATTTTCCTGCCCCCCCATGGTTTATGTGATGTAACTTTTCTGTTACATGATGTACTGATTTGATCTTTGAAGTAATATATGAAGCATTTCAATAAAGAACTTAGGAAAATGCTCCACTAGTGGGACCTTTATGTTCAACTCCCACTAGCGCTTCATTACATGGTCAATTTTTTAAAAATATGCATGTTATTTACTGCGTATCATAATGCCATTATAAAATTCACATGATTGGGTCACAAGCAAAATTATTTACATCATAACTTGTGCTATTGGATCTGCTTGGCAGGGAAGCTAGAAACACAGATCCCTGGATCCACCTCAATGAGTAGAAACAACTTGGATCTGTACTTGGAAATGTATTTCACAGAACTTCAAGCGCCCAACACACAGATCCCAAATAAAATATGTTTTATTTTTGGAGAAAAAAGAGTTAATACTTGATCCAGGTGGATATTAGTGGTCACCCCACCTATTCCAGCTAACTAACATACACATTTCATCTCAGTAGTTTCAGTTTTCATCTTGCAAGTGTTTTTTTAGCTTTTCGGGTCCAAAACTTTTGGGGCCATTTTGAGGCCCTAAACAACGTTTTTTGAGTCTGCCATAGTCACACTGTAGACGAAGTCAGAGTGTGATGACATAATGTGTAGTCCTCGGATAGACCTTTCCAACGGGCTATCATGCACCTAAAACGAAGATCATATGCAAAAGTTATGACCCTAGGAAGTTGATGTATCAACTTACCCCAATGGGGCCCTCATGACTTTTGGCGCTTCATCTCCTAGGGTTAGGTTTTTGGATGTCTAGGGTTTTGGCATTCATGTTTGATGTAAAAAGGCTTTTGGAGCCTCATTATACTCATCTTCTTGCGAATGAGCATAGTTGTCACATCTCTTCTCAAAGATAAGCTGCCACCATTCTAGCAAGCTTGTTTCATATTGCATTTTACAGTTTCAACACATTTCTTATTTAATAGAAGTCAAGTTTTACTGTATCTTTGTTATTATTCAATGTGTCTCTCTGTTAATATTATAGATTTGTGTTTTCATTTCGTTCCACTCATAAATCCGGATCAATGGTATCGGAGCGGTCTGCTCCTTGTCGTTTTTTAGTGCATGTCCCTGACGAGGTCAGGGTATAGAGAGTTGGGTATCGAGCTTGTTTCTCTTGAGGACAAATGCTCTCGCACGCCCAAGAAACCTTCTATGGCGGGAGAAAAGAAAGACGACGGGACAGGAGATCCTTTCAAAATTTTGCTCGAGGAAGCTCTCGAGCGACAGAGGAACGAGATGATGGACAACTTTGCACAATTCCTTTGACGATTGGCGACAAGCAACGCATCTACCTCAAATGAAAGCGCCACCCCCTTCAAGGTACAAATCAATTTTGATATTCCTATATTTGAAGGTCAAATAAATGCGGATGCTATAGATAAATGGTTAAACCTTCTAGAAGGGTATTTTTCTGTCCACAACTTTTCCAATAGAGAAAATATTACATTTGCGCTCCTCAAGGCCGTCCCCCATGTCAAAGATTGGTGGGAGACTTTCTGTGAGCAAAAGGAAACAGAGGGATCTACATTATTTGTAGTTGCACCCACTTGGGGTTCCTTAAGGGATGCTATTAAGGAACAATACTACCCTGTTGGAAGTTATGACGACTTACATACAAGATGGACCACACTGCAGCAGGAAAGGGACCAAATAGTGCCATAGTTCACCAATATCCTCCATACCTTGCGCACCAAGCTGGGTATCAAAGACACTGAGCGACATCTGATGCTCTAGTACCGCGACGGTCTGCATAGATACATCCAGACATAAATGGAGTTTCTGGACATTTCGTCCTTGGGCGCGACCTATCGATATGCTGTCAAAATCGAGCAGAAGCTTAAACATAAGACACAACAGTTTGGGTCTGCAAACCCCTCATAGCAGAAGCAGGGCAAAGGCGACCCCAACCCGTAGAACAAAGGGGAGTGCAAGGATGGTCAACCTCAGGACAACCAGTCCAAACCGCAAACAAAGGACAATGGGAAGATAAGGAAAGACATTGGAAAATGGTGCGAGTTCCATAAGATCCCCTGGCATAACACTGTTGAATGCCGCTCAAAGAAATCATTTGTGGCTGAGGTGAAAGCCTCTGAACCAGATGCAGGCTCTGACTCGTAGTTAGAACCAGAAAAAGGGAGACGGATCATTGATGTAGAACCCAGTGCCACTGTTGCTACCACCACCAAGGTCCAACTCGACGAACCTGATGAACTAGAGGAAGGTGAGAGCCTCTTTCATTCACAGATGTGGGTGAAGGGTACTCCACTGCACTTCATCGTTGATAGCGGTAGCCATAAAAACCTCATCTCAGTAGAGGTCATCAAGCGGTTGGCTCTGCTGACATCACCACACCCGTAGCCGTACACCATCGGATGGCTTTGCCAAGGGAGCGATCTCTGCGTCAACCAACAGTGCCGCCTGACCTACAACATCAAGCCCTTCAAAGATGATGTATTGTGTGATGTCACCCCCATTGAAGTTTGTGATGTTCTTTTGGGCCAACTTTTTTTATGGAAACTTCATGCTGTATATGAGTCTAGGCCTCGTAGTGTTATTATTACTTTGGACAAGAGATTATACATGATACCAGAGGTAGTCCCATCTACCTCCATTTCCTTGATCTCTGCCTAGCAATGCAGGAAGGTCATCTCTCAAACCGGGAAGTTTGTCTTCTTCGTGATTCGTGCTCAGAGTGAGCGGAAGGTTGCAGCCACATCCATGGCCTCCGCGACAGGTCTCTCCACGCAGCAGAAGAAAGTGGATAAGGTCGTGGAAGAATACAAAGACATCTTCTCCTCATCCACTGGGGTACCTCTGCACTGTCAGGTCAAGCACTCAATCGACCTGGCCCTCGACGCACCGTTACTGAATGGGCCAGTCTATCGCCGCTCTCTGTCAGAAAATGAGGAAATCAAGCACCAGATCTAAGAGCTGCTCGAAAAGAGGCACATCCGCCCAAGCTCATCACCTTGTGGAAGCCCAATCGTGCTTGTGCAGAAGAAAGATGGGTCCTAGCGACTCTGCAATGATTACTGGGCCCTAAATAAAATCATAGTCAAGAACCAGTATCCAAATCCCCGAATTGACGATCTCCTTGACCAGCTCAAGGGGGCCAAATACTTTAGTAAGATTGATCTGAAGTCCAATTACCACCAGGTTCCAATAGAGCAGACTGATGTATGGAAGACTGCCTTCAAGTCCAAAGAAGGTCTTTTTGAATGGTTGGTCATGCCCTTTGGCTTGACAAATGCCCCAACAACTTTCATGAGGATGATGGACAATATCTTGTGGCCTTTCACCAATTCTTTTGTGGTAGTGTATTTGGATGACATCCTCATCTTCAACAAGAATTAGGCGGAACAGTTGCAGCACATTCAGCAGGTTCTGCATACTCTATGACAACACAAGCTATATGCAAATTTGGAAAAATGCTCCTTCGACATGAACAGGGTTCAGTTCCTAGGCTACATTGTTGATGACTACGAGGTGCATGTCGATCCAACCAAAATCCAGGTCATCCGTGATTGACCAGCCCCGACCACACTCACTGAGCTCCGGAGCTTCTTAGGCCTTGCCAATTTCTATCGCAGGTTTGTGTTGGGATTCTCTCACATTGCATGGGCCCTTAGCCAAGTGACCATGTTAAGCCCTAAATAGTGGCTCATTACCCCTTAATTGGGGCATATTACATTAGTATTGTTATTTTATTTATGTCGGCTTTAGTCCATTAGTTGTAATTATAGCTCCTAGTCTCCTATATATACCAAGGAGACATTTTCATTTGGAATCATCTGGTATTTGAACATTTATGTGGGCATAAGGAGGTTGCCCCCTCGAAGAGGCTTATTATCTGAATTTATCTCTTTTTCAAGGCGTTGAGTACTTATTTTGAGGTTTTTCTATGCTATATTGATATTTGGTTCCTAACATATGGTATCAGAGCTCAAGGTCTTGGGGTTTCGCTGCTACATCTGAGACACCTTGGCATTTTCGCTATAACTTTTTTTCTACAACGATTTAGAAGGAACAACTTGGAGGATATTTAGTAGACGGATCAAGGTACGTTGGGTTAAAATTTCAGCTCCCGAGGCCTTATACTTTCGGAGATACAACCTTTCTAAGATAGGGTTCTGGAATCATCCTGAATCGAGTCATTGTGGAAATTTCGCTATAAATTTTTTTTTGTAACGTTTCAAACCCTGAACTCTAGAGGCTATTCACAAAAATTAGTAAGCTATCTGTAGTAACAATTTCAGCTTCTAGGTCATCTTACATTTGTAGATACACCCTGTGGAAGATAAGGTATCTGACTAGTCCTATTGACTAGTCTCAAGCAGGTGTTCCGGGTAAAAAAATCATAACTTCTTCCTAGAGTATCCAAATTGAGTGAGACCAGTTGCATTGGATAATGGACAGCTCGTAGTAGTTCTGGTAAGAGTTTCAAAATTTTATATCAATTATTTTGTGTGGGGCACACTATACAAGTGAGATCTCCTGGAAAGGAAAAAAATCAACAAGTTGTGGGGAAGTTACCGTGAATTCCACTTGGTACATCCAATTTTGATAAGAATTGTGGCATTGAAGAGAAGAAATATCAGAGACCTACAAAAAAGAATATTTCATACTCAAAAGGGTCGAAATTTTGGAGATACAATAAAAGGAAGATTGTCTAGTAGAACCACCTCAAAATCAAGGTTTAAAGTGATACTTGGCCAACATGCCACCAAAAAAGGGAACTTCTACACCAAATAAGCCTCCAGACAATCCTACTT
>ML786646.1:253885-268939 GCA_009831015.1 Picea engelmannii | reverse complement strand
ACACCAGCACTGTAGGTGTAACTTGCTTCCCTATAACAGATAGATATGCAGCCTTCTTACTCTGATATATACACTGCCTTCTTATACTGATATATCAGCACTCATAGCCTTCTACTCTTTCTCCCTCACATTGCATAACACACTAATTAGAATGAGGGTCGACCTTTGCTTATAAAGGCATGGAGAGGAGAAGGAGAGGGCTCAAAAATAGAAACTTGTTTGCATGCTTCTACTTCAGCTTGAAATAGATATTGGACAAGAGACTTCACTTAGTTCGAATTTAGAACTAGACTTGAGACTTCAGTTACAACTTGCCCTTGACTTGGTAATGCGTGCGTACTAACTCAGCATGCACATGTCATGCATGCAACATGCAACTATGCAACTTTATGCAACTATTGCAACTTTATGCAACTTATGCAACTTTATGAACTTTATGCGGCTTTATGCAACTTGACTTTTACAACTTGAGTTTAACAACTCATTCAACTTGACTCTTATACATGGCAATTCGAATTTCTTCATGGTGGATGGTGTTACACATGCCAACGCATTAGATCAATACATTTACATCATTTGTACTATCGGGAAGATTGTTTGTTTCTAGCTCATAGGAGTTTTATGTTCAACCTAAATTTTGCTAGATGCCTTGACTTTTGCTCATGGCTCACAAGGCTTGACTAGGCTCACAGAGGTTGTATGTTCCCCTTGACTTTTGCATTAGACTTACATCTTGACTTTTGTCTTAGACTTACAAAGCTTCTACCTTTGCCTTGGCTAGACTCACAATATCATATAGCATCTCGTTCGTCCCAACTTTTGGTTTGACTCACAAAGGTTGTACGTTCCCCCTGGCTTTTGTCAATACCTCACAACACTGGTTGATTCTCCAAATCTCCCTGGCTAGCCTCAAGGCGGCCCATATGGCCTCTCATTGGAGAATGACTGCCGATGCTGCCAAATTTAACAGTAATGACAACATGGATTTTTCCATTTGTCTTTGGTTAGAGGCATGCAACACAATTATATTCTGATTCAATGCCCTCATTGGATATTGAAAGACAAGACACCAAAAGAAGCCTTTATTGGTGGTGAGAA
Organism: Picea engelmannii; assembly: GCA_009831015.1. NCBI lineage: Eukaryota > Viridiplantae > Streptophyta > Pinopsida > Pinales > Pinaceae > Picea > Picea engelmannii. The sequence continues at coordinate 267,841 of ML786646.1, read as the reverse complement.
GCCTCCGGTATTGCATTTCCATGTCTTTGATTGTCTTGTTTATATTCATGTTCTTGATGACAATAACACTATAAAGATGTACTCAAAGATTTACTTATCTCCAAAAGCTTTAGGTTGATATTGTAACAATGATACCATATGTTTAGAAGATTCATCTAAGCAATGCTTATTTTCAACTCTATTGAATATGCTGCAATTTATTGCATTATGCATTCTTTCATATGAATATTGGATGTTAATGTATAGGGAAGTGGCTAATTTGTAAATAATTTGATTTCATCTAACTAAGCATAGTTCAAATTTCAAACCATGTATTTGGTGCTATCATTCCATAAAATAGGAACATGGAGGATTTGCTTGGCGCATTTCATGCCAGTAACATCTTTTGTGGTGGTTTTGATTATATAGTTGAAAGATTTTATCCTGAGTCAACCGGAAGCTTATGAGTTCAAGTTAGGTCAACATGCTTATCGAAGACCTGGAGATCCTCCCTTAGAAGAAGTTGTTGAAATGTTACACAGAAAGGATGCTGAAACAACTGACGATGGTACTACGAAGGAACAACCCCATGAGAAAGATGAACTTTAAATAGGTAATTTACTCATACAAATTTTGATTTCTAACAAAATGGATTTAATTCTTTTTCAGTTTGAACCCTGTGTATGCTTGTTTGTCTTCGAGAGTGGCTCATATACAGTGAGAGCTTCTTGAGGATTTCTTATGTAAGTTTGTTTGTATCTCTAGATATACTTATACTCGCACATATTTTTCAGGAACAATGCTGTCTTTCAAATTAATTGGGGTTGCTGCCATGACTTTGGCTCTGGTTTCAGTGTTATCTTGAGGCCTACATCTTGCATTAATGAACACGGTTTCCTTAGCATTTTAGAACTATTAATCAAGTTATCTATTAATTATTTCTATATCAAGCACTTAACTTTGTGAATTGTCATGACTATTACATGTTTCAAATGTAATCTCAGTGGGAATAATAACCCTTGCTCCAAGTTCTTAAGGTTGTCATGGGTAAAGATGGCAATTTGAGTTCATCTTGTATCGATGGATGTAACGATCCTGAGAGTTTTCAAGTTTATTATTCATAGTAAGCTTCTCATCAAGGTCATGCATGATAAAATCATTGTACTAGTATTAGCTTGTACAAAATCAATAAGAAATAGTCGGAATGGAAAATGAACCATAAGTAGGTTGACTGTGTGGATAAGGGTTTGGTCAGTGCCTTGTAACTATCTGTTCGTTGCATGTCTTGTACCATAATGGACTATTTTGGCTCTAATTTTGATAGCATTGTTGTCCAATTTAAGTTTATATGATGTAGCTAGTCCCCTGATACAAGAAGAGCATACGCTAACAGCTCCTATCAGTTAATGGTACATTCCCATTTCCTACTACGGGCTTGTACAGTGGCATTTCCTATTAGCAACTTGTACCATGCCATTCATATTGGTCATTTGTATGGCACATCTTCATATCAATCACTCAGGCAAACATTTTATTTTGATCACTTGTACAATGCATCTTCATATTCATCATCCATATAAGGCTTTTTATATTGGTCACTTTGACATTTTCATAATTTTTATAATTTCATATCATTAGAGAGGGGCAAAGATTTACAATCATCAATTCTAAGGCCAAAAATTAAAACTAAGGCATATGATGATGCATTAAAAGCAATGGTTAATATGTGTACCAGGTTCAATTCTTGTTGAGATCATTTGGTCCATTGTGATGAATCTGGAAGGATAGACATCCTCTAAGTGTAGGACTCCATAGGTGTGTCTTCGGATGTCTCAACCTTTGCTAAGTCATAAGTTTCTGGTTAGTGCTGATTTGTAAACTGTTGATATTAACTTGGGGTTTATAGTGGCAGCCATTTGGTTGACTGCCACTATAAACTCTTTTTATGTTAAAAAAACATCTAATGATTAGATTGAACTTTCCATGAATTACCAATATTGATTTCTTTTGGAAGAGGTATGATATGAAAGAGAAGTCGCTGAATTATTAGAAGGATCATAATATAGGTGTATACAAAATGACCCCATTTTACTTCGAGAACAATAAATCTTGCATTTATGATTGAAATGGTCGCAAATTGTAAAGTAGAAATGCATATTTAAATGAAGAGAGAGAAACATTGCTATGATGGAAAAAGGTGGTTTGCTATCCTATTCATAGAAGGTAATAAAATATGGCAACTCGATCGATTGGAATCATGATTATTTGTTTATTTTAAATTTTAAATAATAATAATAATTATTTTGGTTCATATTCTAAGAAGGGTAGTTGGGTAGTTGGGAAAGGTACATTTTGCATAAATTTAGACAGCACCGTATGAATTATTAAATGCCAAGTTTCTATTTAGCAAATGTTGCATGGTAGTTTCTATTAAATGCTTTTGGGTTGACGTGTAATAAATGCATAGGGGAGTTGGCATTTATGAGTAGGTTGATTTGCTATGGATTGTACGTACTCATTATTTTTTAACTGTGTGGCCCATTGTTACTAGTTAACAATGTGACTCGCCAATATTAGTAGTATCGTCTTTTCATGTTTTCTCATTTTCTTTAATCAAGTTGTTTTATGATGCTTTAATCAAGTTGTTTTATGATGCATTTATTTGTCTTTATCTTTACTTTGAATTTTATGTAGGGCCTAACATATTGTCGTCAATTAGTTGTTATTCTTTTTATGAAGGTTGCACGTGTTTCACGAATATAAGTAAATCAACTCTGAATTGATATATGCCATTATGAAATCGCTATGGTTATTTTTAAAAAAATTGCAAATATATATTTTTAGAGATGTAAAAGTTTTTTTTGTTTTGTTTTTGTTTTACATGTTGTTAGATTATAATAAATAATTGATTGATGCATTTATTATAGTTGAGACAATTCATGTTAAATCAATCAATGGTTTCGTTGGTTGGTAATAATAATAATAATTTATTTTTAAGATCACGATCAAATCACACATCAAATTAGTGTATGAGACCTTCTTATTTTCCATTTTAGTTCTTGGTCCATATCAAATAGTGGTGCATATATATATATATATATATATATATATATATATATATATATATATATGTTGCATATATTAGAGTCATATGACTTTGAATTACATAAGAGTAAATTTTTGGGGTAACGATTTAAAAACTTGTATATTACAAATATGTCAAGTTTTCACACACACACATAGAATGGTTCATAATAATGGATAAATACATTTTTAGGTGCTCACAGGACTTGTTATAGACCATATATCGATATAAGCATATAATTCAAGACTTAAAAAAATAATTCTATATGACAAAAGTAAAGGCAGACTCTCTAGAGACATCAAGACTTGTATAATTGTTCTTTTATAGAGTTTTGTCCAGTTTCTTGGACTTTATACAGACCCAAACAAAAATGAAAATGTACATTTCTTTTCATAAACATAAAAGTCCCAAAACATAACATCTACAACCTTCACACTAAACATCACAAGGCATATTGAGAAGATAAATAAATAATTGCATCCAATGATTCCTCCAACACCATGACTCTAGTTTCAATTTGTTGGCCTTCCTTTGAGAGCCCTTCAACTTCTGTGTTATGCTTTATGAAGAAATGAGTATATGAGATACTTTGAAACAATGTCGAGGCAACTTTTAATTGGTTAGCTAGATGTCCAATGTTTGTAAATGTTGGCTTTAACATCCCCTTTGTTATGACAACGAACAATGATGTTCAAAAGGTATTTTTTTTAAGCATTAGGAAATTAACGTCAACACATAATTCATAGCAATGCATAATCAACACGACATCATAAGTAAAAGCATTACAAGTGACACGTCATCAAATTGAATAATGACACAAAGCCAACACATTAACATAAATAACGACACACGATCAACACATAAACATAAATAGTGACGCAGTTCAACACATCACAATCAACCAAAGAAAATATAAATAATGATCAGCCATGTGACTGCATATGAAATAACTACCCACCCAACCTATCCTGCATGGTTAGGACCTCCAAGACACATAAGCAACGTTCAAGCCCAGGATTCATTCGATTGATTTTGACCACTTAAGGTCTCAAGGCTGGTGACTATTCTGAGAAACAATGAGGTATCTAAATCCCACTAATACAATCAAGCTGAAATCAAATTAGATCAGCAATCAAACTCACGTATCAAGTAATCATGGTGCAAGAGTAATATAATTACTAAATCAATCAACATCATTATTATTTTAATGGCGCAAGAGAATCTAATTATTAAAACGATTATACATCAATTACATAACCAATCATACATCATATTAATTTCAAGGCGTAAGAGTAATCATCAATTTTACTTCGTGGCACAAGGAAATCTAATCACATAACACATTCAAATTCCGGTTCTATTTATCTACACACCAATCATTAATTTTAACATTGAGAAGCAAAATTTATTATCCCAACACATCATATCACATACAATTCATAGTAATCCTCCATAATACTCTACCTGCTTGATTATCAAGCTAACTTGACTCTACAATTATGTCAATGATTAAGAATGTCACCAACCACCCAATATTCACCGTCTCCATAAATATTAACCTCGCTTCAATTTCCGATATAATCATATACACAAAAATAAATGAAATTCAATCGATAGAATACTAAACATATTTGACTTAATTACATATTTAACAATAACCTTGAAATGAATAATATCCAGGTGTCTACAATAGGTAAAGGAAAATATATACTATTGCCTAAGTTCATCAGTTATGCAATTTGTTCAAGGATGGAACAACATCAAGGAGACTGGGTGATCCAGGTGAAGCGGCCGTCGAAGGTAGTAACCTTTCCGAGTCGAGCAATTATCAAGCAAGGAAAGTTGGGCCAAGATTCAACTCTTTAAACAAAAGTCGTGCAAGGAGAGAGCCCCACGATACACACCAGTCAATGATAAGAGTAACATAAGGGTGTTGCAGGAAAGGCCTCAGATTCAAATTGCAGAGGCAATCCGTAAGAGTTCTGTAATGGACAGAAAAGATCACTGCCATTCTCGGATACCAAATCAAAGGACAAGCTCAAGGCGACCCGAGGAATTCTCCTTCCCGTGACCCAACGATTCGTCAGTACGGATCTCAACGATCACCGGTTAAGCAAGCTGTGTGAAGGGCTCGAAATTCCTGCGCGCAAAAATCTCAAGGAGAAGGAAAATCGGTGTGCAGAGCAACGAATTAGAGAGTCCCTGTCATGTCAATTCGCAGAAGCCCTTCCAGATCGTTTTCACCCAGGATTTAACAAGCAAGGTTCCTCAAATTCAACGCCCAAGGAAGAGGAGTTGTCACGAAGATCCCCCCCGAAAAAAACATCAGAAATTAACATTTAGCACAGGCTAGATTCAACACGCGGATTGGGGAGGATGGGCCTCAACCTTCTGGAAGAATCATTTCCCCTCCTCCAAGGAGTCGAGCAAGAAGCTTTCTACGCCAACAGTCTCTAGTTTGAGTTCAAAGGGCAGAGGAGAGAAGGGTCCCGCAGGCCCACAACCCCAAGCATTAGAGCAACAACGCCCAATGCCAATCCATGAACAAGGAGTAAGGGAGATGCAGTTGGGGTTAAAGGCGCGCAGCAGAACGATAAGGTGTAAGTTCAAATCCTTCCTAAGAAACCCAAGCGTTGAGAGAAAATCAATTCATGAGAAGGAGTGTCAAGTTTAATCCGCGCTCAAACACTGTCGCAGAGGTTGGAGAAGATTCAAAAATAGAGGGTCCCCACAACTCAAGGAAAGATAAAGAAAATATGTAATGACAAGCTGTTCGAAATCACACAGGGACAATCCAACACTGCACAACACAACAAAAATCATTCAATCCTTTAATCTATAAAATATACACGCAGATTATACATCCATTTTTATATTCAGCTCGTTCCATATACAATACAGTTACTTTACTGACCAATATAATTAAATTAATCGAAAAACTTGATAAGCATACCAATGCAATTGGCATTCGACATACATACATATATGTATCTACCAACACAATTAATCATTATAGATTTCACAAACCTCAAGGTACTTTCCTAGAATTACAATCACAATTCTATGGAAAAATTCTAAATGCTCTATTATATGAGTAAATCGTAATACAACTACAATTCTCATAATAAGAATATCTAGCGAAAGTGGATTTGAAGATGTTCTCCGGTTGACGATCTTTCCACGCTTCCGCTTTCTAATCGTAGAGACTTCACCGGTACTTTCCTACCAACGTTAGGGGTACTCTTCTTCCCCCTTAGTCCCCAAGAAGCAAGGGGCCACACACACAATCAGAATACCTCTAGCTCCCAGCTCGCCTCGCAAGATAGATCCACCACTCTCTCTCAAGATGGGTATCCCAACTCTCACAAGTAAAACTAGTAAAAAATTATGCAGCATAACTTTACCCATAACCAATGTATCCCTTTTCCCCCTTTTCCCCCTTTTCCCATTTGCTTTATAATAGTTTCCTTAATGACACATTCACTTGCACATTTAATTCACTTTTTAAATAATTATTTAAGAATTATTTCCCCCATACACTTGTGACCCTCTCCATAAGTTGCACAAGAAAATTCCCTAATTTATTTTAATTACAAGTCAATTTCCCCCACCCATCTTAAAATCGCTCCTTAAATCACTCATTCTTTATTTGCCTTATTTCCAATTAATGACTGACGCATTACTAAATTTGAGTTGAGTTAAAATATGAGTCTTCTCCTAGTTAAACTAGTGGTAGTTAGACTCTAGATTCCCTTCTATGCGTGCACTTATTCTTTCATGTTTTAATCCTTTCTTATGTCACATTTAATTTGACATTTTCTTGCACATAAGTGTATTAACTCAATCTTTAGGTTTAACTCATATTTCTTAATTTCTTAAATTTATTTACCTCATTCCTATTTTATTTAATTTATAATTTGGTTTTAGCATTCTCACCAAACTTAGACTTAGGATTAATTTTGAATAGGCTTAGACTTCATTTGGGGTTACAATTACTAAGTTCATTCTTTAATTAATTAATTAATTAATTAATTAATCTAGAAGTGCTCAAGATTTTACAAGGTTTAATATTCGCTCAAAGTTTTCTAGGCCACCTAGATTCATTGACTCAAGTTTTAAATTCTGCCACGTGCCCTTCAAGATGCACTATGTGCTCCAAGGGTGCCACTCGCCTTTGACTCAAATTTTTAATCACGCGACGTGTACTTCAAGACGTACTCCGTGTTCCAAAGGTGCCACTCGCCTTTGATTCAAATTTTTAATTACGCGACATGCCCTTCAAGACGCACTTCGTGCTCCAAGGGCACCACTCACCTTTGACTGGTTTTGGTAGTTGTCCAAACCTTGGAGTCAACACTCCGTTCAGACGACCTTGTGAGAGACTAAGGGTTTCTAAGGAATATAGACTCTGCCTTATTGCGCCCCCCTTAGAAATCTTCGTGAGAGACTGTCTCAGTCTGCCTTCACAACATCATGGATTTTTCGAACCAGGTAATCGTTAACCCACAATTTGAGCCACAACGGGAGTGCTTGTAGGATGTGTCAAGGGCTCTGCCACACCTCTCCCTCAATATCTGGTCTATGTGCATGGCCCCTTTACTCCTTATGTGAGCCAGATTAACAAGCAATCGTCAGCCTGCATCCATCAATGGAACACTGTTAATGATTCAAATACAACATCATAATATATAATCAATCATATGTCACATATGCATAAATGAAATACTCAAACCAATACAATCCACTCCCTGACTCAATCCAGAGTTCAAGGAGGTCCATTGATGCCATCGACATCCAAAATCTGTCAAGTGTCCTGCACACTCAGGGAAACTCGTCAATAACATATGTCAATACATAGACATCAAACAACATAAATCATAATCCATCAACATCATCATAAGAGTCCATAAGCGAAATACATAACCAAATACTATAACCGGATCACTTGCACGCAAGTGTCCTCAAAGAATAAGTCGATAACATGTGCTCGCAAGAGCAGGATGTTACATACACCGCACCCTCTTTTTCTAAACTTCATCTCAAAGTTGTACAATATATAAAATGAAGTAAAAAAAAGCATCTGACAAGATCTATATGTCCAAACCATCAAATAAATATGGGAACTACTGGCACATATCATATGCGTCCTCCGAGGTAGCCAAGTGTGGACTATAATTGTCCCATTGGACCTTGACCTGTTCGACTGTTCGATGCCGTAGTTGTCGAATGCGATGGTCTAGAATGTGGATTGGCTACGCCATGAGTGCATCCTCGTCTGAAACTCGCAAGGAGCTCATGTCAATCACATGTGTAGGATCACTAACTTAATGTCGCAAAACAAATATAAGAAAAACATTGTGCATGTGCTCAAGAATGAGGCTAGGCTAGTCGATAGGCCATGGGTCCTATTCTTTCCACAACTTCGAAAGGCCCCACAAACCTAGGAGAGAGTTTAACACCCTTTCAGAACTTACTCGAACTCTTGTGCGGTTTCACCCGCAGGAAAAATTGGTTGCCAACTTCATAATTGTGGTCAACGTGATGCACATTGACATAACTCTTCTGCCGATCTTGCGCTTCTTTAATCCTGTCTTATTGATTGCATTTGTTATTCCATTTCTTGGATCGCTTCTGGTTCTACCAGGACTCGATCCTCAAGTCGATCCCAACTCAATGGTGTCCGACACGATCGCCTGTAAAGAAGCTCAAATGGTGCCATCTTAATGGTACCTTGATAGTTGTTGTACACAAACTCTACCAATGGAAAGAACTCTTCCCAACGCTTTTGTTGGTTCATCACATACATATGCAACATATCTTCCAAAATTTAGTTCGTTCTTTTTGTCTGCCCGTCTGTCCCAGGGTGATATGTTGTACTAAAGTTCAGTTATGTTCCCAAGGCCTCTCGGAAACTAGTCCAAAAGCATCATGTAAAAACCAATCCTCGATCAGATATGATCCTTCTCGGTACGCCATGTAACATTGCAATCTTGCTGATAAAAACTCTAGCTATGTCTGGCGCCTGATACGTTGTATGCATAGGAATAAAATGCACACTCTTCGTTAGAGTGTCAACTACCACGAAAATCGAGTCGTGCCTCCTTGCTGTCAGTGGAAATCCAACAACAAAGTCCATCGAAATGACCTCCCATCTTGATTCCGGAATGGTGTGTGGCTGTAGCAATCCGGACGAATTTCTATGTTCAACCTTCACTTGCTGACATTCTAGACATATCGCCATGTAATGAACTATATCCGCCTTCATTCATTTGCATAAGAATAAGGGCTTAAGGTATGCCCTCCTCTTTGTGACTCCTGGATGAGCCATGTACACTTATGTATGAGCTTCTCAATTCATCGTTAGGCAGTACGTAAATCCGGTTATTATACCTCATCAGTCCGTCATTTTCCAATGTATAACCTTCAAACCTTGGCACCATCATGGTGTCTTGTCCGATATTGTCCTTAACTTCCTTGTAATAATCATTGTCGATCTGTATAGCTAGAATCTTTTCTCTAAGATTCGTCTGAAGAGGTATCACTGAAAATATGCGTGGTCTCCGACTCAAAGCATCTGCCACTCTGTTCACTGTTCCTTTTATGTAAGTAATCTCAAAATTGTATTCGCTAAGCAATTATGACCAATGCCTTTGTCACGCGTTCAAGTCACTCTGCATAAATATGTGCTGCAATCCAAAGTGATATGTTTTTAGTTCGAATTTCCATCCAATCAGATAGTGTATCCACACTTTCAAGGCATACACAATGGCCAATAATTCCAAATCATGCGTTGCGTATTTCTCCTCATGCATTCTTAAATTCCTTGAGATGTACGCGATCACTCGACCATCTTGCATCAAGATTCCGCCTAAGACTTCTTTGGATGTGTCGGTGCATACCAAAAATTCCTTGCCCATGTTGGGGACTTTAAGTATCGGCGTTGTCATCAACAACTCCTTGAGCCTTCGAAATGCTTCCACGCATTTCTTGGTCCATAGAAACTTTTTGTTTTTCTTCTGCAATTCCATGATTAGATTTGCTATCTTCGAAAAACCTTCGACGAACTTTCGATAATATCCTGCTAAACCCATAAAGCTATGTACTTCTGGTATGTTCGTCGATGCATGCCATTCCATAATAACCTCTACCTTCGCTAGATCCATAGTGATGCCTTCGCCGAAGATAACATGCCCTAAGTAATGAATCCTCGATTGATAAAAATGACATTTCGACAGTTTCTCGTATAATTTGTTTTCTCGTAAACATTGTAGTACCAAACACAAATGTTTGTCATGATATTATGTCGTTCAAGAATATATCAATATGTCATCAATGAATACTTGAACAAACTTGTCCAAGTATTTGCGGAACACCCCATTCATCAATACTCATGAATACCCCCGGGGCATTTGTTAGTCCAAACGATAAAATGGTAAACTCATAGTGTTTGGACCTCGTCTTGAATGCGGTCTTAAGAATATATTCCTCCTTAATTCATAACTAGTGATAACCTGATATCAATGAGATCCTTGAAAACACTGTCGTGCCTTTCATTTGATCAAACAAATCGTCTATTCTTGGAAACATATACTAGTTCTTGATCATGGCCTTGTTCAATTGATGGTAGTCAATATAGAGTCTCCATGACCCATCCTTCTTTCTTATGAAAATAACAGGCGCACCCCAAGGTGACACATTTGGACGTATAAGTCCTAGGTCCAACAACTCCTATAAATCAGGCGTTGACATACGATAAGACATTCCTGCTATCGATTCGGTTCTAGGTTTCCAGTCAATTGTAACACCAATTCTCTTTCGGAGGCAATCCTGGAAACTCTTATGGACACACATCAACAACTATCATACTACCAGGAGGTTTTCTAATCCTTTCGCCTCACCCCTTTTCATTTAGTGCTAATATTGCATATAGCTTGCATCCTTTGCGCATGCTCTTCTGTAGCTGTAGGGAAGAAATGAACCTTAAGGGCACTCCCTCGTTTCTCCCTACGATCACTCTTCTTTGTCCCTCATCGTCAGTCAAAATCAACTGCTTCATCTTACAGTTGAGTATTGCATCATGCAATTCCAAACAATCCATACTGATCATGATGTCATAAGATCCTAAGATCGTGATACATAGGTCGGACTTTGTTACAAAATCTCCCAAGTTAAAGTGTCACATACCCACTACCTAAATCGGATTTTTCTGGTCTTCTGCCGAATCAGAACCCCCGAATTACCTACGGAGGCCTAACGTGAGCTAGCTCTTTCTCTCTCCCCGCTCCCCTATGGTCGCGGGTCATGATCACAGTCCGAATAAACGCAGTACCTCTTTCATACTTTGCGCCTCGGTGCTATAGTGATGTCGAGTCGTTGGACTTGGCAGCCGCCGAACCCCGACAGGGATAGCGATCGGTCAACGGGGACGAATCCCTACAGGGTTAGCAAATGGATAATAGGAACAAATCCCAACAGGGTTAGAGAACAACCAATGAGAAACGACCCCGTTGCGCGGTTAAGTGGAATACAGGTGGCAGAGAGGGAAATGCGACACGGTAGTCAACATGACAGGAGGGGGCCCCACTTCACATGCCACACTATTCCGGACACCCCCCCCATTAAAGGTAGAAAGGCAAGGGGGATCCGGAATGCATCCTCAACCGTAGATCTGGGCGAGTGAACTCTGGCCATCTAGATCTGCTCGCTACTTACCCTAATGCGCATTTGCGCCCCAGCGTAAAACTGGCATCTCTTCCTCGCATCTGACGGTCATCCCAGTCCCAGGATCCTCCAAGAGGATCCTGACCATTCATCAGAGCCTAACCACATGCTAACATCTCGGGATTTATAAGTCTGGACTTCGGGGTTTGAGAGCACAGGGGAACATGCCCTTCGGTATCCCGAATGCTGAAACGTCGAAGTGCTGGACGAGCCTTAATCAGTGAGTAGTCCCTTGGGTTAAGCATTGGTCAATATGACCTCTTCCCATATGACCACAACCTCTCTTCTGTCGGGATTTGTCAAGGCGAGAGCCCGACCTATTGTCAACAGGACTCCCGAATCCCTGATTCCCGATTTCCTGAAACGGGTAATCTCTCGACACGTCACCTCCTTAAATCGGACGGTCCACAACTACTCCGGGGTTTCCACCTTGGAGAGTCTCGATCCCTTGTCACCAGGACTCCTGGTCTCGCGATTCCCGATTTCCCAAAATGGGAGATCTTATGACGCGTGGCCTCCGTCAATCGGACGACTCAGATCTATCCTGGGGTTTTCACCTTGGAAAATCCCGAACTCTTGTCAACAGGAATCCCGATTCCGCAATTTCTGATTTCCCGAAATGGGAGATCTTACGACACGTGGCCTCTGCCAATCGGATGGCCCAGATCCATCCTAAGATTTCCACATTGGAAAGTCCCGATCTCTTGTCAAAAGGAATCCCGATTCCGCGATTCCCGATTTCCCAAAATGGGAGATCTTACGACACGTGGCCTCCGTCAATCGGACGACCCAGATCCATCCCGGGATTTCCACAATGGAAAGTCTCGATCTCTTGTCAACAGGAATCCCGATTCTGCGATTCCCGATTTCCCAAAATGGGATATCTTACGACACGTGGCCTCCGTCAATCGGACGGCCCAGATCCATCCCAGGATTTCCACAATGGAATGTCCCGATCTCTTGTTAACAGGAATCCCGATTCCGTGATTCCTGATTTCCCAAAATGAGAGATCTTACGACACGTGGCCTCCGTCAATCAGACGGCCCAGATCCATCCCGGGATTTCCACAATGGAAAGTCCCGATCTCTTGTCAACAGGAATCCCGATTCCGCAATTCCCGATTTCCTAAAATGGGAGATCTTACGACACGTGGCCTCCGTCAATTGGATGACTTAGATCTACTCCGGGGTTTTTTTTCGCCCCTATACCCTGGGGTCTTAACCCTCAAGTAACTCCTGACCAATCCAACGGCTGTTGGGTTTTTCAGCCTAGATCTGACGACTTAGATAGATTCCCTACTTGTGGGATCTTCCACGACGTCCTGAATGTGGAAAGATCCACGGTCCGAATACTCTCATGGACCTTGGGGATCTACGGTCCTAAACTCTTTCGCTACCCACGAAGACACATGAAATCTAAGTGGTAAGGCATTTAACGCCCTACTTTCTCCTACCAATCTAACAGTCGGGTGTGACCGCAGATTTCCCGATGGAATCTCGTCCATCGATCAACACCTATCAAGGTTAAGGCACTTAACACTCCATCTTCTTCCGATCTGACGGTCATGAGTGACCACAGATATTTCGATGGAATCTCATCCGTCGATTCAATATTCCATCCTTATGTTGCCGTCTTGGGTTTTCAAGAGGATCGTTTCTCCTCATGTAGGGTTACTAAGGCTTTACGCCTTCACATTTACTTTCCGGGTTCTTGATGGGATTTTCAAGGAGGGTATCTCTATGGGGAGATTTACTCAGGGTACTATCTGAGGCAGATAAGGGTATCGTCCACCCAAGAACCAGACATGAAGTCTGAATTAGATTAGTACACATGTAAATAACAATTCATGAGGACATATGCCATATGTAGTCTCTTCCATACAAATATACAACTACTAGTTCTGATCAAAACATCCTACAGACATTCTTACAATGAATTCATTCACAGTTTCACAGCTTATGGGCATAATCATCAGAATAACCCTATATATATATATTTCAAGATGACAAAGGAAAAAAACTTATCAGAAATAACACCAGGGGTTATGCAACTGCTGAGAGGGGTGCTCGTTTCCACCCAACCGTAGGCTTAGCGACTCCCAACGGATTTACCACTAGCCACCCTCGAGCTGAGACCACGATGCTGTGAGACTGCGTCTCCATTTTCCAGT
>ML786646.1:205451-253496 GCA_009831015.1 Picea engelmannii | reverse complement strand
GCGTGTGGCGTGATTTCCCTCACGCTGGTCAGTCATGATGGCTCTACGGATAGGTGGTTCACCTCCCCATCCCTCATTAAACCATCTACCTACCAGCCTGCGAGACATTTAATTCGGGGCCAGCGAGCCGCTTTTGGTTCTCCGAGCCAGTGGAGTCCAAATACGGTATTAATTCTCGGTGGAAGTTAACGCCACCTTTCCAGGTGCCTTCCACCGCCATCGTGGTCTCTTTTTCTGCACATCCCCTCTTAGCATTCCTGCAATAAAATTCATAATGTTATTCACATTTATCGATCTTTTCCTCAAGGTCCATTTACATCACATATTCACATTTATGAGTTTGCCATAGTTCTTGGCCAGTCTAGTTATTTTTACAAACTGGGGGAAACAGGGTGTTACATAAAGTGACAGTTTGAAACCCTTCCTACGACCTTCTGTTTGGTATTCGAAGCCATTTCTATGTATCTAAACGCGTCCTGCTCGACTGCCTTTACCTTAATTCCTTTAAGCATTGCACTAGAAATAAATCTCTCTGTAGCACCGGGATCTCTCAAAACACTAAAAGTTTGGTTGGCGATGGTACCTAATGTATTGAGCATAGTGGACTGGTGCTTGGCCTGGCGGTTATTCACCGCCGCATGAATCCAGTGGGCCTTTCCAAAATCTTCGGTGGGCTTGGTCCTGTTGACCTGACTGCTCTGGCATTCTCAACTGGAAAATCTCGCCGGTAATGTGGCTCTCCACGTTTCCAACATCCGGTCTTCGGTCTAGTACCCCTGGTCCTTGAAGTAGAATCTAATGGCCTACTAGCCTAAGATCCTACTTTGTTCTGTTGACCAACCTAAATTACTGCTGCTGCGCTTCAGATGTCATCTGTCTAGTCGGTCTTGCAGGAGTCCTGCCCTGACCCCCGTTGGTCAACTCTTCCTTCGCTATGAGGGCCTTCTGGACTGCATTGTGCAATGTTTAAGGAATTAAGATCCTCACCTTTACACGAATGTTGGAGTTAAGGCCGAACACAAACTTGTTGACCTTCAACTTCTTTGTTTTTAGATGCGAGGCATACTGAAGTAGCTCCACGAATCATGACTCATACTCTGGCACCATACAAACACCTTGTCATAAGGCGTTGAACTCATTGAGCTAGCACTCGATGAATTCCTCTAACAAATACCTCTCCCGGAACCGCTCCTCGAACAGTTCCCATGACACGTCTTCAATGACCATGTTTAGTTGAGGTAGGAGCGTCTTCCACCACAGAAGAGTGCTCCCCTTCAGTTGAATGACCGCGATGCAAACCTTCATGTTGGAGGTGTAGTCATGAAGTGAAACACACATCGCGATGTTCTCCAACCATGTCTTAGTGGTTGCGCCGTCCGTGGCACCCATGAACTTGAGAAACTTGACCTTCTCAAGTTCTTTGTGAATGCTACCACTGCCAGCTGGAGCGCACTGTGGACCCTCAGGGGGTATAGGTGCCCTGGCCTCATCTCTGTCTAGTTGGTTAATCAAAGCCTATGACATACTCTGAAAGGACTTCATCAAACCAACCACATGCCCCACAAAAATCTGTTCATGTCCAATGACTTGTTCTTCTCCTTGGGAGTTAGACCCTTATGGCATGGATACGGCTAGAGGCGTTGCAACCTGCCCCTAGCACCATGTCGTCTACCTCCACAACGTCCTCTAACTATGATTACTGCAGGGACAAATTTTAATTTTAATTAGTGATAAGTTATTAATCAAGTGTTTAATACAGTGGAAGGCGTGACGATCCACATTCCTAGGGTTGAACCCACTCTAATACCATATGTAACGTCCCCTTCGTTACCACAACGAACAACGATGTACAAAAGGTATATATATATATATATATATATATATATAACATTAGGAAATTAACGTTAACACGTAATTCATAGCAACACACAATCTACAAGACATCATACATAAAAACATTACAAGCAACATGTCATTGAATTGAATAATGTCACAAAGCCAACACATTAACATAAATAACAACGACACATGATCAACACATAAACATAAATAGCGACGTAGTTCAACACATCACAATCAACCGAAACAAATATAAATAATGATCAACCATGTCATTGAATATGAAATAACTACTCACCCAACCTATCTTGCATCATTAGGACCTCTAGGACACATAAGAAACGCTCAAGCACATGATTCATCCGATTGATTTTAACCACTTAAGGTCTTAGGGATGGTGACTGTTCTAAGGAACAATGAGGTATCTAAATCCCACTAATACAATCAAGCCAAAATCCAATTAGATCAACGATCAAGCTCACGTATTAAGTAATCATGGCGCACGAGTAATATAATTACTAAATCAATTGACATTAATATTATTTTAATGGTGCAAGAGAATCTAATTATTAAAACGATCATACATCAATTTTATTTAAAGGCACAAGAGTAAACTAATTACATAACCAATCATACATCACATTAATTTCAAGGTGTAAGAGTAATCATCAATTTTACTTCATGGTGCAAGGAAATATAATCACATAACACATTCAAATTCCCGTTCTATTCTTCTACACACCAATCATTAATTTCAACATTGAGAAGCAAAATTTATTATCCCAACACATAATATCACATACAATTCATAATAGTCCTCCATAATACTCTACCTGCTTGATTATCAAGCTAACATGACTCTATAATTATGTCAATGATTAAGAATGTCACCAACCACCCAATATTCATCGTCTCCATAAATAGTAACCTCGCTTCAATTTTCGATATAATCATATCACTATTTCACAAACATAAATGAAATTCAATCGATAGAATACTAACATACTTGACTTAATTACAGATTTCTCATTAACCTTGAAATGAATAATATCCAGGTGTCAACTATTAATAGGTAAAGGAAAATATATACTCTTGCCTAAGTTTGTCAGTTATGCAATTTGTTCATTAAGTTGGGTCCAATTTATGTAGGTTTGCTGTAGATACTCTAGGTGTTAACACATTAACCTCCTTGTTTTTGACTTATTTTTTTTCCAAATGAAAAATTTCACCTTGTATTAAGTTTGGAGATTTGCCAAATAGATACAATTCTGTGTCTAAAAAAGTGGAGGAGTGTATGCGCCATGCTCATCCAAGATCCCAAATAATATCCCTATCATTATATATGAGGTCTATATTAAGAAGATTTGGAAGAAGTATATCGACCCATCCCCAAATGAAAAAGAAATACTGGCTGAAGAAAAAGACAACCCATCCCCATACAAAGGAAAGTGCCAAATCTACAAGAAAAAATAGTAGAAATGTGAAAACAGTAAAAGACAAAACATCAGACAATGAGCTAGAATAGAGGAAAGTGGTGGGTTTGGCTCTCAAGTCCACCAGTCCAGCGACAACGATGATAGGACAATACCCCAGTGTGTTCAAGAAGAGATTTTTTGGATAGATTATCAGCTTTTGTATTTTTCTCTCTGAAAATATGAGTGAAGCTGATCTTATTGAAGGTCTGGGATAGATCAATTCCAAGGCCACTACTTGTAGCTTTCCTTTTCTGTTTAACCAATCAATAATAATTTTGGAATCTCTTCTCACATGTAGATCCAAAATATTATGACGAGTGGCCAAGGAGGAGGACCCCTCAAAGAAAAGGAAGGTTCCCCCCCTGAAACCTTCCTCCCAGAAGAGATCAAAAGCCCCTATAACTAAGATGCACACTGTTCTCACCTCTGATGATTTCAATTTCATCATAGAATCCCTGAACGATGCTTTTCTCAAGATAGCAGAGAAGCAAGAAGCTAAGCAGGAGGAGATGTATAATAGAATTGAGGTCGAACTCCAAGGGGTGCAACAGGCACTACAATCCAGCCGCGCAGTGTCCACTGTGCCTCGACCACTGGGAACACTGGAACCAGGAGATGAGCCAACCCAACTCCATCGGCTTGTTGATACAGTCGAAGATTGCCTTCGACGAGCACAAGAGGAAACAACGCAAGCCACCCAGGATTTGGTACAAGTATAGGGAGTACTTGTAGAACAACTCCGAGTTGTCGAACAGGAAAATAGTGCTCTCCAAGAAAAGTTTGATGAATAAAAAGCACATCTGCAGCAAGGCAAAGAACAGTTGCTCGCTGAGCAATTCGAAGTGAAGGAAGCGGTCAACAGAGCACTGCGCTTTGTGATTGTCATAGAATTAAAGGCAGAGGATCAAGTCACGAATCAAGTAGAGCAACTTGAAGAAGTGATCCAGAAGCTACAACAATGCATTGCATACCTAGAACTAAGCACTGTGCCCAAGACCCCACAGGAGGTAAAGGACCAAAGCGAAGCAACTTCCAGGAGCATAGTTGAAAGGCTAAAGGTCCTTACCTTAGAATGAAAGCAATTTGTTGATTGCAGTGCCCAGACATATGAGAAACTCACTGAGAATCCAGAGTTGCAGGCACTAGAGTTGCAACTCCAAGAAGTGAACTACCGAGCTGAAAATATATAGGCACAACTGAAGTCCCTATCAGCCGTGGAAAGAATGAAGCGCTCCTAAGAGAAACACACTCCACAACAATAAATCCATACTATCCAGAGCAGAGTTATGGAAATGACTCAAAAACTCCAACCTGTGCAAGATAAGGTCTATCAGTTTTTTATAGAGGTAGAAGGCCAAGGAGAAAAACTAGAGCAGGTTAGCACCGTAGTAGAACAATGCCTAGAAGGACCTGTGAATGATGTAGTCATTCAAGGGTTTACTGAATAAGAGATTGTAGCACAACAACAAGTCGAAGCAGTTCAATCCAAGCTCGAAGCGTTCGAAGCAGAACTTCCTACATCAGAGTGACTCGAGACGAGTCAAAGGTGAATGTTGGGAGCCAATTGGCCCTAGACCAAGTTTTGAGGGATCTGGTTAAGTTTGACCTATTTTCAGACTTTGACAACTTGTCGAAGGAGGAGCGCAAGATGAAGTAGAGATCATCGATCTTAGCCCTTTTTTTGGGTCCTTTTTGGGATTTGGGACTATGTAATGGGTATGGGATGTCGACCCATGGGTTTACCCATGTTTAGGCCTATTTTGTATGTATAAATACAAGGCTAGGCAATGTAAGAAGTAGTTGAGTAGTGTGCAAGTGTTGTGCAAGTTGGCTAAGTGCTAAGAGTTGGATCTATGTGATCAAGAAGTTTAGGGATTTGTGCATACTGTGTGAGACTTGCAGAGCTAAGTGCAAGTTATTGTAATAGGATGTGAAGTGATTTGTTCTATAATGCAAGGAAGGAGGATCTAGCGAGGTGCGCATATATCCTGTCCTAGGCGAAGTAGGGTTTTGAGGCTCTGTGCTTGTAACCGATTGATTGAAGACAATAAAGAAGAAGAGTTGGTGGATGTAGCCCCAGGGTGGGGGTGAACCACGTAAACACTGTGTTGTTCCTCTTTGTGCTTGTCTTGATGTGTTTATAACTTCTCTTGCTAAGTGCTTTGATAGAGATAGATAAATCTGTTGATGCTTTGTGCTAATGATATGTAAGAATGTTAGATCTGACATATATGAAGATTCTTAGTGCTTGATCTGTTAGATATAACCTTCCTATTTATGATAAAGTGCTTAAATACACCAGATCTGAGTGAATGATGCAATGCTCTATTCTATCTGCACAGTAGTTATTGGTTGAATATTGATGAACTGTTGATTCTAAAGTGCTCTGTTAAGTATTATAATCATAGATCTGTGTCCCAGCTAAGTTTGTAGACTCTTGAGTCCTGCAACCACCCCTGACTCTACCTCGGGTGAGACTTCATCTACTTCGCAGGTGTTGCCGAAAGGGCCAATAGTTAGGTTTTTGTTGGTGCACTGTTGTAGCGTTGAACCCTGGGTCTGCCCCTGTGCCAACACATATGTTATTCATTAGTGTCATTGTTGTATGTTCTTATTGCACCTGCACAACAAACATGTTAGTGAAATTATATGAAAGGCAATTTGAAAAAGGAAAAATACTATAACACATGCAAGAAAAGGGACCTAGTTCTGTAATACTACATGCATGAAAATACTTGTTGATTGTTGTTAAACCCTAGCTAACAAGAAAATGGCTATGAAATTGCATTTGAATTGCATGATTTACATGCATATGGTTGAAAAGTTGGTGGCACATTTGGCAAGGTGATAATGCAAATGGTTACACAATGGTTAATGGAATTATGTAGCCGATATGTACATGATATGGATCATTGGTGGCATATTTGGAAAGATCATAGTGCTAATGGTTATGCGAATTGTTATATGGAGCTTGGATTATGCTATGGATTAAGCTAGAAAGGTGGTATGGTTTATTGGTTTTAAATGTTTTGATAGTCTCAATGCATGGGTTGATTAATGGTGTTAATGGAGGGCTCTTTGGCATGTACTGTTGAATTAATGAATTGTAAGTGGAGGCAATGTGCATTTACTGCACGTCACCTTTACCATTACTGTTGGCCTCCACCCTAGTTGGTCTATTGTTTGATCTTGCTGCTATGTTTATGCTCTAGATTTTTAGCAGGGTGAAACTGCTCGACCACCTCTCGTCTTAAGGATTTCGATTAACATGTATGTCTTTTTTTGGCCATTCATGATTTTTCTCTGGTTATGAAATGGTTACTGTCTTAGGTGTATGGGTTTGTGTTTTCCTAAGTGTTTCAATTGTGTGAAATTTGGTTCTGGAAATGAAGAGTGAATGGTTCTTCCTGTAGCATTTCTGAGTTCGTCGTGGTTATTGGTCTTCCTGGGTGACAGTTCTTTTTTATCACTGCTGTTTGGTTGAAAGGTTTTTGTTTAAAGTCTTGGGTGGATAGCTATCTTCACGCACTATCACTAGATCTAATCTCTGGCTTTCTTGGGTTTAATGGTCGAAGGTTTTATGCGTCACTATGTTGTGTTTCACTTCGACATTAGTTGATTGCACCTCTAGGGGTCACGAAATAATGTTCCTACTCTTCCTCGTCCCTATCTGCACCTCTGTGATGTGATTGTTGACCAGAAAGCATGAGGGTTGTTGGCCCTGGACCAGGTTTTGTGGAAATGATGGTCATGTTTGACCAATTTTGGGACTTTGACGGGCTGGTCGAAGACGGAGCGCCAAGCGAAGTGGAGATCACGAGACATCGCCACCTTTTAAGGACTTTTTGGGTTTTGGGTTTATGTAACAGGTATGGGGATGTTGGCCCATGACTTTACCCATGTTTAAACCCTTTTGTAATGTATAAATAGAAAGATAGGCGATGTAAGAAGAGAGTACTAGTCATTGATCGACTTAGTGCTTGACTAGTAGGCTTTGTGTATAGATATGTTGAGGCTTGCAGAGCTAAGTGAAAGCATTTTTTAGTGCTTTGTACGCAGATTATGTAAGGCTTTATTCTTTGACCTAGACTCGGGGAAGGAGGATCTGGTGAGGTGCGCACAGATCTCCTATCCTATGCGGAGTAAGATTTTGTGGCTCTCTGCATGTAGATGATTGATAGAAGACAATAAAGAGAAGAAGAGTTGGTGGACGTAGCCCCACGCTGGGGTGAACCATGTATATCCTGTGTTATGGTTGCTTTGTGCATTATGGTTGTTATATTTTTCATGTGATTTATTCCTAGTGCAATAATGTATGTTTAGATGAATCTGGTAGGATAGCTTACTGCTTAGCGATGTGAATGAATTCTAGATTTGATTTATCTCTATATGCTAAGTGCTTGAATGTGTTAGATCTTGATGAATACTGCACTGCTCTATAATTTGGGTTTATCTGCATTGTGAATAAGGGTTAAATACTAATGAATGACAACTACTAAGTGCTTTGTTAGAGTGTTATAATCACAGATCTGTGTCCCATCTAGGTTGCAGACACTTGAGTCCTGCAACCACCCCTGCCTCTACCTTAGGTGAGACTTCATCTGCTTCGTAGGTGTTGCCGAAAGGGCCGGTATTTAGGTTTTTGTTGGTGCACTGTTGAAGCATTGAAACCTGGGTCTTCTCTGTGCCAACAAGGGTTATACCCTATGTGTGTTAAATAATCTTTGCAGGCCAGACTAGAGCCCTACTTGCCTGTTTTGGCCTCTGTCATGGAATTGTTTCCTGAACACAACGAGTCATAGCCCTCCTTGTGTGTACACCTATGGCCTCAAAGTTTCACTATTACAAGAAGTTGGCTCTGTTCCTCCTGTGATGGTTACCGAGAAAACCCTTAGTCTAGAGTTTCATAGGAAGACCGTCGAGCCCGTGAAATTGCTACGGGTTATTGTGGTCGATTACTTTGAATACGACCTTTCCCATTGGTAGTATGGCAGTCGTGTTGGTATGGCATGTAGTTATTTCCTATCTGATAATAGTGATTAAGCTTAAATCACCAATTACACTTCTAAAGTTCACAATCGCCCTCCTTATGTCAAATGACTCAGTATTATTAATGGAGAAGGCTCTACCCCGATTCGATTCAATGCGAGAGTATGCATAGCTACCACAACTTGTTCGGTTGATTGATTTCCTACCACAGTGGGAAATTATTGGTTGTTATACAGTCACTAGTATTTACACTTATGATGATTTGGATGATGGCTGGAATTGGTTACAAGTGCTTGGTTTTGTTCACACATGTCACATTCTATGTATGGTGTTTTGAAAAGTAAAAGAATGGGCATGGTAACTATGGTGTTTTTTGGGGCCGAATGACTACTGAATTGGATAACTATAGAAAGTATATCCCCTGCATCTTTGTGCTTGTTGGTTGTATAGAACTGAGTGTGCACAACATAGTCGATCACGGGTGACTAAATCCAAGCAATCTTATAGGTTAACACGATATGTTGAGTTATTATTGTGGCTGTGTGTTTGTTGTGTCAAGTAGAAATGTTGCACCGAGGAGTTTTGTTGGCTGCGCACTGTGTATAATATGGAAGCTTGTTTTTCATAATCAAGGGTGCCCACATATTTTTAAGCATGTTATTTATTGCAATCGACCACTGGTTAAAGAAGGCATGCTATTGGTGACAATCGGGTTGGATAGGTGGCCCATTTTTCAAGTCATATTGATTTTTTTTTGTTTTTACAGTGGCAGAACTACATTGCCTAGGGAAATTACTCCTGCATAGATGGTGTCTAAATGGTGGCTATTGGTTGTATGATTAATTGTCATTTCAGGCATGACAATCTTGTCTTGATTATTTTTTGTTACTGCATATATATGTGAATGAATATAATTGCATTAAATTGATGGGCCCGATTGCAGTGTTAATGACTTCATTGTTAATTTGAAACATGAATTTTGCAACACTGTTGTGGATTGAAGAAATGCATGGGTAATGGTTGATTTTTGATAGTTACAAATTGGAAATGGGTACTGTGCGTAAATTGTTATAAATGCAAAGTATGTGAATGAAGGGAACATAACCACTTACAATTTATGTGGAATATTTACTGTTTTGTGATGACATTGTGTTGCATATTCATACTGCAGAATGTTTGATGGATCACTTGATTAATTTCATGAACAATAATCGTTATCCTCCCCTTCCATTATCTCATTTTCCGCTAATTACAAACCCTTCACATATCCCATATTCATTTTTCACTCCCTTTTCTGATATTGATTACAGCCAAGATAATTTTGTGTTAAAATGGATGAAAGTGTCAGTGTCTTGGGTGGATTGCAGTGAGGTTTTATTGGTCTTCTTTACAGTTGATTATTGTTGTCATTGAGAAGTGACCGTTTTTTTTCCTCGCCTTTCATTATATCATATTTTCGCTCAATACAAACCCCACACATATCCTAGGACCCTGTTTTCACCCCCCTGCTCGTTGATTAACAGTAAAACAATTTGTATGGATTAGATTGCATGAATATGATACATTCTGAGCCAAATATATTTCATATTTTTAAGAGTTGTCATATATGGTTATTTAAAAGACTATTTTCTAATTGATCACGCATGAAGGATGAGTTTTTTCAGTTGAGAAATCCATGGCTGAGGATAGAAGAAGAAGCATGATAAGGTTTTCTCTTTGAGTTTATGTTGAGATAGTTCATTTTTCATTCATTCATATATTCTTCATAGCCTAATTCTCTTTTGTGATAGTAGGGTATTATTGTAGAAAACAATATTCAACGCTGAATCAAATAATTCAGACACTTGTTTTCAGAGGTGTTGATCTATCTTTGATAGTCTGTGTAGAATTGTCTGTTTGTGAATTAATTTTCATGACTGATAAAGGCTATTGTTCAGAGTCGAGTGGGGAACAATATGTGGCAATATGATCCATCTTTTAGAGTTCAATTTTGGTTTTCTTTCAGAGGTCCTTTTGTATGTTCCATCGAGGATGTCTAGGTTTGACTTTGGTCCAAGATTTCTATATGAGATTTTGCAAAGAAATGAATCTTTGGTGAATTGGAATGAAACAAAGGATTGCTTTATGTCTCAACTATCTTTATTATCATCTTGGTGTCTTTACTTCTGTTCTTATATTCATTTCAACAACTGTTATGTTCAGAAAATTACATAAAAAGTGAATTTCCGGCAAGCTTTTTTTGTTGATAAAAAACTAGCCTAAGCACTCGTAATTAATACTTGTGAGTTGTAAAGGTCTTCTATTAACATCAGGTCTTCAAGCATCCCAAGGAAGAAAAACCCAAACACAAGATCGTCTTGAATTCATAGTTTAAAGAAAACTGAAGAACATCACAACAATATTATAATCAAAATTCATCATAACACAACCACAACAAAATCATGTGGATCCTCCAATCATGAACACTTCAACATAAGAGGTAGAAAGATGATATAAAGAGAAACTGACTTCTACTAATAAAAAATTCTCAGGTCTAATACATAATAAGAGAACAGTCTACTAAGTCAAAGAAAATTACAATTCGGGATCCTCAACTCAACCATTCCACACCCCCTTCATCATTTGGAACATGTATTTATAAAAAAAAGAAAAGGAAACAACAAGAGGTGCGAGCTGGCCCTTCCTCACATTAGATTATCCAACAACAATTATCAATTGAACAACTGTGCTAGCAGCTATTAACAAACTGCTATAAAAAAGGAAACATGCTGGCAATCGATCCAACAATACTTAAATGATGCTTCCTCCCTTGATGCACATCCTCTTGCATGCCAAGTGTCCTGTAGAGGTTGTAAGTTGTCATCATGTTGCTAGCTATTATCTCATCCATTCTCCACATCATCAACCACTAACAAGAATGATAACTCGAGCTCCATGATTATTGGTACCTGTTGGTAGCGATTTTTTGTAGCGTCCCCACCAAATTCCCTATAATTCTGTAGCACGACCTCAAAAATAGGCATGCTGAAATGGGTAGCGCTAGGCTTGTGTGTCTATGTGTAGAATTCGGCATCTGTCAAAATTTCGGTAGCGCCCACCTGTCATTACACTGCTCAGGATATTTGGTAGCGCACTGTGGAATACACAATGCCCAGGAGATTCGGTAGCACACTGTGGAATACATAGCGCCCAGGAGATTTGGTAGCACACTGTGTGGCAATCACAACACCTAGGAGATTTGGTAGCTCACTGTGGAATTTGCAGCGCACCTCCTTGTGCACATCCATTCCTGAAAACGATTGAACGAGCGAGAAATTGGGAACATCATCATATATATCGTGGCTACATTTAATTCTTCAACACCTACACAATCACTTGGCACTTGACATCTTGCATTGGGCGTGTGTTGGTTTATGTATTGAATATGGTGTTTGGTATATGAATTAGCTCGATATGTAGTGTGACTTAGGATTAGGATTAGAAGTTGACACTTTTAAATCACACATCGCATTTTTTGATGATATTTAATATATATATATATATATATATATATATATAGAACTAGGGCTTGAGATTCAATACAATTTATTTGTATTTTTGTATTGCAGGTCAAGAGGGAAAATTCAAAGGATTTATGGGCAAAAGTGATCAACGAGAGATTGATGTTAAGGAAACTTGCCAAAAGACTTAAGAAAACAATAAATCAAGTAGAGAGTGATGAAAACGCTCTCAAAAATACCATTGCATTTTGATCGATAACATCTGGCTCCAACTGGGATGGAGACCTCCCTATGAGGCTCCAAGAATGTAGTAGTTCTAGTCGCCTTGTTCATTTGGCTATGGAGTCAACAGTCAACCATTTTTTGCATTCTCTCAAAACCTGCCTTTATTCACACAAACTGAATGCTATTTCTACAAAATGAAGGAAAAGAAATGCTTGGGCAACGAGCTTATTTCCTACACTACCCCACTCTAACATATATATAATTGGTTAGGTAAAGGATGATTTCCATAACAACCATCCAAGAAATTTCAATACTGAAATAATATCATCCATACCACCTATCAATAAATGATGTCTGAAATGTAACAACAGTGATAAAAACTCATTCAGGAAACCATACCCACTAGGAAACATTTGCGAGCTAAGGAAATTAGAAAATTTCAAGTTCTCTGAAATGTATGATTCCATGAAGGCTGCCACTGGGTCTTTGAAATTGATATCATAAACATGTTGATCAAAGGAAAACACCTGCTCAACCATGACATCCTCTTTGATGGAAGACTGATGAATTTCTTATTCTCTTGAGAGCCACTTGTGATCATAAAAAATGGCAATCTGCCTCTCTTCAGAATCATGATCATAAGATGATGAGAGAGCAATGTTTAAATGACAAGGATTATGATCACATAGGAACATGTAGTTTCCTACACCATCATCGGTTACCACATGCTCAAAATGGTTTGAAAATTGATTATAAAATTCACATGCATACCTATCTCTAGAATACTCTGCAAATGTTGAAGAGTTCAGATATGAATTTGAAATAAGCTCACATGCTTGCTGCTGTTCCAAATCTGCTTCACATTCATTACCTTCCTGCTCAAAAATTGAGCCATACTGACATTCTTCTTGCTCACGTGCATGTATATTTTCAAAGTAAACCCGCTCTTGGATCCTCCTGGAAGCATGGACGTTATCCTCCACCTCTTGAGCATCTTCAAACAAGTTCCTTAAGGATGAAGACTTCCTTTCTAACAGAAGAAGAACTAAATAAGAATGCTGAGCCATAACATAATATACCATGGTAGCAATCTCTGTAGGCTGGATCTCCAACGGCATGTCATGATAGATGATGCAAAACCTTCGATTGAAAATAGGAAAAGCTTCGTCCTGCTCTCTCTTTAAAGCATAAAAGTCAGCAAAGTATGAATCTAATGATTTATTTTCACCCCAATGCTTCCAAAAAGCATTAGAGAACTCGATCCAAGAGCCAATGGAATCAACTGTCAGACCCTTCAACCATACATCAACATATCTGAACAAAGACTTAGAGAACAATATCATGATCACATCATCATGTATAATCTCAAATACATCAACAACATCCCCAAAGGATTCCAAGTGCCTCTCAGTTGAAACTTGATTTTCTCCAGAGAACCAAGGAAGATATTCAAAGCACTCAAGAAGATAAATATGAAGGAGATAGGGAATCCTTAAGGGCTTGAACATCTTCATTTTGATTTTAATTTGAAAAGCAGTGGGCTTATTATGAGAGTTAACAGGTTGATGAAAAGGTTCAATAGTAATGCCAAAAAGTGTTGAGCTCAGGATAGGTTTGAAATCAGATCCGACCTCTATAAGGTTACATGGATGATCAGATTCAAGGGAAATTTGAATAAAATGATCATATTTATGAACAGGTTGAGGTAAAGAGACTGAATTAATATCTAGAATACAAGTAGGCTACAAGTTTTCCTCTTCTAAAGATGGATATATAAAATAAGGATGATGATCATCTGAATATATAAAACAGAAAATGATCCTTTTTACATGCGAAGGGAAAAACATGAAAGAGATGATAAAGAACAACAAGAGTTTATGTAGAAGACTAATGAACTGATACCTGGATTTAGAATTCAACCTCTTCATATTCCTATTAAACGAATCCTCCCCAGTGGAGTCTTTAATCGTGGAGTCACCGGGAAGATTGCTACAGTCAATTATGTGTCCTTCCTTTGTTTGCCATCAAAGTCATATCTATGTCATTCTTCTGAGGGAAACTGTCTTCACTTCTGTTCCCCAGCAATGACACCATTTATGTTATCACTCCAAAAGTCACCCTAGACTGTAATTAGGTGAGCTTGGTAACATCAAAAGATTTTGTAAATGTAAATGAGTTTTTAAAAGGTCAAATGGAAAAGACTCAGAATAATAAGGTTTTAACTCAGAAATCTAGGCTAGCATGCACAAGAAAATGAGGTCTTCATTAGCTTCAGTCAATGAATAGGAGTAAAAGTGAATAGGAGGAAGATTTAGTGAGGGAGGTGTAAAGGTCTGCTATTAACATCAGGTCTTCAAGCATCCCAAGGAAGAAAAACCCAAACACAAGGTCCTCTTGAATTCAGAGTTTAAAGAAAACTGAAGAACATCACAACAGTATTATAATCAAACATTCATCATAACACAACCATGACAAACTCATGTGGATCCTCCAATCATGAACACTTTAGCATAAGAGGTAACAAGATGATATAAAGAGAAACTGACTTCTACTAATAAAAAATTCTTAGGTCCAATACATAACCAGAGAACAGTCAACTAAGTCAAAGAAAATTACAATTCGGGAGCCTTAGCTCAACCATTCCACATCCCCTTCGTCATTTGGAACATGTATTTATAACAAAAAGGAAAGGCAAATGAAAGAGGTGCGAGATGGCCCTTCCTCACATCAGATTCTCCAACAACAATTATCAATTGAACACCTGTGCTAGCAGCTATTAACAAACTGCTATAAAAAAGGAAACATGCTGGCAACCGATCCAACAATACTTAAATGACGCTTCCTCCCTTGATGCGCATCCTCTTGCATGCCAAGTGTCCTGTAGAGGTTTTAAGTTGTCATCATGTTTCCAACTATTATCTCAGCCATTCTCCACATCATCATCCACTAACAAGAATGATAACTTGAGCTCCATGATTCCTGGTACCTGTTGGTAGCGTCTTTCAGTAGCGATCTTTTGTAGCGTCCCCACCAAATTCCCTGTAATTTTGTAGCGCAACCTCAAAAATAGGCATGCCGAAATGGGTAGCGCTAGGCCTGCGTGTCTCTGTGGTAGCGCCCACCTATCATTACACTACTGAAGAGATTTGGTAGTGCACTGTGGAATACACAACGCCCATGAGATTTGGTAGCACACTGTGGAATACACAACGCCCAAGAGATTTGGTAGCACACTGTGGAATACACATCGTCTAGGAGATTTGGTAGTTCATCGTGGAAATCACAGCGCCCATGAGATTTGGTATCTCACTATTGAATTCACAGTGCACCCCCTGTGCACATCCATGCCTGAAAATGGTGGAACGAGCGAGAAATTGGGAACATCATCATATATATCATGTCTACATTTAGTACTTCAACACCTGCACAATCACTTGGCACCTGGCAGCTTGCATTGGGTGTGTGTTGGTTTATGTGTTGAATATGGTCTTTGGTATATGAATTAACTCGATATGTAGTGTGACTTGGGATTAGGATTAGAAGTTGACACTTTTAAATCACACATTGCATTTTTTGATGATATTTAATATATATATATATAAAATATATCTTTATGTTTGAAAATCTAAAAGTCATAGAACTAGGGCTTGAGATTCAATACAATTTATTTGTATTTTTGTATTGCAAGTCAAGAGGGAAAAGTCAAAGGATTTATGGGCAAAAGTGATCAACGGAAGCTTGATGTTAAGGACACTGGCCAAAATACTTAAGAAAATGATAAATCAAGTAGAGAGTGATGAAAATGCTCTCAAAAATACCATTGCATTTTGATTGCTAACACCAAGGATTTATTCAAAGCATCGAAGGACTCCTGGGCTCACTCATCCTAGATAAAAGGAGCATCCTTCTTCAAAAGACGCATGGAACCCTTAGTGATATTGGCATAGTTTACTATAAACCGATGTAAAAATTTCTCTTTCCCTTGTAAACCTTGAAGTTGTCTAATAGTGTGCGGGGGAGGCAATCACAGTATTTCCTCAACCTTTAACAAATCTACCATGATCCCCGTCTCAGAAACTAGAAATCCCAAAAGACGACCAAACCTAATGCAAAAGATGCACTTATGAGGGTTCAACCGGATTCTATAGTAACGACATCTTTAAAAAATGAGCTGAAGGTGCATATCGTGATCCACTCTCTTATGAGAGTGAGCAACAAGATAATCAAGGTAAGCTTCAACTATATGCTTAAGATCATGAAAAGCGAAGGTCATGGCATGTTGGAAGGTTGCTCCGATGCTTTTAAGGCTGAAAGGATTTTTCCAGTACGTGAAAGTACCCCAAGGACAAATAAATTTCATCTTGTGTTGATCCTCAGGTTTAATTTGAATTTGGTTATACCCTAAAAATCTGTCCATAAAAGAAAACACTTTGCTTCACGCACACTCGTTGAGAATCTGATCGATGAAAGGTGTCGAGAAGTTGTCTTTAGGACAGGCTTTGTTCATGTTATGAAAGTCCATACATACATGGATGGTTCCTTTCTTCTTATTCACAAGAATGGGATTGGATACTCATTCAGTCAAGGGAACCGGGTAGATGAAGCCATCATTAAGTAGCTTCTCCACCTCTGCCTTAATAGCAGGGCCTTCCAGGGATTGACAACTCTAAGATGTTTTCGAACAGGTTTAGCATCTGGGTAAGTTCTAATATCATGTTCGACAATTCGAGGGTCAATTCCTGGCATCTCTTCATATGACCAAGCAAATACATCTCAAAATTCCTTGAAGAGTTCGGTGTAGATCTCAATTTCCTCCGGCGAACAGTCCGCACCGATATGTACGTTTTCAATATTTCCAAGGGTACGAGAGATATCGATCGTGACGGTATGAGAAATACTTTCCATATTTGTTTTTTCATAAATGTCGTGCATATCAAGTGGAAATACGGTGTGACCGACTATCTCACTCAAAGTAGATTGAAAGTCATCTTGTTTGATTCTTTCAAGCTCTGGGAGAAAATAAGAGCAGTGATGCATATTATCCCAAGGTATGTCATAAACATTCATGGCTTCGATGATAGCTTCTTCTGAAGGCAAAGTCCCATCGAGGCAGTCATGTGAACAAGAAAATGAAGTGGCCCACACGGGCCTAAGAATGGAATCCTCCTCGTCCTTCGGTGAGGTAACAGGATTGGGATCGACTGAAGAGTCAAGAAAAACTTGATACAAAATCTCCATTGTCGATAGTGGCATGGCTAGTCCAGCATATGACTGAGCTTCACAAGATGAATTCGGGGAAGGTAGGGCCACTGATCACTAAAATAGGAAGTACGGAAAGGAATGGACCTCTCTGTTGAAATGGGCCTACTGGACATGCCGTAAACATGGTGAGGCGGTGCCATGAAGTCGAAAGTACCCATAAGGGAAGAATACATTCTGACACTAATATTCTTAGTTGCTGGTTGATAATTGTCAATCACAGGGATCGATGGTCCAACAGATGCATTAGTACTAGAGTACGCAAAGGATAATTAGTTGATTGTCATGGTATTCCCTTCATGAGAAAAACAAAGAGTACATAAGACAAACGATATGACGATGACCATAGCATAGGTCCAATTGTATCCTAGTAACATGTTATAATCTAGAGGCACGTCAACTACCTCAACCTCCACCTCTACCATCTTCCCACCTAATTGGACCGAAAAGGCAGGAAGAATACCGTGAGGGAGGAAGGAATGACCGTCAAAAGCAATCAACATGTTCGATGAATTAGAAAGACTCGGAGAACCAAGAGCTTTCGAACATATCAGAGACATCACACAAGTGGCAACACCTTCATCAACAACCACTCGTTTGATGGTATACTTAGAGTACTCCACGTGGATTTGGAATGCCACATGGTAAGGCAAGCGAGGCTTCACATATGTGACGTCAAACTTGATAATTTTTTAACCACTAGGTTATAGAGCTCCTAACACAAATAGTAAGGAATTCCTCTATGAAGGACATGTCTGGAGTACCTCCAAAGCTGACATCATACAAGGGGTTTGACCCAGGTCCTCAACAATAGAGTATTTCTGGGCGGCTCTAGCATTTGGATTGTGGGTAGAACGCTTGAGTACTCATTTCGTAATACAAGGTGGTGGCTCTAGTTTTTCAATATGTAAATTCATCTATGGAGGAGGAGGAGGAGATTCTAGACCAGGCATAGCATGTAAAGAACTATAATCTCGAGATCGAGTGGCTACATTAACTTTCACATCCACCATATTTATACACAAATAGTCGCCATCTTGAAATGGCGGGTTTTGACCCCCACTAGTCGCATTTTCGACATTTGAGGAACTTGAGGCCATGTGCTGGTTATGTGGAAAAGAATTCATCAGCACGGTGGGCGATAGAGATAATAGCCTCGTAGCTTCCACAAGTTTGGGGCATAAATGAGTAAGGTGGTTGTCTGTACAAAGATTACAGGGAAATTTCACCTTACATCTTTTTCTCTTGCCCTCTCGAACATTATTATTTGTCTTCTCATTATTACCATTGCCCTTGGGTTTATTACCATTTTTCCCACCCTTACGATTATTGCATCCTTTCTTCTTATTCCCGCTTGGTTGCTAGTTACCATTTGGGTTAGCCAACGATTGCACGAAATGTACATCCACCGACTGAGTGGGGTTGGAAGACACAGATGAAGATGACCCTCCTACAGACTGGTTTAGGGACAACACTTTCAAATGGATTTTCATCGAGTCTGCGGATTTTACATTGGCAGAGCCTACAATGCCATCGGCATGAGGTCCGAGATTTAGTCTAGGGTCATAAGTTGACCGCGCTGCATCTGGAAGAATGTGGTATAACATCCCAGACTGAGCATATATAAGGTCTAACTGTTGGGTTTTGAAGATCACTTCTTCCTTAGTGGTAATCCTAGATGTAGCAACGTCCTTTGAGATAGGAGAGTGTAAAGAATTAAGGAACCATTCTAAAAGAAAGGCTAGGGGTATAGGGGTATTAATCAATCTTTTCTATCTGTGCCACTCCTAGATATGATCCAAGATATGAGTGGTGGTGTTCTGGCGTAAAGTTGATAGAATTTCTAGGTCAACATCGTAACAAACCAAAAATTGGAAGTGGTTAAGGAATACCAACACCATCTGAATAAAGGTCCCATACGCCCCCCTAGGTAGCTCAATATACCATTTCACAAAAAATTCAATGAGGGTGTGTTGAAATAATCTTAATCGAATGGAATCGTCTTTAAGGGAATTCGAGGAGCACCATAGGTGAAAGGTAGTAATGTGATCACTAGGATCCTCACCATTATTACCTTCGAACTTCATAATTTTCGAGGGAAGCTTGGTTGGGACAGGGGTCCATGTAGGATCATCAATCACATGGTATTTCATCAAATTAGACAAGTCTAGAATATTAAGAGTGGCCAGAAAAGGGAGACAGGGTTGTGGCATATGGCCCCAAGCTCCCTGGAAAGATTGTGCTTGCGGAACTGTAGCCCATCCAGGGTTTTGGTAAGCACCATGGCCCTGTCTGGGATTGTAAGGCTCTCTTCTGGGATGATTCATAAAAGGTTGGTTGGGAATCACCCCAGTAGGAATGTTCTGATGGGGATTATAAATATTTCCCCTAGTCGGATTGGATCCAGGTTGGGGGTTTCCCAAATCTTGAAACTGACCTCCTCTGGTGTGAATTTGGAGGATAGAGGTGGATTCTTCATGCCAAATGTATTGTTCGGAATCGACACCGAGGAGGTAGGGGTATAGGACGGAACTTGAGCGAAAGCTTTTCTTCTAGGTTGTTGTTCCACATAGAAGCAAGAGGATTAGACCTGGGTTAAAAGCAGGAATGCCTCCCGTATTAGGAGTCGTTTGAGGGATTTGAGAACCACCAAACAAAAATGGAGTGTAAGGAGGTGTAGTGCCCCCAAGCCCAATATTAGGGCTAGCCGCTGGGATGGCATTCGAAAAATGCGAAGTAAAGTTCGACATACCATAGGAAAAAGGAATAGAGGCCATAGGGATGGACTGAACATTATAGCTCGGTGAGTGACCAAGAGACCCAAAAGGGTTTGAGGCAAGAGATTGAGCATTCACTATAGGCTGGGCCATAGTAATGATAGGTTCCTCCGACACTTCAAACATTATGGTTGCATGAGTCGAAGGGGTGCCATTAACTATAGTGGGTGTGGGAGTCAAAGGGATCCCAATGTTATGAAGACTAGGTTCAATACTTATCCTTGTAGAATCACAAGTTTGAACAGTGGAGGTGTGTGTACCACACCTAATAAATCTGTTCATTTTAGAAGGCAAAGACTCGAAATCCAGTGGTAACTGTAACAAGCGACGGTACCGACAGGGACGTTGGTTCGACTCCACGATGACTTAAAACTCTAAAGACAAAAAAATAAATCCTAAGGCCAACTAGTAATCAAAGAGCACACCCAAATTCAAATGAAAAATATGCACACAAATGGGTTAAAGTGACTGAAAGTGGCCTCCCTCCCTAAAGAAGGTATGTCTCTCCAAAGAGGGGCCTGAGACTACCTACTAAAGATCAGAGGTAACATAATCAATTATAAGGGCCCTCGTGGGCTTAACGACCAATCGGTCAGATCCCCCCCGAGAGGTAATCCTCAATAAAGGCTATGTGTTGTCTGACCCTTATCTGACCGAGGGTACCTACAGAATAACCCCTCTAAGTAACCTATGTGGCATCGAAGTCAAGCAACTAATAAACCACTGTATAACTTTTTAGCACTCTGTAAATCTGTTCGGCTAATAAACACATGATGAAGGAAACTTTTTCAAACCAACTTTGACACTCGAAACTAGCCTTTCGGATTTGGAGAGGGCTCTCTCAGAAATGGTGAAGTTTCCATGCAGGATATGGATTTGAAAGAAGTGGCTAGATTTAACACCTAGGATATGATGGGTTTTGGTTATATTGGCACAAGAAAGTGAGACTTAGGCTATGGAGTCAGTCTGAGGGAAATACGAGACAAATGACTCAGTGACTGGACTCAAGAGGATAAGGCTAGGCGAGCAACAACCCTCACTATAAAACCATAATGTGTGGCAAGAGAAATTAAAGGAAGTAACTCAGGAGCGCTGCTGTGGACAAATTCAGAGTTATCTTTAGAGGAAAACATTTTGTGTAAGTGGCGTGAATAGGGGGCGCTGTACAACGAATCCGCAAGTTCGATAATTCGTTCCGAAATAGACAGAAAGAGATATGAAGTAAATATAACAAGAAAGAACATATGTGAAGAAAGAAGAACAATACATCCAACTATTACAACTAGAATCTTATCATCAAGCTATAGGACCTTTGCATTAAATTCCGGTCAAAACTCAGATTACATACAATAGCTATCGTCTACCCAATTTCCCAATCAACCTTGTTTACATAAAAATGATCCCCTTATATAAAAAGATAATGTCACCCTTGGCTGTCAGGGTCGAGCTACTCTCTCCTGGAATCATGGATCTGTTTTCTTTGAAAGAGAACAATAACTTCAACGTATTCACCAAAAATAGAAAACCCAACTTTTCCAAATCATAATCGTAACCAAAATATTCTTTATAGTCATTGATCATGATCCAAATTCGACCATATGGTTGTGATGAGCCATCATTTTCATTACATAACACTCTATCATCTCTGCACAACAAGTCTTCTATGCAACAATAATCTCTCTCGGTTTCTTGAAATTCATCTCCAGCTGGCCGAAATACGTGTTGCAAAAACATGTCTCGGACAGAAAATCACGAAAACTGAAAAATAGGGCTCAAATATTCTTTTGAATCTCCCCATCTGTGACACATTTTACAAATATGAGAGATGTTTTTATTATTTGGTTTGTTCTCGACAAAAACCTCTCTGAGATTTTCAAAATTCCTCTCTAGTTGGTCGGAAATTGATCTTGAAGTTGACCACTAAACCAGTAATTTGTGTAGTGCGACCTGTAGCCTATGCGCAGGAAAATCCACTACATGATAGCATCCTATGCGCGACAACCCACTGCGCGACGAAATCCACTACGTGACAACATCCTATGTGTGACAACCTTCTTTAAGTGAGAGAATCCTATGCGCGACAACCCACTGCGTGACGAAATCCACTGCGCGACAACATCCTATGTGCGACAACCTTCTTTGTGTGACAACATCCTATGCACGATAGCATCGTTTGCGCATAGACATTCTATTCAAAACAACATCTTCTGCATGACAACATCCTTCGCACGGTGTGCAAGGAATTTTACAGTGCAGAATGAATTTTGCACCGTGCAGTTGCAAATTGAAATGGGAATAAATAAATGATAAGCTTCCTTTTGAAAATGGCCATTAGAGATGTTAGATGATGCCAGACATAAAAACAACATGGGTGATGACAGGCATGACTTTGCAAATTGTTGACAAACCTATAACCTTAGCCATAAAAATCATGGTGCTAACAACTGGCTCCAACGGGCATGCTATCCTCCTTGTGAGGTAGCAAAGAACAATAGACGAGGTGCCAATCCATTAGGCTTCTCCCCAACTCAACTTTCCAATTGTAAATTGTAACCTGCATCCGCTGAAAACCCAAAACTGTATATGCTCCAAACTGATGAAACTAAGCTAAAAAAGAAAACTGCAGATTGCTAAAAGAAATGCTCGTAGTACCAAGCATATTCACACTCCTACCTACCCTAACTGTTGAAAAATATTTCAATCAAGTGAAATCAAAGTGCCAATGCAACCATGCAAGCACTTTATCCATGTTTTGATTTATTTGTACATGCTTTCTCCAAAACTTGTTTACTGTTAATTCGTTAAAAAATTTATCTATAAATTCCAATCTTAAAAAATTAAAAACATTGGGGTTGTTTACCTCCTCCAACAAAACTGCAAATGGATCCTCCAAAACATGCATAAAACAACAATCATGTTTCACCCCTTCCACTGCATCCTTGTTTTCATGTAATTCAACCTGCTGATTACCACAAAAAGGCTGAAGAATATGTGGAGACTGCTGGAAATAACAATCTTCTGAATCAGAATACAATGTTGGCTGAAATGAAACCCCTAGTGGCAAGCAATCCATATCTAACATTGATGTTGATTTACCATCATATTTATTTCCAAGCTGGTAGTTGATCAAAGGCTGCAAATCTGAACTAAAACAACTTTCCATGTAATCAACAAAAGGGTCATTAAAAGTATGAGAAGGTTGTTGGTCCTCTTCACTGATAACAATTTTCTCATGTAAAACAATGTCATTGTATATGCAATCAGAATTCACTGCTTCCTCTGTTATCTCATGATTTACTTTCAACAATTCAAAGGAAGAAAAAGATAATGGAAGGCGGTTTTCATTTTCAAGTCCATTGCTTTCTTCATATTCAACATCATGCCTGGAGGATTTCTTATTTGGAACATTACAAACATTTTTCTTCAGCAATTTGAAAGAAGCAAAACACAATGGAAAGGTTCTTTCACTTGATTCAAAACCTTATTCATTTTCTTCTTTGTAACTGTGATATGTAGGCTGATTGCTCTCATTACACTATTGAAAATGAACATTTTCTGATAGAGAACATGCAACTGGTTTTTCTAGGAATTCAACATCATAATCATCATCATATTTATCATATAAAGACAAATCAACAACATCTACAATGCCATCTAACAGGAAAAATCTTGGTACATCAACCTGCTCTTCAACAAGTTGATTTGCAAATTCATTTTCTTGACTGTCTACAAATGAATACATAAAACAATCGATCTCGTGCTTATCATGGAATGGATCATAATCTAAATTAGCACCTTCTTTTTCAATAAGAGGAATATAATCCTTTGCAAAATCATCAACATTTAAAGCTTCAAGAGGACATATGAAATTATTGACCCTCTTCTCAAGATTCAAATCAATTGTTCTTTGTTCACATTCATTGTCATGCTTTTTAGCATCCAACTCCTCATTTCGAATCTGTTTACATGCTTGAATATTTTCTTCAACTTCCTGAGCATTGTTGAACATATATTGCAAAGACATAGACTTCCTCTCCATCAAAAGAAAATATAAGTTTGGTTGAAAGGTCGTTACATAATGGAGCATGGCAGCAACTTCAGGAGGTTGGAATTCTTTAGGCAGTTTATAATAAAGACTAGCAAACCTCCTACTGAATTTTGAGATGGTTTCATCTTTTATTCTTCTCATGGCATAAAAATTTGAAAGGAGTAGATCCCACGACTTTTTCTCACCCCAAAACCTACAGAAAGCTTCCTTCAGTTTATCCTAGGAGATAATCGACTGAGGCTAAAAATGTCTGAACCATGCTTTGGCATCTCCTTGTAAGGACTGAGAAAAGGACCTCATAGACACATCATCATGTTTGATCTCAAAAAAGTTTATGAAATGCTCAAAGACTTGAATATGTTTTTCAGTTGATTGTCCATCAAGCTCTCCATTGAAACGAGGAAGATACTTATAATGTTTCAAAGGAAATTCATGAAGGATGGAAGGAAATTTAAGAGGACTGTATCTTTCTTGAATTTTGGAGGGTGTAGGATTAATAACAAAAGGTACAAGCTTAGCTTTGGTTTCATTAAGCTCAAAATAATGATCATGAACATCATATGGCTTAGAGGAAGGAGCTTGGTGAGTATCTATTATACAAGAAGGAGGTATACCTACAGTTTGCAATGAAGGATACACAAGGGTAGATCTTTGGGATTCATTTGAACGTAGTAAGTGAAGAAAGATTCTTTTGAAAAACCCAAGAAAGGAAAAGAAGATATTGATAACACATAAAATTACTTCTTGAACTAAACTTAAGCTCGAGTACCTTATTTTCCCATGCTTCTCTTCCATATCTCTGTCAACAGGTCTCATTCTCCAATGGAGTCTTTGAATCGCATTTGAAGCTTGATTGGAGTCGCCATGAAAACTTTATCTCTGGATTCTTCTGCCAGTGGAATCACCTTCAACTAAATTTATGATGTGTGGAGTCACCAGAGTAGAAATACAACCAATATGTGCTTAAGTGTTTGCTGCTCTCAGAACTTAGAACTAAAACAATGTCGTTTTTTCCAGGGAAAATTTTCAAATTTGTCCCCGGCAACAACGCCAAAATGTTAGCACTGCATAAATCTGTTCGGCTGATAAACAAACGACGAAGGTAACTTTTTCAAACCAACTTTGAGACTTGAAACTAGACTTTCAGATTTGGAGAGGGATATCTCAGAGATGGCACGGTCTCCACGTAGGATATGGATTTGAAAGCAATGGCTAGATTTAACACCTATGATATGATGGGTTCTGGTTATATTGGTGCAAGAAAGTGAGACTTGGGATATGGAGTCGATCTGAAGGAAAGACGAGACAAATGACCCAGTGACTGGACTCGAGAGGATAAGGCTAGGCGGGCAACAACCTTTCGTGTAAAACCATAATGTGCGGGGAGAGAAATTACAGGAAGTAACTCAGGAGCGCCACTGTGGATGAATTCAAAGGCTTTATAGGAAAACATTTTGTCTAATTGGCACGAACAAGGGGTGTTGTACATCGAATCTACAGGTTCGATAATTTGTTCTGAAATAAACAGAAAGAGATATGAAGTAAAGATAACAGGAAATAACATATGCAAAGAAAGAAGCACAATACATCCAACTGTTACAACTAGAATCTTATCGTCAAGTTACATGACCTTTGCATTAAATTCCGGTAAAAACTCAGATTACATACAATAGCTATCGTCTACCCAATTTTCCAACCAATCATGTTTACATAAAAATGATCCCCTTATATAGAAAGCTAATGCCACCCTTAGCTATTAGGGTCGAGCTGCTCTCTCCTGGAATCATGGATCCATTTTCTTTGAAAGAGAACAATAACTTCAACGGATTCAGTAAAAATAGAAAACCCGACTTTGCCAAATCATAATCGTAACTGAAATATTATTTACAGTCATTGATCATGATCCAAATTCAACCATATGGTTGTGATGAGCCATAATTTGTAGTGCTGGACTCTCTGTCATCCATGCACAACAAATTTGATACGAAACAATAACCTCTCTAATTTTCTTGAAATTCATCTCCAGCTGGCCCGGATACGTGTCGCAAAAACATGTCTCGGACAGAAAATCACGAAAACTGAAAAATAGGGCTCAAATATTCCATTGAATCTCCCAATCCGTGACACATTTTACAAATCTGAGAAATATTGTTTTTATTTGGTTTGTTCTCGATAAAAACCTCTCGGGGATTTTCAAAATTCCTCTCCAGTTGGTCAGAAACTGATCTTGAAGTTGACCACTAAACCAGTAATTTGCATAGTGTGACCTGTATCCAGTGCCCAGGAAAATCCACTGCACGACAACATCCTATGTGCGAAAGCCCACTGCCCGATGAAATCCACTGCGTGACAACATCCTATGCGTGACAACCTTCTTTGCGTGAGAGCATCCTATGCGCGACAAAATCCATTGCACAACAACATCCTATGCGTGAAAACCTTCTTTGCGCGACAACATCCTAAGCGTGATAACATCCTCTGTACGACGACATTCTCTACGCAACAACATCCTCTACGCGGTGCACAGTGAATTTTGTAGTGCACAGTTGCAAATTGAAATGATAATAAATAAATGATAAGATTCCTTTTGAAAATGGCCATTGGATATGTTAGATGATATCAGGAATAAAAACAACATGGGTGCTGACAGGCATGACTTTGCAAATTGTTGACAAACCTCTAAACTTAGCCATAAAAATCATGGTCCTAACAACTGGCTCCAATGGGGATGCTATCCTCCCTATTAGGTAGAAAATAACAGTAGACCAGGTGCCAATCCATTAGGCTTCTCCCAAACTCAACTTTCCAATTGTAACTTGTAACCTACATCCATTGAAAACCCAAAACTATATATGCTCCAAACTGAAAACTGAAACTAAGCTGAAAAAAAACCCTGTAGATTGCTAAAAGAAATGCTCGTAGTATCGAGCTTATTCGCACTCCTACCTACCCTAATTGTTGAAAAACATGTCAATCAAGTGAAATAAAAGTGCCAATGCAACCATGCAAGAACTTTATCCACCTTTTGATTTCTTTGTACATGCTTTCTCCAAAACTTGTTTACTGTTAATTCGTTCAAAAATTTATCTATAAATTCCAATCTCAAAAAATTAAAAACATTGGGGTTGTTTACCGCCTCCAACAAAAATGCAAATGGATCCTCCAAAACATGTATAAAAGAACAATCATGTTTCACCCCTTCCACTGCATCCTTGTTTTCATGTAATTCAACCTGCTGATTACCACAAAAAGGTTGAATAATATGTGGAGACTGCTCGAAATAACAATCTTCTGAATCAAAAGACAATGCTAGCTGAAATGAAACCCCTAGTGGCAAGCAATCCATATCTAACAATGATGTTGATTTACCATCATTTTTATTTCCAAGCTGGTAGTTGATCACAGACTGCAAATCTGAACTAAAACAACTTTCCATGTAATCAACAAAAGGGTCATTAAAAGCATGAGAAGGTTGTTGGTCCTCTTCACTGATAACAATTTTCGCATGTAAAACAATGTCACTATGAATGCAATCAGACTTCACTGCATCCTCTGTTATCTCATGATTTGCTTTCAACAATTCAAAGGAAGAAAAACATAATGGAAGGCGGTTTTCATTTGCAAGTCCATTTCTTTCTTCATATTCAACATCATGCCTGGAGGATTTCTGATTTGGAACATTACAAACATTTTTCTTCAGCAATTTGAAAGAAGAAAAACACAATGGCAAGGTTCTTTCACTTGATTCAAAACCTTCTTCATTTTCTTCTTTGTAACTATGATATTGATCTAGGAGGCTCCCTAGGCTCAAAAAATGCTCAAAAATAAAATTCCTCAGAATGACGTGAAACCAATTCCATCACGACCAGCGTGTTGCGCTGATTCCAGCTGTATATTCACTTTCTCAAACGGGCTCCGTATGCGAGAGTTATCGCATTCTGATCGTATCGTCAAACAACTAAAAAGTCAAAGGTCAAACTGACAAAATGTCAATGATGACATCAGCATGACATCACCAACGACACCTCATGATCCAGACGTGGACCAAAGAAAGTGTGACAAGTGGCAGTAGTTGACTGGGCAGATGTGGATGGCAAATCCAATCAAAATTTGACACATGGCAAAATTTAGTCAAATGAGGTGGTGCCACGTGGGCCAGACATGGGCAGCCACATGGCACCCAATCAACAATTCATATGGCAAGTCCAAAAAATATTTGGGGGACCATGGATTTTGAACCCACAACCACCCATGAAGCCCAAGCCTTAAGATATAGTCTATACACCAATGCACCACATATGTTTCTTATTATATGAAACATATTTTAATTTATTTAAATTGCAATACTTTGTATGTGGTGGAAAGGGGAGGGATGGGGCTAAGCCCCAACCCATGGTTCCGTGTGGTAATGCGACCACTATTTAATGAAAAGGAGTGTGGGGCATAACATAACTGCCCAGAAAGATATAAGGGGGCAATCACATGATGTGCGCCCCAAATCCAGGGGCTATCTCCATAAAATTGTGCGTGAAGATTATAACCACTAGCCACAGTTCAGATGAAATGCGCCATGTAACCAAGAGTTAGTGCAAGTTAAGGGGCCAATGATTAGCCCTTTGTGCTAGCACTTGGCCATATGAAACTCATATGACCATTTTTAGAGGGGGCGTGCATAGCCCAAGGGGGATACTCTGTGTATTTTTAAATAAAAGCGGGTTTTTAACTATACAAAAGTGATTTTTGCCTGATTTTTGGACCAACAAGTGGTTTGTTTAGGATATCTTGGCCATTTGGAGGGGGATTTGATCCCAAAAAGAGGCCAGATTCTTGGGGGAAGTTGGGATTCCTCATCTGAGCATGAAAGCTATACAAAACAAGCTTTTTGAAGCTTGGAGGACAACTTTTGATGCAGGGTTTTGAAGGAGCAGCTTGTAATTTTTGGCCTTTCTCATGTTTTGAGGGGCATTTTTGCCATGTTTTTTAGAGGAATTTGATGGAGCATGCTTGAATCTGAGCAAGGAGGTATTGCACAACAGATCTGAAGCATGTAATGTAACAACAAAGAGCCTATGCAAGATAAATTTGAGCATTTTAAAGAGCAATAAAGAGGTCCTCCACTTGGAAGCGGGCCCGGAGACGTAACCAATGATTGGTGAACTCCGTTATCAACCTCTTGTCTCTATTTCTCTTTCTGTTTTTCTGTTCTATTCTCTTCATTTGCATCATGGATATTAATGGCTGATATCTTTATTCATCGATAAGCATAAAGTAAAAGTCACATTTGATATTCCGCAACAAGATAATAAGTTTTATGTATTTCACATTCTTTACGATCCAATGCATAAAATACATTAAACTAACTTGCACTTTATCAGTAATACCTTCATTTTTGGATCAAGTTTAAGGTATCAGAGCATTTGGTTTTGAAGGTTTGA
Source organism: Picea engelmannii (assembly GCA_009831015.1). Taxonomy (NCBI): domain Eukaryota; kingdom Viridiplantae; phylum Streptophyta; class Pinopsida; order Pinales; family Pinaceae; genus Picea; species Picea engelmannii. The sequence continues at coordinate 223,949 of ML786646.1, read as the reverse complement.
CAGGAATTGCAAGCATTGGATGCTCACCAGAGCAAAACTCAAGCGAGGAGAAGGCCAACTTGAGGCTCTTAAACAAGAGATGTCTTCACCGAGGAAGCTAGGTCCTTATGCATCTGAGGACAATTTCTTTGAGGCCTTTAAATTGATGCAAGCCATGGTAGAGGATATTTATCATGAAAGAGGACAACGAAGAAATCCAAAAGTTGAAGAAGGTGAATCTTCAGTAAGAGCAGAAGGAGGAGTTGGACCTTTAGAACCTTCTTATCCTTTATCCTCATCATCTAATAATGAAACAAGTGTACATTCCTTCAAGGATAAGTAATAAAAAAAACCCATAATTCTTCTGATATGCCGTTATTAAAGTTAGGTGTAAAGTTTCAATTGCCCACTTATGATGGTGAATTAGATGCAGAAAAGCTAGATAATTGGGTGAGACAATTAGAAGTCTATTGCAGTATACAAAAGATTGTTGATGATGAAACTAAGATGCAACTAGAAAGTCTCAAAATGGGAGGCACAACTCTCATATGGTGGGAAAGAAGAACTAGAGATGATCTTAAGAAAATTGGTAAAACAATCTCTTCCTGGAATGATTTTGTTATTGCATTAAAACAACAGTTTTACCCTTTAGCTTACATGCAACAAGAAATGATGAATTGGCAAAGTTTAAGGAATGTAAAAGGTCAAAGTGTACAAGAATATACTCAAATATTTCGTAAGAAAGCTTTAAATTTGGGTATTCCTTTATATATACAAGAGACACTCCTAAAATATATTGGTGGTTTACATTCTTATATCAAGCACACTATTCTTATGTTAAATCCTTCTAACTTTGATGAAGTATGTGTACAATCCATTCACATTGAATCAAACAAAGGGAATGTTGGTGATAGTGTTTCTACAGATACTTGTCAAAGAAAGGATACAGGGAAAAGGAAAGAGAAGAAGACAACCACAACAAGAAAGGAGAAGTCTACTTGCAAGCATTGCAAGAAAGTAGGCCAGGATGAAGATCGTTGTTGGGTCTTACATCCTGATTTGAAGCCAAAGAAGTTTGCCAACCACAGAAGGAAGAATACCACAACTGCAACAGTTCAAGTGGATCTTGGATCAGATTCCGGTGATGAGACACATGTTGTAGCTATGGGAATCCGAGGTATAAATTTTGTTGCAAGTACTAGCTCTTCTAGATCAGTTGATGTAAATGATGAGTGTAAAAGGAATGAACTTTTCCATATAAGGGTTATAACACATAATGTTAAAGTTGATACTCTTGTAGACAGTGGATCACAAGCCAATCTAATCAGTGAAGATGTTGTAAATAACTTGGGACTTGAAACTAAGTCACATCCAAAACCATATCCATTGGGATGGATATATGGTGATAATAATTTGCAAGTAACCAAGCAATGTAAAATTAAGTTTGCAATCACTTCTAAGTATCACGATGAAGTAGAGATTGATATAGTTCCACTGGACATATGTGGGATTGTCTTGGGAATCCCCTACCTTTATGATAGAAAATCCATATTCTACAGGGAGGATAATAAATATTGCTTCAAGAAAGATGGGAAAGAGTACATTGTTCGTGCTCATCACATGAAAACTGGTAGGTCTTTTGCAGCTACAAGACAGTTAAAAAGAATGGTAAATGCAATAAAAAGTTTAGCACTTATGTTTGTAACAAAATACGAAGTTAGTGATGCTAAACATGATATGGTTCAATATGTTTCGAAAAGTCATGAAGTGTCATCGGAGGTACAACATGAGGTTCAACTGGATACTTTGTTTACTGTTCCTATTCAAAAGCGGAAGCATTTTTGTCATTTTCATTCGCATACTCAGTATTCTTGTTTAGTTTGCTTCTATTCAGTGGTGTATGGCTGCAAAATGAGACAAAGAATGTAGATGATTGTGCAATTGATGGGATGATTACTTTGATAAACAATGCTATCTCAGTTTTCATGTTTGTTGTGATTGGTCAGGTGATTATTATCCAAGCAGAAAGGATGGACGATACCGAACAAGTGGTCAGGAAGTACTCTCACTTCTTACTTGAGTAAAAGCAGAATTTTGCTGGTCCAAAAGCTTCCCAGTGGGGAGGAATGATCTAGGAGGCTCCCAAGGCTTAGAAAATGCTCAAAAATCAAAGTTCTCAGAATGGCGTGAAACCAATTCCATTGCGACCGACTTGTTGTGCTGATTCTATCCGTATATTCACTTTCTCAAATAGGCTCCAAATGCGAGAGTTATCACATTATGATTGTATGGTCAAAAAACTAAAAAGTCGAAGGTCAAACTGGCAAAAAGTCAATGTTGACGTCAGCATGACATCACCAACGACACCTCATGATGCAGACTTGGACCAATGACAGTGTGACAAGTGGTAGAAGTTGACTGGGCAGATGTGGATGACAGATCCAATCAAAATTTGACACATGGCAAAATTTGGTCAAATGAGGTGGTGCCATGCGGCCTAGACATGGGCAACCACGTGGCACTCACTCAACAATTCGTATGGCAAGTCCAAAAAATATTTGGGGGTCCATGGGTTTTGAACCCACAACCACCCACCAAGCCCAAGCCTTAAGATATAGTCCATACACCAATGTGCCACATATGTTTCTTATTATATGAAACATGTTTTAATTTATTTAAATTGCAATACTTTGTATGTGGCGGAAAGGGGGGTCTGGGGCTAAGCCCCAACCCATGGTTTCGTGTGGTAATACGACCACTATCCAATGAAAAGGGGCATGGGGCCTAGCATAACCACCCAGAAACATATAAGGGGGCAGTCACATGATGTGCACCCCAAATCCAGGGGCTATCTCCATAAAATTGCACGCAAAGGTTATAACCACTAGCCACAAGTCACATGAAATGCACCATGTAACTAGGAGTTAGCGCGGGTTAATGGGCCAACGCTTGGCCATATGAAACTCATATGACCAGTTTTAGAGGGCGCGTGCATATCCCAAGGGGGATACTCTTTGTATTTTTAAATAAAAGCGGGTTTTTAACTATACAAAAGTGATTTTTGCCTGATTTTTGGACCAACAAGTGGTTTGTTTAGGATATCTTGGCCATTTGGAGGGGGATTTGATCCCAAAAAGAGGCCAGATTCTTGGGGGAAGTTGGGCTTCCTCATCTGAGCATGAAATCTATAAAAACTAGGCTTTTTGAAGCTTGGAGGACAACTTTTGATGCAGGGTTTTGAAGGGGCATCTTGTAATTTTTGGCCTTTCTCATGTTTTGAAGGGCATTTTTGCCTTGTTTTTTAGAGGAATTTGATGGAGAATGCTTGAATCTGAGTAAGGAGGTCTTGCACAACAGATATGAAGCATGTAATGTAACAACAAAGAGCCTACATAAGAGAACTTTGATCATTTTAAAGAGCAATAAAGAGGTCCTCCACTTGGAAGTGGGCTCGAAGACATAGCCAATGATTGGTGAACTCTGTTATCAACCTCTTGTCTCTATTTCTCTTTCTGTTTTGCTGTTCTATTCTCTTCATTTTCAGCATGGATATTAATGGCCGATCTCTTTATTCATCGATAAGCATCAAGTAAAAGTCACATTTGATATTCTGCAACAAGATAATAAGTTTTATGTATTTCACATTCTCAACGATCCGATGCATAAAACACATTAAACTAACTTGAAATTTATTAGTAATACCTTCATTTTTGGATCAGATATGTAGGCTGATTGCTCTCATTACACTGCTGAAAATGAACATTTTTTGATAGAAAACATTCAACTGGTTTTTCTAGGAATTCAACATCATAATCATCATCATATTTATCATATAAAGACAAATAAACAACATCTGCAATGTCATCTAACAGGAAAAAACTTGGTACATCAACTTGCTCTTCAATAAGCTGATTTGCAAATTCATTTTCTTGAATGTCTACAAATGAATACATAAAACAATCGATCTCATGCTTATCATGGAATGGATCAGAATCTAAATTAGCACCTTCTTTTTCAACAATAGGAATATAATCCTTTGCAAAATCATCAACATTTAAAGCTTCAAGAGGACATATGAAATTATTGACCCTCTTCTCAAGATTCAAATCAATTGTTCTTTGTTCATATTCATTGTCATGCTCTTTAGCAGCCAACTCCTCATTTCAAATCTGTTTACATGCTTGAATACTTTCTTCAACTTCCTGAGCATTGTTGAAAATCTGCTGCAAAGACATATACTTCCTCTCCATCAAAATAAAATATAAGTCTGGTTGCAAGGTTGTTACGTAATGGAGCATGGAAACAACTTTAGGAGATTGGATTTCTTTAGGCAGTTTATAATAAAGACTAGAAAACCTCCTACTGAATTTTGAGATGGTTTCATCTTTCATTCTTCTCATGGCATAAAACTCTAAAAGGAGTAGATCCCATGACTTTTTCTCACCCCAAAACCTACGAAAAGCTTCCTTCAGCTCATCCCACGATCTAATCGACTGAGGTTAAAAATGTCTGAACCATGCTTTGGCATCTCCTTGTAAGGACTAAGAAAAGGACCTCATAGACACATCATCATGTTCGATCTCAAAAAGGTCTATGAAATTCTCAAAGACTTGAATATGTTTTTCAGGTAATCGTCCATCAAGCTCTCCATTGAAGCTAGGAAGATACTTATAATGTTTCAGAGGAAATCCATGAAGGATGGAAGGAAATTTAAGAGGATTGTATCTTTCTTGAATCTTGGAGGGTGTAGGATTAAGAACAGAAGGTACAAGATCAACTTTGGTTTCATTAAACTCAAAAGAATGATCATGAACATTATTTGGCTCAGAGGAAGGAGCTTGGTGAATATCGTCTATACAAGAAGGAGGTATACGTATAGTTTGCAATGAAGGATACATAAGGGTAGACCTATGGGATTCATTTAAACGCAGTAAGTGAAGAAATATTCTTTTTAGAAACCGAGGACAAGACAAGAAGATATTGATAACATAGAAAAGTACTTCTTGAACTAAACTTAAGCTCGAGTACCTTATTTTCCCGTACTGCTCTTCCATATCTCTGTCAACAGGTCTCATTCTCCAGTGGAGTCTTTGAATCGCATTTGAAGCTTGATTGGAGTCACCATGAAAACTTTAGTTCTGGATTCTTCTGCTAGTGGAATCAACTTCAATTGATTTTCTGATGTGTGGAGTTGCCAGAGAAGAAATATAGCCAATATGTGCCTAAGTGTCTACTACTGTCATACCTTAGAACTAAAACAATGTCATTCTTCCGAGGGAAAATTTTCAAATTCGTCGCCAACAACGATGCCAATATGTTAGCACTCTGTAAATCTGTTCGGCTGATAAAAATATGACGAAGGTAACTTTTTCAAACCAACTTTGAAACTCGAAACTAGCCTTTCGGATCTGGAGAGGGCTCTCTCGGAAATGGTGCAGTCTCCACGTAGGATATGGTTTGAAAGCAGTGGCTAGATTTAACACCTATGATATGATGGGTTCTGGTTATATTGGTGCAAGAAAGTGAGACTTGGGATATGGAGTTGGTCTGAGGGAAAAACGACAAAAATGACTCAGTGACTGGACTTGAGAGGATAAGGCTAGGTGAGCAACAACCTTCGGTGTAAAACCATAATGTGTGGCGAGAGAAATTATAGGAAGTAACTCAGGAGCACCATTGTGGATGAATTCAGAGTTAGCTTTAGAGGAAAATGATTTGTCTAAGTGGTGCGAACAAGGGGTGCTGTACAAGGAATCCTCAGGTTTGATAATTCATTTTGAAATAGATAGAAAGAGATATGAAGTAAATATAACAAGAAAGAACATACACAAAGAAAGAAGCACAATACATCCAAATTTTACAACTAGAATCTTATCGTCAAGTTACAAGACCTTTGCATTAAATTCCAGTCAAAACTCAGATTACATACAATAGCTATCGTCTACCCAATTTGCCAACCAACCCTGTTTACATAAAAATGATCCCCTTATGTAGAAATCTAATATCACCCTTGGCTGTTAGGGTCGAGCTATTCTCTCCTGGAATCATGGATCTGTTTTCTTTGAAAGAGAATAATAAATTCAACGAATTCACTAAAAATAGAAAACTCGACTTTGCCAAATCATAATCATAACTGAAATATTCTTTACAATCATTGATCATGATCCAAATTCGACCATATGGTTGTGATGAGCCATCATTTGCACTGTTGGACACTCTATCATCCCTGCACAGCAAGTTGCTACGCAACAATAACCTCTCTTGATTTCTTGAAATTCATCTCCAGCTGGCCGGAATACATGTCACAAAAACATGTCTCGAACAGAAAATCACGAAAAATGAAAAATAGGGCTCAAATATTCCTTTGAATCTCCCAATCCATGAAACATTTTACAAATCTGAGAGAGGTTTTTATTATTTGTTTTGTTCTCGACAAAAACCTCTCGATGATTTTCAAAATTCCTTTCCAGTTGGTCGAAAATTGATCTTGAAGTTGACCACTAAACCAATAATTTGCATAGTGCGACCTGTAGCCTATGCACATGGAAATCCACTGCGTGACGAAAACCACTGCATGACAACATCCTATGCATGAAAACCTTCTTTGCGTTAGAGCATCCTATGCGCGACGAAATCCACTGCGCGACAACCTTCTTTGCACCACATCATCCTATGCACGACAACATCCTCTGCACGCCGACATTCTCTATGCGAAAACATCTTCTGCATGATAACATCCTATGCGCAATGCGTAGTGAATTTTGTAGTGCACAATGAATTTTGTATCACGCACTTGCAAATTGAAATGGGAATAAATAAATGATAAGATTCCTTTTGAAAATGGCCATTGGAGATGTTAGATGATGCTAGACATAAAAACAACATGGGTGACATGCATGACTTTGCAAATTGTTGACAAACCTCTAAACTTAGCCATAAAAATCATGGTGCTAACAACTGGCTCCAACGAGGATGCTATCCTCCCTGTTAGATAGCAAAGAAAAGTAGACCAGGTGCCAATCCATTATCCTTCTCCCAAACTCAACTTTCCAATTGTAACTTGTAACTTGCATCCGCTGAAAACCCAAAACTGTATATGCTCCAAACTGAAAACTGAAACTAAGTTGAAAAGAAAACTGCAGATTGCTAAAAGAAATTCTCGTAGTACCAAGCTTATTCACACTCCTACCTACCCTAACTGCTGAAATATATGTCAATCAAGTGAAATTAAAGTGCCAATGAAACCATGCAAGCACTTTATCCACCTTTTGATTTCTTTGTACATGCTTTCTTCAAAACTTGTTTACTGTTAATTCGTTCAAAAAATTATCTATAAATTTCAATCTCAAAAAATTAAAAACATTTGGGTTGTTTACCACCTTCAACAAAATTGCAAATGGATCCTCCCAAACATGCATAAAACAACAATCATGTTTCACCCCTTCCACTGCATCCTTGTTTTCATGTAATTCAACCTGTTGATTACCACAAAAAGGATGAAGAATATGTGGAGACTGCTGGAAATAACAACCGTCTAAATTAGAAGACAATGCGGGCTGAAATGAAACCCCTAGTGGCAAGCAATCCATATCTAACACTGATGTTGATTTACCATCATATTTATTTCCAAGCTGGTAGTTGATCACAGGATGCAAATCTGAACTAAAACAACTTTCCATGTAATCAACAAAAGGGTCATTAAAAGTATGAGAAGGTTGTTGGTCCTCTTCACTGATAACAATTTTCTCATGTAAAACAATGTCACTATGAATGCAATCAGACTTCACTTCTTCCTCTTTTATCTCATGATTTACTTTCAACAATTCAGAGGAAGAAAAACATAATGGAAGGAGGTTTTCATTTTCAAGTCCATTGCTTTCTTCATATTCAACATCATGCCTGGAGGATTTCTAATTTGGAACATTACAAACATTTTTCTTCAGCAATTCGAAAGAAGCAAAACACAATGGCAAGGTTCTTTCACTTGATTCAAAACCTTCTTCATTTTCTTGTTTGTAACTGTGATATGTAGGCTGATTGCTCTCATTACACTGCTGAAAATGAACATTTTCTGATAGAGAACATGCAACTAGTTGTTCTAGGAATTCAACATCATAATCATCATCTTATTTATCATATAAAGACAAATCAACAACATCTGCAATGTCATCTAACAGGAAAAATCTTGGTACATCAACCTGCTCTTCAACAAGTTGATTTGCAAATTCATTTTCTTGATTGCCTACAAATGAATACATAAAACAATCGATCTCATGCTTATCATTGAATGGATCAGAATCTAAATTAGCACCTTCTTTTTCAATAAGAGGAATATAATCCTTTGCAAAATCATCAACATTTAAAGCTTCAAGATGACATATGAAATTATTGACCCTCTTCTTAGGATTCAAATCAATTGTTCTTTGTTCATATTCATTGTCATGCTCTTTAGCATTCAACTCCTCATTTTGAATCTGTTTACATGCTTGAATATTTTCTTCAACTTCCTGAGCATTGTTGAACATCTGCTGCAAGGACATAGACTTCCTCTCCATCAAAAGAAAAGATAAGTTTGGTTGAAAGGTTGTTACATAATGGAGCATGGTAGCAACTTTAGGAGGCTGGATTTCTTTAGGTAGTTTATAATAAAGACTAGCAAACCTCCTACCGAATTTTGAGATGGTTTCATCTTTCATTCTTCTCATGGCATAAAACTCTGAAAGGAGTAGATCCCATGACTTTTTCTCACCCCAAAACCTACGAAACACTTCCTTTAGTTCATCCCACGAGCTAATTGACTGAGGCTGCAAATGTCTGAACCATGCTTTGACATCTCCTTGTAAGGACTGAGAAAAGGACCTCATAGACACATCATCATGTTCGATCTAAAAAAGGTCTATCAAAGACTTGAATATGTTTTTCATTTGATTTTCCATCAAGCTCTCCATCGAACCTAATAAGATACTTATAATGTTTCAAAGGAAAGTCATGAAGGATGGAAGGAAATTTAAGAGGACTGTATCTTTCTTGAATCTTGAAGGGTGTAGGATTAATAACAGAAGGTACAAGCTCAGCTTTGGTTTCATTAAGATCAAAAGAATGATCATGAACATCATATGGCACAGAGGAAGGAGCTTGGTGAATATCGGCTATACAAGAAGGAGGTATACCTATAGTTTGAAATGAAGGATACATAAGGGTAGATCTCTGAGATTCATTTGAACATAGTAAGTGAAGAAATATTCTTTTGAAAAACTCGGGAAAGGACAAGAAGATATTGATAACACATAAAAGTACTTCTTGAACTAAACTTAAGCTTGAGTACCTTATTTTTCCATACTACTCTTCCATATCTCTGTCAACAGGTCTCATTCTCCAATTGAGTCTTTGAATCACATTTGAAGCTTGATAGGAGTCACCATGAAAACTTTATCTCATGATTCTTCTACTAGTGGAATCACCTTCAACTGATTTTCTGATGTGTGGAGTCGCCAGAGCAAAAATACAATCAATATGTGCCTAATTGTCTGGTGCTCTCAGACCTTAGAACTAAAACAATGTCCTTCTTTCCAGGGAAAATTTTGAAATTCGTCCCCAACAACGATGCCAAAATGTTAGCACTCCGTAAATCTGTTTGGATGATAAACATATGACGAAGGTAACTTTTTCAAACCAACTTTGAGACCCGAAACTAGCCTTTCGGATCTGGAGAGGGCTCTCTCGAAAATGGCACGGTATCTACATAGGATATGGCTTTGAAAGAAATGGCTAGATTTAACACCTATGATATGATGGGTTCTGGTTATATTTGCGCAAGAAAGTGAGACTTGGGATATGGAGTCGGTCTGAGGGAAAGATGAGATGAATGAATCAATGAATGGACTCGAGAGGATAAGGCTAGGCGAGCAACAACATTTAGTGTAAAACCATAATGTGTGGCGAGAGAAATTACAGGAAGTAACTCAAGAGCACCACTGTGGATGAATTCAGAGTTAGCTCTAGAGGAAAAGGTTTTGTCTAAGTGGCAGGAACAAGGGGTGATGTACAACGAATCTAGAGGTTCGATAATTTGTTCTGAAATAGACAGAAAGAGATATGAAGTAAAGATAACAGGAAATAACATACGCAAAGAAATAAGCACAATACATCCAACTGTTACAACTAGAATCTTATCATCAAGCTACAGGACCTTTGCATTAAATTCTGGTCAAAACTCAGATTACATACAATAACTATTGTCTACCCAATTTGCCAACCAACCCTGTTTACATAAAAATGATCCCCTTATATAGAAAGATAGTGTCACCCTTGGTTGTTAGGGTCGATCTACTCTCTCCTAGAATCATTAATCCATTTTCTTTGAAAGAGAACAATAAATTCAACGGATTCACTAAAAATAGAAAACCCGACTTTGCCAAATCATAATTGTAACTGAAATATTCTTTACAGTCATTGATCATGATCCAAATTCGACCATATGGTTATGATGAGCCATAATTTTCACTACTGGACACTCTATCATCCCTGCACAGTAAGTCTACTATGTAACACTAACCTCTCTCGGTTTCTTGAAATTCATCTCTAGTTGGCTGAAATACGTGTCGCAAAAACATGTCTCAGACAAAAATTCACGAAAAATGAAAAATAGGGATCAAATATTCCTTCGAATCTCCCAATCCGTGACACAGTTTACAAATTTGAGAGAGATTTTTATTATTTGGTTTGTTCCCAACAAAATCCTCTCGAGGATTTTCAAAATTCCTTTCCAGTTGGTCGGAAATTGATCTTGAAGTTGACCACTAAACCAATAATTTGTGTAGTGCGACCTGTATCCTGTGCACAGGAAAATCCACTACGTGAAAGACCACTATGTGAAAAAATCCACTGCGTAACAACATCCTATGCATCACAACCTTCTTTGCATGAAAACATCCTATGCGCAACAACATCCTCTGCGTGACGACATTCTCTGCGCGACAACATCTTCTGCACGACAACATCCTCTGCACGGTGCACAGTGAATTTTGTAGTGCGCAATGAATTTTGTAGCGCGTAGTTGCAAATTTAAATGGGAATAAATAAATGATAAGCTTCCTTTTGAAAATGGCCCTTGGAGATGTTAGATGATGCCACACGTAAAAAAAACATGGGTGCTGACAGGAATGACTTTGAAAATTGTCGACAAACCTCTAACCTTAGCCATAAATATCATTCTGCTAACATAACTGATGCACAAGCGAGTAGTCGTAAGTTAGGTCCACCGTATGGGCAGGGTAGCAAAGCCCAAAACCTTGAAGCACCGCCTCTCATGGAGGTAAAGGAACTAGCAGATCCCCAGATACAAATAGATCCCTAGAAATATCTTTGATGTGAAGAATGTATCGGGGGGATATCCCTTCAACCAACTTCGCGCGACCTCGTGATTAACTCCGGTGTGAGCGAAGCCTCCTGATATTACCAATTATACAATGGATTTCTCCACTCCCTTTCTCAGACACATATGTTGATTTAAGTGCCTCGGATAAATTTACTCACAAAATCCTATTCCAAGGCACTAAATCCTAAGCTAGTTTGTGCACCCTAGAAAATAAAATCGTGACTAATCAATTTTAAATTATAGGGTTAATTTTAGTGGCCGTAATTACTCAAAAATGTATGGTAGTGAAACTCATGATGTTATGACTTTGCAAGAAAAGTAAATATGAAAATAATGCAAAGTCCTAACTTTAACTTTCAATGAATGATATGGTTCTAAAAACCAATGCAATTTTTAATTTTGACTCTACAATTCTTAAGTAAAAATACAATCTTTCATTACATGCACTAAGCTAATGACAAGGACTCCAAAGACCAAAATGCCAAGTAGTGAAAAATGCCTAATATTTTTGTATTTTCAATATAATAAAAATGAAAATGCATGGACTGAAAAGAAACTTGGTATATAAACTCTACTGTGTATAGAAAGAGATCACTCAAGTAGGATACCAAGCAACAAAACACACATCCCAATGTACAAGGACAATAAAAATGAAAAGGTGACGAGAAAGACTTCACCCAAAAATTCAACCAAAGACATGTTTCCTGTCATCCCACAGATACCTAACATTCACTACAGAGACCGAAGAAGACTAAGCAAACATCAAATACCACCCAACAACCACCAGACCCAGTAAAAAAACAAGGAAATATGATGTATGTGACTGTTCAAGAGAACATAGCATATATACGCATCTTGTAGAGGGACAACCTATGTATGTACGCGACTGCTAGGCCAAAAAGAGCATATATGTTTCAAAAAACAAGGCCAGACAAGGGAGAAGACTGAAAAATTAGACCCAAAGTGAACAAAGGATGTCAAGCAATGATACGACAAGAAACACAATAGGAATGAGAGAAATCTAAGGAGAGAAGTACTCCAAACCGTAAGAAAGAAGATTCACGATACTGAGTATGATCACCAATTCTTTTACGAGCAAAAATATCTATATGGCTAGGGCAAACCACAACAGATAAAAATGACTGCAGAAAACAAATATTCTATCAAGACAAGATAAAAGGCCTACCTCATCCATACATTCGATGAAGTCCACCATTGAGCACTTGAACCAAAGTGATATACATGTAACTAGTCCTCAACAACTAAGAAAAGCAAGCATATGGTGATATTATATGATGTTAGCACATTCAATAGCATAATCCATTAATAAATACGACAAATATGCCCATGGAATAATAATTCAAATATTTTCAAGATATCAATTGGATGGGAAAAGTGTATTTCTATTAATATATGATCAACCTAAGTGAAAATGTTACAGACTTCCATGTCGGCATGGTTTGGAACCAAGAAACTAAGTTCCTTCCAGCTGGGTGATGCAAAACCCCTTCTCTCCTAAGGGCTGCGTGACCTCCTGGCCAGGATCTTTGATTCTGGAGTCGAACGACTCTCTGAAACCTTGTAGGTCTCGTTCAATATTAAACACAGGTCCTCTTGGCTTCCTGCGCAGGCTTCACGATACCCACAACCTTCCCTTTTGCATTCTGCGAAATATCATAATTGGTGTTAGTGCCTTTTCTCTCGGCCCCTCCTCAGATGTAACCTTGGGTGATGACCTCACGCCTATGCACGATTTCGGGCGCACTCAGGAGTGGTTTGGGTCAAACCTCTTTTCACCCCGATATTCACCCTGAGCCTCCACATGTATTTCCTCTAAAACTGTGGTCTCAATCTCGGACTGCCCTAAATCTCATAAAGGCTGAGCACTTTCTATCCCCAAAATGCGAGATGACTGTCAATCTCACGATCTTGACGGTGCTTTCAAACGGACAACCTAGATATATTTCAAGATCAACGGTTCGTATCTCCTTCTCCTAGATTGAGAACTGTGGTCGATCTAAAATTCCGGACTTCAGAATCCTCAAATATCAAACTTTTCTCCCCTCGAAATACATGGAATCCTGCCATGCGTCCACTTAGATCGAACGATGGGGATTTACTTCAGATGCTCCAATGATCACCATATTCTTCGATCTTTTGAATGGAATCCATAGATTCACTGCACCTGTCCTCTGGAGCCAATGATTGAGGTTCACTTCGGCTCTCCGACTCTTCACACTTCGAGAATCTCAAGTTTCAAACCTTGATGGGTTCTCTCGCCTGTGTGTGCAAAGCATTAAATCTCATGCGCCTTGTCCCGATGACACGACTGTTGATCCTTTGTGATGTGATCCAATGACCACTATCTCTCCTCCTCCCAAGCTTTTGATTTCTTCCAACTTAGAATATTTTCTAAGTCTTCAAAGATCTCTACCTTTGAACCTCCTGCGAGTCCACTTCTTGGACCTCAACTACACTTCTGAAAAGTGTTATCCCTCCTGAGCTTCGTCTTTATGAATATTTTGACTTCCCGCACAATCCTTGCATTTCAAGGATTTTGATAACTCAGATCCAAAGGATTTCTCGAAAAGGAATTCTTCTCGCCCTCCTGGCGTTCTCCTTTTCTGGTTGTTCGAATGCTTACAGAGTTGCTTTGACACTTAGTTGAATCTCGTATATGTGCGCTCCTTGCAATAGATTCTTATGCAAGGTTTGAATTCTTGTGGATGACTGTGCACTCCTTGTAGCAACCACTTTGCACTCCTTGCAAAGGGGAAGTTTCGTGCTATCTCTTGTGAGCTTCAGAATCGAAAAAAAAATCGATAACACACTCCTTGTGCTTGGTGTGCACACCTTGCACTCACTCAAAAGAAGAGAAACAATTGAAACTTACACTAACATTCACAGTTTCATCTAATCGTAATGAAATTCATTCATTCTTGAAAACACAATAACAGAGAATTGCAAACAATAACAATACTATGCATTTGGATCAATTTTCCTCTGTCATATTCATTCAAAAGTAAATGTCTACAGCTAATATCAAAACAATAACTTAAAATATCTGAAAATTCCTACTAACTCATAGCAGCCTCATTTGGACGTACAAAACCTCTATTTATCTCCGAGGGTTCCTAGGGTTCCCCCGAATTACTCGTCTACTCTAAAAATGAAAACCTAACTGCTACCTAAGTTTAGTTACATTCAAGACTCACATGAAACTCCTTGATCGCTCATGATCATTCCACCTCCAAGTGTTTTATCTTCTTCTGTTCTTCATTAGCTCCCTGAAAGACTCGCAGTAACTCATAGTGTTTAAGATTCCAAAATGATTCCCAAGTGTTGATTTTTCCTACTGCGTGTGCTTGCTGACGATGCTCCTGCATCTTACTCCCCCTGGACAAAAAATCATGGAATCCTGTCCATGAGCTTCTACACGAACTTTCCATGCTTCTGGATATCATCTTCATTTTCCCAACTGGCATCCTCTATCGGGTTTCCCTTCCACTTAACCAGGTATTCAAAATAGGTCTTCCTCCTGGTCTTCTTGTCAATTATCTAATCAACGATCTTCTCCATTTTTGGTTTTTCTGCTATAGGCATTTGTTTTTCCCACTGAATCTTATCTTGATATTCTGATCCCTATGTGTCATCTTTCCTATAAGGATACAGGTCTGAAATGTTGAATATGGGTGATATTCCCACATCATTTGGCAGTTCAATCTCATAGGCATTTGCATCAAATTTCCTCAGGATATTACATGGTCCTATCTTCTTCATATTTAACTTGTTATATGTCCCCCGTAGGGAACCTTTCTTTCCTAATATGTGCCAGAACCCGATCTACCACCTCAAATTGAAGTTCTCTGCAATGTTGATCAACTCTGCGCTTGTACTCTTGGCTAGAGTTCTGTAATTTTCCTCTGATTTGGCTATGGAGCTTCTGCATTTCAGCAGCAAAATCTTCTGCTCTAGCGCTTCTGATCTCACTCTGTCCCAATTATCTCAACTCGGATACTCCCCTGGGTTTCCTTCCATACAATATCTGGAATGGGCTCTTTCTAGTGCTTCTGTTTGGCGAGTCGTTGTATGCAAATTCTGCTGGGTGCAGAATCTAATCCCACTGATTATGATGCTCAATGACCAGACTCCTCAACAAGTTTCCCAAACTTCTCTTTACCACCTCAGTCTATCCATATGTCTGAGGATGATAAGATGAGATTAAGGACAAAAATGTCCCCAACTTCTTCCACAATGTTCTCCAAAAATGACAAACAAATTTTGTGTCTTTGTCCGAGACAATGCTCCTGGGTAGGCCGTGAAGTCTCACTACTTCCTTAAAAAACAAACTTGCAACATGTGTTGCATCACTAGTCTTCTGGCATGGGATAAAGTGTTCCATCTTTGGAAATCTATCCACCACCACAAATATGGAATCAAATCCTCTTTGCATTATTGGTAGTCCCAACATGAAATCCATGCTTATTACATCCCAAGGCCTCTCTGGTATTGGCAATGGTTGATACAATCCAGTGTTCTATCTTTTTCCTTTTGCTTGTTGGCAGATTCTACATGTCTTCACAAATTTTATCACTTATGTCCTCATACCTCGCCAATAGTATGAACTGCTTATCTGTGAAAATGTTTTATCATGGCCAAAATGTCCAGCTAATCCTCCACTATGATTTTCCTTTAAAAGGTTATCCCTCATTAAGAACTTTGGTATGCACAATCGATTTCCTTTGAACAACAATCCCTCTTGAATCATATACTCTGTCCACTAGCCCCTATCTCTCAGCACATGATTTGTGCATGCTTCTTATGCTTCCTTGAAATCTAGATCATCACTGCACATTTCCTTAAGGTGTTCAAACCCCAAGGTCTTCACCTGAAACTCCTGTAGAATCAAACATCTCCTGCTCAATGAATCAACAACTTGTTAGCACTCCCAACAATATGTTTTATGACAAAAGTAAAATTCTACATAAAATCAATCCACTTTGCATGCTTTTGATTCAATTTTTCATGTCTGGTTATGGATTGTAAAGCTTGGTTATCACTATACAAGAAAAATTCCTGTGGGACAAGGTAATGTCTCCATTTCTTCAAGGCTTGAATTATGGCATAAAACTCCTTATCATATGTGGAGTATTTTCTCTTAGTCTCATTCAAATTCTCACTGAAATAGGAAACATGTCTATTATCTTGGCTCAAAACTGCTCCAATTGCAACTCCACTTGCATCACATCTCACCTGAAATGTCTTTCCAAAATTAGGGAAGGCTAGAATTGGTTGTCCTGTTATTTTCTTCTTCAGTGTATTGAAGATCCTCTCGGCCTCCTATGTCCATTTAAAAGACTTGTGCATCTTCTTTACTGTGTCCATCATTGGTGCACAAATTCCACTGAAATATTTGATGAACTTCCTATAGAAACTTGCTAATCCATGGAAGCTTCTTACCTCAAACATGCTTCTTGGTGATGGCCATTCTTTGATTTCTCTCACCTTCTATGGATCCATCTTCAGTTCATTTGAAGAGATCACAAAACCTAAGTAAATGACTTCTTTCTTCATAAAAGAGGACTTCTTCAGATTTACCAACAAGTTCTGTTGTTGTAGTCTTCTCATCACTAGTGTCAGGTGTCTCAAATGCTCCTCTTTAGTCTTGTTAAAGATCAGTATATCATCCAGATATACAACCAAAAACTTGCCAATGAAATCTTTTAGTATTTCGTTCATCAACCTCATAAAAGTGCTTGGGGAATTTGTTAAGACAAATGGTATAACAAGCCACTCATACAAACCTTCATTTGTCTTAAAGGCTGGCTTCCACTCATCACCTTCTCTCATTCTTGTCTGGTGATATCCACTTTTCAAATCTATCTTAGAAAATAAATTTTCTCCACTTAAATAGTCAGTTAGATCATCATTTCTTGGCAAATGAAATCTATACCTGATGGTGATCTTGTTAATGGGTCTTGAGTCTGTACATATTCTCCATCCTCCATATTTATTTGGACTCAACACAGTTGGTACTTCACATGGACTTAAGCTCTCTCTGACCAACCCTTTGTCTAAAAATTCCTGGACTTGGTTCTTTACCTCCTAATTCTCTCGAGGTGTCAATCTATATGCTGCTTTGTTTGGAAGAATTTCTCCTGATATCAAATCAATATGATGGCTGATATTTCTGATGGGTGGCAATAAGTTAGGTAGCTCATCCACCACTATGTCAGCAAAATTATCCAACAATTCCTGAACTTCTTCAGGAAAATCATCCATCGAAGTACTTGTAAGGATAACTCTGTCTTTCCTCACCACAACAAACTTCATCTCCTATTCTTTCTTGACTTCTTTCAGGAGTTCCTTCTCGCTCATGATAAGTATGCTCGTGCTGGCTTCCTCTTTCACATTTTTCTCTTCTATTGGTAGCAACATGTGTGTCCTACCATTCTTCTCCAAGGTGTATGTATTTTTCCTCCCATCATGAATGAAATTATTGTCAAACTTCCATGGTATTCCCAAAAAAACATGACATACATCCATAGGAATTACATCACATATAATTTCATCTCTATATCCTCCTATCTTAAATTCAACCAAGCATTGTTTAGTAACCATTACCTGGTGTCCTTTCTGAAACCATGAGACTTTATATGGATTTGGGTGTGCAGTTGTCTCCAGCTCTAATTTCTCCACCATCTCTGTGGATACTAAGTCATCAGTTCTCCCACTGTCAATTATCACCTTGCATACTCTGTCTTTAGTCTTGCAAGCTATCTTGAAGAGACTATTCCTCTGCACTAGCTTTTCAACTTCTACTTCTGGTTTTAAGAGAACCTTTCTCAACATCAGGGATG
Organism: Picea engelmannii; assembly: GCA_009831015.1. Lineage (NCBI taxonomy): Eukaryota > Viridiplantae > Streptophyta > Pinopsida > Pinales > Pinaceae > Picea > Picea engelmannii. The sequence continues at coordinate 205,733 of ML786646.1, read as the reverse complement.
TTCCATCCTCTGGTCCTTCTACTTCAACATTCCTCCTCTATGCTTCCAAAATGTGAGCTTCACCTTCTCCTTCTTTATTTCTCTTAGGAAATTCCCAAGACTTATGTCCTACCTTTCCATAGGTGTAACATATTACTTCTCCTCCTCTGCTTCTTCCTCTTCCTCTAGAAGAACTCCTTCCACCACCTTGTCTTCCTCAAGAACTTCCTCCTCTTTCTGAGTGGCTGTCCAGGTTCTCAGTCTCATCTTTGGATTTATGTGACTTGTCATGGGAAACTCCCT
>ML786646.1:160267-205446 GCA_009831015.1 Picea engelmannii | reverse complement strand
TTTTTTTCCGGACAACTTCTCCTCTGCCTTCAGTGCAAACTGATAAGAATATTCCACAGTCCTTACTGATATCATGCTGATATCATCTTGGATTTCATACCTCAGGACATTTATATACCTGGAAAATTTCTCTTCATATTTCTCTCTTTGTCCAGTTCTGATGTTCATATTGTAGAACTCCTCTGTGTACTCTTTAACTATCATCCCCTTATGCCTCAAGTTTTGCAGTTTCCTGAATAGATTGAGCTGATAATATTTGGGCATGAATTTAGCCTTCATCTTGGCTACCATTCTGTCCTAATTCTTTATCTTCTGTTTTCCCTTGCTTCTCCTCTCAGCTTGTAGTTCATCCCACCACAGTGCTGCATGTCCCTTGAGCTTGGTGACAACATGTCTCACCCTTTTCTCCTCATGGACATCTTCATAGGAAAAATATTTTTCCATGGATGATATCCAATCACACATCTCTTAAGCATCCAAATTACCTTCGTACATTGAGATCTCTATCTTGGCGCTAGCTCCTAATATGACAACTGATATCAACAAGCGTTCTTCGACAACATTTTCTCCTGTAGCTTCCTCGACTTCTACTTCTTCGCTCAATGCATCGTTGATGTCTCCAACATCAGGTGCCCTTCTCTGCGCTGCTTCCATTGCCTCTAATATTGCACGAAGTTGTCACATTTCCCTTTCTACATACTGATTGGATAAAGGTGCCCCCCTCATCTCCTTGGTGGCATTTTGTTGATTTTCTCTCACACACAGAGTACAACTTTGAGTTATTTCATCTCCTCTCCTTTGCCTGCTGTCTGGAAGAAAAATTCTCTCTTTGATACCACTTGATGTAGACCCCCTTCTCTCCTAAGGGATGCGCAACCTCCCAGTCACGATCTTCGATTATGGAGTCAAACAACTCTTTGAAACCTTGCAGGTCTCGTTCTGTATTAAACACAGGTCCTCTTGGCTTCCTGCGCAAGCTTCACGATACTTGCGACCTTCCCTTTCACATTCTGTGAAATCTCAGAATTGGCGTTAGTGCCTTTTCTCTCAGCCCCTCCTCAGATGTGATCTTGGGCGATGGCCTCACGCCTATGAACAATTTCATCCACACTCATGAGTGGTTTGGGTCAAACCAATTTTTTCCCCGATATTCACCCTAAGCCTCCATGTGTCTTTCCTCTAAAACCGTGGTCTCAATCCTAGCCCACCCTAAATCTCATAAAGGTCGAGCACTTTCTATCCCTGAAATGAGAGATGATCGTTGATCTCATGATATTGATGAGGATTTTGAATGGGTGACCGAGATATATTTATCAGGATCAACGGTTCATATCTCCTTCTCCCAGATTGACGACTGTGGTCGATCCAAAATTCCAGACTTTGGAATCCTCAAATCTCAAACTTTTCTCCCCTCAAAATACACAGAATCCTGCCATGTGTCCACTTGGATTGAACGGTGGGGATTTGCTTCATATGATTTGACAATCATCATCTTCTTTGGGCCTTTGACTGGAATCCACAGATTCACTCCACCCGTCCTCTGGATCCAATGATTGAGGTTCACTCTGGCTCTCTGGACCTTTTCACTTCGGGAATCTCAAGTTTCAAACCTTGATTGGTTCTCTCTCCTGTGGGTGAAAAGTGTTAAAGATTTTCACCTTGTCCTGATCACACTACTGTTGATCCTTTGCGATGTGATCCAACGACCACTGTCGCTCCTCCTCCTGAGCTTCTGATTTCTTCCGACTTAGAATATTTTCTAAGTCTTCAAAGATCTCTACCTTTGAACCTCCTGCGAGTCCACTTCTCGGACCTCGACTACACTTCTGAAAAGTGTTATCCCTCCCGAGCTTGGTCTTTATGATGATTTTGACTTCCTGTGCACTCCTTGCATTTAAAATATTTTGATAACTCAGATCCGAAGGATTTATCGAAAAGGAATTTTTCTCGCCCTCCTGGCGTTCTCCTTTTTTGGTTCTTTGAATTCTTACAGAGTCACTTTGAAACTTAGCCGAATCTAGGGTCTGTGCGCTCTTTGAAACAGATTCTTATGCAAGGTTTGAATTCTTACGAACGACTGTGCACTCCTTTCAGCAACCACTTTGCACTCCTTGCAAAGGGGAAGTTTCATGTTATCTCTTATGAGCTTCAGAATCAAAACCGATTCTATCAATGCACTCCTTGCGCTCGGTGTGCACACCTTGCGCTCGGTGTGCACACCTTGCACTCACTCAACATAAGAAAAACAATTGAAACTTACACTAACATTCACAGTTTCATCTAATCGTAATGAAATTCATTCATTCTTGGAAGACAGAATAACAGAGAATTGCAAATAGTAACAACACTATGCATTTGGATCAATTTTCCTCTGTCATATTCATTCAAAAGTAAGTGGCTACAACTAATATCAAAAGAAGAACTTAAAAACTCAGAAAATTCCTACTAACTCACAACAACCTCATTTGGGTGTACAAAATCTCTATTTATCTTCGAGGGTCCTTAGGGTTCCCCCTGACTACTCGTCTACTCTAAAAATGAAAACGTAACTGCTACCTAAGTTCAGTTACGTTCAAGAATCAGATTGAAACTCCCTGATCACTCATGATCATTCCCCCTCCAAGCGTTTGATCTTCTTTTTTTCTTCATTAGCTCCCTGAAAGACTCGTAGTAACTCCCAGCGTTTGAGATTCCAAAATGATTCCTGAGTGTTGAGTTTTCCTGCCATGTGTGCTCGCTGACAATGCTCCTGCATCAATGGGCCTCCACCACTTCAATCCTCCACCAAAGGCAAGATCATAATAGAGAAGCAATGAGGTTCTCGATGAATATGGGAAGATCTTGGGGGCTGAACACTGTGTTCAGACTTAAAGGACAAAGGGATGCATAATCAATATGAAGTAAATAATTTCTCTGGAGTAACTTTGCTCTCAAAGTTGAATTCTTTCACCTTCTTCCATAACTCGAAATTGGCCCATTTATAGCCTTCAAAATGGAGCTAAAGGGTTGAGTCAGAACATTTCCAGTATATGGAAGGCCAAGGATCATAGATCTCCTGTCGTGACATGGAAACCCAACATTAATTTTCATTTTCTGGTACAAATCCCGATGTACGCGGGCTGTAGTGGATAAACCTGTGTATACACATGTTGTATAGTAGGAAAAATGCGTACATGTGGAAAATATGTATTTTTAGCTCTGGATTTTACAAACAGGGATGATAAGTTTGCACAGGGAAATGGAAAAAGGCCTTCTGTGCAAGATTGCATAGTGTGAGGAAAATATTTCTATAATAGTGATAAAATCTCTCCAAGGTTTGTGGGACCTTTTGAAGTTGTAGAAAAGAAAGGGAATGTGGCTTACCGACTAGCCTTACTTGATTATTTGAGGTGTATGCATGTTGTGTTTCATATTTCAATTTTATTTCATTATATTTTAGATCCGTCACATGGTATTGAATTGAGTTCATTGTATGTATCAGATGAGGGGGCTATCATAGCAGAGCCAATCCACATACTGGACCATCACACTTGAAAACTACAGTGTCTAATATTTGATTAGGTCAAGGTCGAGTGAGACAGTTATAGCCCACACTTTGCTACTTAGGAGGACACATATGCGATGCATCAATAGTTTCCTTATTTATTTTTATAGTTGGTATATAGATTAGTATCAACTAGATTTGTTACTTCCATTATTAGACTGTACATACTTCGGAACAAAGTTTAAAAAAAGAGGGGGTGTATGTAATATATAGTTTCACTAATCACGTTTCATACACTAACTGATTAATTGAAGACACTTGCGAGCAAGTGATCCAGTTAAAAACATGGTCCATTATGATTATTAATTTTGGTTTATGCGTTCATTCTATGATTTATAATTTATAATTTAAATGTTATTGACATTGATGTATATAACATTGACATGGATTATGATGAGGTTTACTAAGTTTGTAGGAAACGTGACATGCAGAGGATGCTGATGGAATCAACATACTTCCTTGGACTCCATATTGATTTAGGGAGTGGACTTTTATTTGGTTTTGAGTACTTGTTTTATATGCATATGTCATATGATGATTTAAATATGGATTTCATGTATATGAATTATTAACATTATATTTGTCACTGGATGAAGGCTTGGTGACGCTTTCTCATATGACTCACATATGGAGTAAAGGGGTTATACACAAAAACCAGACGGATGATGGAGAGTTGTGGAAACACCCCTATCATAGCCTACTAGCACTCCCGCCATGACCTGAACTGAAGGTTAACAACTACCTTGTTCTGAGAGGTTCACAATGTCGTGAGGGAATACTGAGACAGTCACTCACAAGAATATCTAAGGGGTGCATAATAAGGTGGATTCCTTATTCCTCAGTAAGCTCTCAGTCTCACACAAGGTCGACCGGTGGAGTATTAAGTCCAAGCGTCAGACAACTTCCAAACTAGTCAATGGCGAGTGACACCCTTGGAGCATGAAGGTGCGTCCTGAAGAGCACATCGCATGAATAAATTTTGAGTCAATAAAAATCTAGAAGACCTCAGGAAATAAATGAATACTATATTTTTATTAGAGTATACAAATTTTATTTAAATTATAAACCAGAAGACATAATCAAAAGTCTAACTCTAGGTGTTGTGATTAAATAAAATTAAATTGGGTTAACGAAATTTTAGACTAATTACTAAAGAGGGGAATAAGAATAAGTATTTTTTCATGTGCACAATATGTGCATGAAATAAATAAAGCGGATTTTTAATTTAAAATAAAAAAAGTCATGAGAGGATGGGTAGTAAACATGGAGTTAGAATCCTAAATCAATATATACTCAAAATCTCAACTAGAAGTAGAATCCTAATCAAACTCCAACTGTAAATTAGTTAGGGGACATAATAAAAGATAATTTGGGGAACTAAGGTACAACTAGGAGGAAATCTAGGAACTAATTGAAGATTGTGAGGGAAAATGCTTAATTATTTAAAATAAAAAGGGATTTAACATGTGCAACTTGAGAAGAGTGTGACATGTGTTGTGGGTGAATAATATTTAACTTAATTATTAAAAAATATCTAATTGTGCATGAGACGACATATGTCAAGTTGAATTTTCCTATATAATGAATGGTGAGGAAGAGAGAAACTACCCTAAGGCTGGATGAATGGAATGTTGGTGAAATTTTGACTGATTAAGTTTACTTGTGTGAGTTGGGTTCAAGCTTGTGCAAGAGGTGGAAGCCTCTCCTTGAAAAGAAAAGCTTGTGCTATTGAGATCTAGTTTTCTGTGTGTGGCACCTTTTGTGGCTGCGGAGGCTAATGGGGAAGAAATGTATCCCTAGCATTGGCTGGGAGGTACTGGTGACACCCTTGGATTAACAAGCAAAAGGAAGAACGCAGGAAAGACTAGAAATTGAAGATCATCTTCACATATATATCTTATTCTCCAGGTTAGGATACTCAAATTGTTATTGTTATTTTTTTAATGAAATAATTGTAATTTACTGATTTGTAAAGACTCTCATTTTACTAGAATAATCTTTGGATATTATTCGAAATTTACAAAGCAAAGAATGATCTTGAAAGTAATCGATGTTGTATATTTAAATTTGTTATATAATTAATCAGAGATATTATAGTATGATGATTTGCATTCATTGTTTAATAAATGGTGTCATTTTTAGATAGGAATATAATACCTCTATTACTTACGCATAACAATTCTATTTTTTTTTTTCAAATAGAGTATACTTAGCAGGTCGAGATTTATTGGAGTAAATTCGGTGTATGTTGTAAATCATATAGAATTAATCCATATCTCCCTTTAATAATATGTTAGTGATGGTAGAGTCGACTCAAAGAGGATTATATATACAATCGTCTTGGTTAAGGGCGCATTTGGATATTCATTTTTTTTCCTTTCCGCACAGTGGTAAGTTGAGTAATCAAGATCTTCATTTTATATATACCCTCTGTAATCTTGTTTTTAACCCTATCATGGTAGACATAAATATAGTTGCAAAGTTTTCGCTGCGACCCTCAACCCTTGAAGAAGTCTGGGATAATTGTGTACTATTTAACCATAACCTATCACCACCTTTAGTTAGAGGATTGTATTGTGTAGGAACTTTAATTGGATATGAATTTTCCATTAGAATTAATACTTCATTACTCAAGGATCTGCCAGGTAAACATTAGGGTGAATATGCACCAATGTGGAATACTAGGCATATCCATGTCTAGTACTTTTCCCTTGGGTACTTTTCCTAGTTTGGAACTCTGCATAATAGTTTGAACTCTGTATTATTTAGTAGTTAACTTTAAGCACTACACCTTGATACTCAATAATAATTTTTGTTGATTAAAAATTTCTCACAATCAAAAACTTTACCTAAGGACCAATAGTCAATTTCTTAAGATATCAAGCGAGAGTAACTGTTGTCTTTCATTTTTCCAAACCTTGATGAAAACCGTATCCCTAGCATATGTACAGACACAACTAAAATGTACATAGTGTAACATAGTCTAATTTATTATATTTTATTATAATTATATTATATTATAATATAAATGATTTAATTATATCATAAGATAATCATTATAAGAGTGATATTTAATTAACACCAAAAACCATTTCGGGGCATGGAATTCCTGAGGTAAAAGAAAGAGTTATTTCTTGATGTTACCGGGACAGAAGATTAAACTAAGTCAAAATAGAATAATGCATGGGATTTTAAATTAAATAAGGATCAATTAACATTAATAAGGATTACATAAATAAGATATTAAAAAGCAAAATTTTAATACCCCGTCGCTTAAAAAGGTACTTAGGGGGTTGGGTGTCTTACATAGTGGTATCAGAGAAGGAAACAAAACTTGGCCTACTTGGGCTCGGAAAAGAGTTGAATAATTTTTTTCTAGAAATACTTTAAGGGGAAGGGAACCCTACCCTACCCGATCCCTAAGAGATTACAAAAATCATACTACTGAAAAGAGGGATTGAGACATTATATTGTTTTTACATGTTTAAACCTAAACAATATGTTGTTGTTATGTGCTAAATGACAAAGTTAATTTCACCTTACAAAATTACATGTGTTGTTAATAAATTAGTGGACAATTAACTAACATAAAAACAAATTATCAACACTTAACCAATCAGTGAAAAACAAGGAAAATTATAGCATAAAGAATGGTGACACATCATGATATGGGAGAGAGATCCCATAGCAGAGAGGAAGAGTCTAATGAAAGGAGAGTGGTGGAAAACCCTATGAATATGGATGAGACTGTAAGAATCCTCATGGAAGAATTACAAAGATTTAAAGAAGGAAATGAGAGGCTTATAAAAGAACAAAAAAATTAAACTAAAATAAATGAAGTTTTGTTGCAAAGGTTGTTAGATATACAAAGGCAGTTGTGGCCCCAACCAACTTCCAATAACGTGGAAAGACATTAGTCCAAGAAAACCAATATTCCACCTTAGATACAAAATAATGGACCATAAAGTAGAAACACAGGGATAATCACCTCGAAGAAGGCCTAACATGGAGCCAAGAGACATGCTAACATCAAGGATTCATCTAGAGGATCCTCTAGTGAGGGAGGTGATAGCTCTAAGGAACTATTCAACAATGAGACTAGTTCACATTCTCAGAGGATAAGAAAGATGAGGAAGCATTCCAAGAGCCATGATACTAAAGAGTTTAATAAATCCAAGACACCCAATTTTAATGGAGAAATTAAAAATGGGGAAGAAGAAAAAGTTTGGTTTCTTGGCTTAAAGAAGTACTTCAGAGTCCATGACTACTCTGAAAACTTGAAGGCTTGAATACCAATTTTCAAATTGAATGGAAAGGCCTCTGTCTGGTGTGAAGACCTTATAAATGTGAAAGGAATTCATGATAAGGAGTTGTCATGGAAACAATTCGAGAAAGACTTCAAGAAGAAGTACCCCACTGAAATGTACTATGATGAAAGGACTAAGGAGTTCTATGAACTCAAGCTCGGACAACTAAACATAGATAAAAAAATCAACAAATTCCTAGATTTAATGAGGTATGTGCTCTATATAAAAGATGAAAATGTGAATATGCAATGATTTATTAGTGGGCTTCCTAAATCCTTCTGAGGTAGAATTGAGTTTGATGAACCTAAGATCACAGAAGACACTATTCGTAAGGTAAGAAACTATTATGAGCAATTCAAGCACAAGGAAGAACCTAATAAATATTGGAAGAAGAAAGGTAATTTGGGATTCAAGAAGAAGGGGTTTAAATCCTCAAAGTTTAAGAATTGTGGAAAAATCCCTAAGATGAGCCTTCCCACCAAGAGTGTGTATCAACAAAATTTTCCATCTCAGAGTGGAAATAATCCATATGGATTAGCCCCAAAAAAGACTAATAATACAAAGAGAGAACCATTGAAATGTTGGGGATGTGGAGAAGAACATTTTCCAAGTGACTGCCTACATAGGAAGCAGGACAATAGGAGGTTCTACAATATCCAAGAAGCTACCACAATCAATGATGTGTCTAGGAGCATTCCATAAATTTATGAATCCTTGGATAATAAACAAGTTGACCACTAAGCTCCAGTGGCGGAGATTGAAGGTATGATTACCAACCATATTGCTTCCAATTTAATTTATCATGGTTCTAATTTGAGTTATGTTTCCCCTCAAACTATTAATAAATGCAAACTACAACAAGTAAAACATGTTAAATCATGGTTGGTACAACTACCTACTAGAACAAAAATAAAGGTAACATAGGTCATACCAACATGCCAATTCATTATGAATGGGTTGTCTACCCAAGAAACTCTAAACATTCTCCCTTTAGGATATTGTGACATGTTGATTGGCATGGAATGGTTGGCTACCCATAAAGCCAAGTTGGACTATTATAATAAAACCTTGGAGACAAATATCAGCCCTTCAAGTGAAGAAGTATTATGGAAAATGATGTCCTCTATATGCAATAGAAGCACCAAAATTTGTTGCAGATAGTAAACCAGGCCTATAGGACCATCCTATATTAAGAGAGTATAAATATGTGTTTCCAGAAGAGGTACAAGGTCTACCTCCAAGAAGAGACATTGATTTATCAATATAACTTATACATGGAGCAGTGTCATTGTCTAGAGCACCCTATATGATGAGTGAACCCGATCTAGTTGAGCTCAAATTACAACTAAAGGAGATGTTGGACAAAGGTTATGTCTAGCATAGTGTGTCTCCTTGGGGAGCACCAGCCTTGTTTTTGAAGAAGAATGATGACACACTCAGGTTGTGCATAGACTACAAACAACTCAACAATATGAAAATTAAGAATAAGTATCCCTTTCCAAGAATTGATGACTTATTTGACTAGTTAAGAGGTGCTACAATTTTATCCAAGATTTACTTGAGGTATGGATACCATCAATTTTGGATTAAGGATGAATACATCCACAAAACAACCTTTAGGACGAGATATTGGCACTATGCATTTGTGGTGGTGCCATTTGGGATTAACAATGCACCAACCACCTTCATGTTCTTGATGAATAATGTGCTCATCAAGTTCTTGGACATATTTTTGTTGGTTTTCATTGATTATATCCTAATATATTCTAATATAAAGGAAGATCATGAAGAGCACTTCGAGTTAGTGCTTCGGGTGATGAGAGAACACAAGGTCTATGCAAAGTTTAGTAAGTGTGACATTTTCAAAAAACAAGTCCATTACTTAGGCCATGTCATCTCTAAGGAAGGAGTGACAATTGATCTTGGTGAGATCAAAGCCATTATGGATTGGCCTACACCAAATGATGTAGCTGATATTAGATCCTTTATGGGTCTAGAAGGATACTTGAAAAGGGTCATAAGGGGTTTTCCAAGATTAGTTATCCAATCACCTCCCTTCAGAAAAGGGAGTTAAATTCGCTTGGACATCAGAGTGTGAAGAGAGTTTTTTGAAGCTGAAAAACCTTTTAACAAATGCACCTGTGATGAAAATTGTAGACCCAAACAAGGAATTCCTTGTGTGTATAGATGCATACTAGGAAGGACTCAAAGGAGTCCTCATGCAATAATGACATGTGATTTGGTACAAATCTAGAAAAGTGAATGAACATCAAGAAAATTATGTGACACGTGACTTGAAATTGGCTGTCATAGTACATGCTTTGAAAATGTGGAGGAATTACCTCCCAGGAAGAAAAAATGTACTTATGACATACCGTAGTGGGCTGAGATATTTTTTTTACCAACCCAAACTCAATTCTAGACAAGCTAGGTGGATGTCCCTTCTTAGTGAATTTAATTTTGAAATCAAACACATTAAGGGAAAACAGAATAGGGTGGTTGGAACCCTTAGTAGAAGCATGAAAGTGATTCACTTGGAAGCTATAAGCACTTGTGAATAAAACATCAAATAAAGGGTTAAAAGAGCATAGGAAGTGGATGGGTTTTTCAAAAATGTAAAGGCATATTTAGATTAAGAGCCCACAAGGATGAAATATGATGGCTATCAACTATTGAATGATGGTCGATTAACTTACAACTAACTTACAAAGGTTGGATGTATATCCCAAATTGTGACGACTTGGAGAGGTTCATCATGGATGAACTACATAAAAGACCATATAATGGCCATCCTGGTTATCCAAAAATGATCACAACCACTAAGAATTTTTTTTATTGGCCAGGAATGAAAAAGGATATAGATGACTACTTAGATAAATGTTTGAAATGTCAATAGGTTAAGGTGGAGCACAAATACCCAGTAGGGATGTTGCATCCCTTGCCAATTCCAGAATGGAAATGAGAAACTATCTCCATGGATTTTATTATAGGATTGCCTAAATCAACCAAAAAAAATGATGTCATTATGGTAGTTGTGGATAAGATGAGCAAGGATTATCACTTTATCCTTGTAAAATAAACTTGCAAGGAAATATATATTGCCAATAATTTTATGAAATAAATATTTAGGATGCATGGTATACCTAAGGAAATCATATCAGACATAGATGCTAAGTTTACTTCAAAATTTTGGAAGTCTTTGTTTGATGGTTTTTGGACTAAATTATTATTTAGTACAACGTACCACCCTTAAACGTATGGATAGATATATAGGATAAACTAGGTATTAGAGGAAATGTTAAGGATGCATGTGATGCATCAACCCAGGAAATGGGAATACTACCTATCACTGGTATAATTTTCTTACAAGAATGGCTATTAGAAGTCATTAAAAATGAGTCTTTTTGAGGATCTCTATGGTAGACAATGAAATATTCCAATCAGTTGAGATAACCCAATGGACAAAATTACACTCGGGTTGGACATGCTAAAAGAAATGGAACAACAAGTAGTTCATATAAAACAAAATATGAAAGTGGCCTATGACAAGCATAAAATCTATGCAGACAGAAATAGGACTCCTAGAGAGTTCAAAGTGAGGGATCATGTATATCTCCGAATTAGGCCTAGAATAATTTCCTTGAGAATGGAAACTTGTGCCAAGTTGGGACCTTGATTTTGTAGACCCTTTGAAATTTTGGACAGAGTGGGACCTGTAGCATATAAGTTAGCACTTCCTCCTTATTACAAAATATTTTGTCGCAAATTACGATGTTCACTTATCCTCTATCATCTAGAGCATGAAATCTATGATTGATGAAGAAGAACCTTACTTTGAGAGAAAGAAAGCATGCAAAAGGGTTTAACATGCTATTACAGAATTTAAAACCTTAACTTAAGAGAGTGTCGCATATTGCATCACTGTAGGGTGAAACACCCTCAAGTGTCGCATGTTGCACCACTGCAGGGTGCGACATTGCCTTAGGTTGCTCCACTGTAGGGTGCAACATTGCTTAAAAGGGGAGATAATGATGAAATTCAAGAAGATTCTAGAAGATAATTTTCAGGATGAGGTGTTCTCCAATCAGTTTGGATCTCACCCTTACTCCTGATATAGAGGGATCCTAACCTCTCATCCTAAACTCCTTACCCTTTTCATCTTCAATCTATAAAATGAGGTTTCCCTCATGAGGAAAGGTTAATAGTCAATGGAGAATAATGATTGATAGGTTTTCTTCTGGTTTGTTATTAGAAGATTGTTAGTAATTATTTGGCTTTGAGGGATTCAAATTAGCTTAAGGAGTCAGTTGATGGTGATGGATTTCATGGATGCATTGTGGGTATTGGAGCAATGAACTTGTTGGAAGGAGCGTCTCAACACCAAGGCACTGGTTGTAACTCTTTCCACCATTATTAATACAATTACATATTCTCTTTCCTATAAAGATTGCAATTTTATTTATTACATTTCTCCTTGGTCATTTGTATAGATTTGTTGAGATATTGTTGTTTCTTTTGTTGGATTGTGTCCCTATACAGGTGCTCACTTCAAATCTTTTGGATCAAGTTGGGAGAGCTATTTGGATCAAGTCACGAGAATTACAACTAGCGAGGATGACCTTCATTCAAAAGGTAAGAGTCTAATCCTCACTTGATAATATCTTGAATGCATGAATCTAAGGAAATAAACATGTTATGTTTTTTTTTCTTTTATCTTTGGGTTCCCAAACTAGGGAGATTGGTTTGTGTTTGCTTAAAAGAATTTGTCCGATAAAAAAATTGGCGACTCCACTGGGGACATATCCTTCATATTTGTTCTCTTAGTCTTGCTACCTTGCCTTGTTTTAGATCTTTGAGTCCTCACCTGATACTGTGTGATTAGTCAACCCTAAAATTCACTGGAAATCTTCTTTATTTTTTTATTTTTTTCAAGGTTTTCTGGATTGTCGCACTGTAAGGTAGCTAGAGAGGTAGTGGAGGGGCCCAGAGGGCCCATAGTGATGATATTGGAGAACATTCAATGTAAGGTGGACTAGGTCCACTATATTATTAAATAAGGCCCACTATGGTAGTTAGATATAATAAATGGGTAATTAGATATAATAAATGTAAGGGGACTTCTTATAAGGTTCTACTTCTAGAAGATTCCTCCTCTAGAATGTTCTTAGGTGATGGTAGCACTATATAAAGGGGTTCAAGCAATGTAATGAGACATGAAGAGAAGTACTGTATTTGGAGCAGTAGCTCAATAGGAGGATGCCCCCTCGAAGAGGCAAGTGAACATGAGAGGATCCCTTCCATAATAGGATCCATTGTATGGTGTTGCCCTACCTCAAGGGTTTGATATAATAAAGTTGTGTTTTTCTATATTGTTCTTCTATATCTGTTGTGGTGCTTTTTTATTCAGTCTTTGGTTCTTAACAAGTGGTATCAAAGAACTTTCCTTGGGCAGACATTGTGGGCAAATATTTTTTATTTTTGCATATTTTTTTATTATATCTAACTACCATAGTGGGCCTTATTTAATAATATAGTGGACCTAGTCCACCTTACATTGAATGGTCTCCACTATGATCACTATGGGCCCTCTGGGCCCCTCCACTACCTCTCTAGCTACCTTACAGTGTTCTTAAGGAAACCTCATGTAATATGGCATTTAGAAAGAAGGGTATATTAAGTACTAACCGTTGTTTTAAGGATGCTAGCAATTTGAGGTGGTGAGGTCAAATTACGTCATATCGTCCATCACAGGTGATGTAGCACTGAATTATCCCTACCAGTTCCTTCCATGGTTATCTAAGGGTACTGGGATTAAGTCCTTTTCCTTTCTTATCCAATTCTTCCCCAGGGTCTGTGAAAGTTTCCAAAGCTTCCTTTAGTGTTGTGTATCTTCCTGTCCACTGAATACCCGTGTTAGGGAGACTTGTGACCTCTACTAATATTTTTGGGGTGAATGAGATTTGTATACCTCACACCATAGAGACTTCTCCCTTCATATTCTAAAAGAATTCAAGCATGACATTCGTGTCATATCCTTACAGATGGTTGAATTACTCCGTCCACCCTAGTCGGTGCAGGATATCTCTTTCTTTCTTTGTAACCTGTAGTAAAGTTGGCTCCCTGCGCACACCTCTGCGACCCATTTTGTGAGAAAATGTGGATGACTATCATTCCTGGTGGTAGACTTGGTTAGATCAGCTCAGAGGAAAAATGACCGAAAATAGCAAATAGCAGAGACAACAAATGTTCAAAAATGTGGATATTTATTACAATCATTACTATCTGTGTCGAGAAGCGTGTCGAGCGTCCACTCCCCTCATTAATGTAAAGGTTGATCTCAACCTTTAGCATAGGGGAGAGTAATGAGTGTAGGTATTGATGGTGAGAGGTAATGATTGTACTGTTGCCACTAATGGGGATCAATGATTTATTTTCAAACAACATATTTTAACGATAATCATTAAATGTTAGTCCGCTTTTGTGGAATTGAAATATACCTATACTCAAAAGAATTCTTTAAGGATACATACGCTGAATAAATTAAATCTGTTCATTTAAATAATATCCCACATATCATAATGTTGTGTCTTTTCCGTTTTATTGAATACAACCGAAATGATAGCCTCGTTATTGAGTGAAGGAGATCTAAAGATACACAAAAACTTGGCATTTAAGGTAAACTTCCATACCACAGGCAGAGCCACTATTACCAGCAGGTGTCCATAGCCTCAACAGGGTTGCCTTTTAACCCTTAGATGAGCCTATATGCCACTCACTAGATTGTAACTTAGGTGAACAAGTCGGCTCACGATGAGACCTCTTGTCCTTTGACGAGGAAATGTCAAAGGCCCTTGCCCTGGTGTGGTAGCCATAGTGGGAATGTCACTTAGGTTATTATCCTATGATCGTGGTAGGTTGGCTCGTGATGAGACCCCCTATTCATTTTGAAAAAAAAATAAATTATTTATTTATTATATATATATATATATATTTAGAGAAATTTTTATTTAAATTTTTTCCTAAAAAGACCATTATCCTGGTTTGGTAGACAGATGGTGATAATGCCACGCACTAGATTGTAACTTAGGTGAACAAGTTGGCTTGTGATGAGACCCCTTGTCCTTTGAAAAAGAATTGTCAAAGGCCATTTCCTTGGTGTGGTAGCCATAGTGGGAATGTTGCTTAGGTTATTATCCTATGATTGTGGTAGGTTGTCTCATGATGAGACCCCCTATTCTTTGTGGGAAAAGAAAGAAATTGTTTTGATTTTTTTTTTTAAGTGTATGAAGGGAGGCTCATCTACTCCTTAAGAGTAAGGGATGGTGTGAAGAAGTGTAAGGATGCCAAGTAAAATTGTGCCTTAGACTCCTTATTAATTATAAGGGCGAGATATCATTTAAGTGTATTTGTATGTATAAGGGAAAAGAAACAAATTATGGTGGTTACAGGTTATGAACAAAGTTTAAGATATTTCGAAGAAAGTAATCCAAAAAATAATTTTGATAAGGTATGGGAGATAGTCCACAAAATAATGATAGATCGTTAGAAATAATGCTGGTGAAAATTATTCGGTGAAAGTTGTACCCCAAAGGAATGGTTTAGCGTTCTATCAGCAATGTAGGGAAGGAATGACAACTGTTCCATTCAAAGGAACAAGAAGTGTGAAAAAGGAACAACAATTGTTCCGTTCAACAGAACAGTAAGCGCGCAAAAGGGAACGACAATAGTTCCATTCAAAATAACAGTAAGCGTGCAAAAGGGAACGAAAATAGTTCCGTTCAAAATAACAGTAAGCGCGCAAAAGATAACAACAATAGTTTTGTTCAAAGGAACAACAAACACGCAAAAGGAACAACAATTGTTCTATTCAAAGGAATAATAAGTGCACAAAAGGGAATGACAATAGTTTCGTTCAAAGGAACAACAAGCGCGCAAAAGGAACAACAATTGTTAGGTTTTTAACCATCTAAATAGGTAATTTTTAGAAACCTGGAAATGTGTTTTGGTTGAAGTCAAGGTTGATTAGTCATCAACTAAATTCATTTATGAGTTGGTTTATTTCAAAATTAAGTAGTGGATGGTTTGTTAATGTTATGAGTTTCATTATAGTTACCCAATTGTTGCTGCTGAACCATGACACATTCATTTCTCTGCGAAAGACAAGGTTTGGGTGATGGGATGAAGAAGGAGTTCGGAACAGAAAAGTGTGCTAAATGAGTTCATTTACAGTTATCCTCCCTAGTTCTGATTTTCTTGAATGACTGTCAAAAATAATAAAAAAACTGAATAAAAGCTACAGAAAAGAAAAAATAAATAAATTATATATAGTATGTACAGTGTCAACATAATTCAACATTTATGGAGTTGGGGTGGTTATATTACCTTCCCAGCCAGCCACAATTTGAACAGTAGGATCCTTACTTACTTTCTGGTAGAAAGATTCTTTTGAGGGCGATTGATGATAAAGTCGTAGCCGGTGTGCATTGACCCGAAATCGAGATCCAGACCCGTTGATGGTGCTTAATGTGACTGTGCCATTATCATGGACTTCATTGATTTAGTATGGTCCTAGCCACCATGTCTATAATTTTCCCGGAAAATCATGGAATCTGGAATCATAGAGGAGCACCCAATCACCTTTTTTAAATGATTTTTTCTTGATATGTTTGTCGTGCCAGGTCATTCTCTGTTGTTGAATAACATTTGTGCACTCTACAACAAACAAATGTGCTTCATCCAATTTGTTGAGTTGTTGAAGGTGTTGTTTATGTTCTTTTGTAAGATCCAGTCTGATTTCCCGGGCCATCCTTAGAGTCTTGATTTCAAACTCAATTGGGAAGATGGGTTCTTTTCCATAGACTAAATGATAAGGAGAGTAGCCAGTGGTGTTATGCCATGTTGTGTGGTAAGCCCATAAGGCATTTGGGAGCTCCAAAGCCCAATTTTGTCTGTTTGTTGAGATAGTCTTTGTCAGGATTGCCTCCAGGACTTTATTGGTGCTTTCCACTTGCCCATTTGCTTGTGGATGGTACGGAGAAGTAATTTTGTGTTTGATATGATAATTATCCAGGGTGGTGGTGATTCTATGAGCTGTAAATTGTGAAGCCCCATCATTAATTACTTCTCTTGCTAGTCCATAGCGTACGGATAATTTGAAAGGAAATTTGGTGACTACTTCTTCTGTTACATTTGGTAAGGATTCTGCCTCTACCCATATAGTCATGTAGTCCGTTGCAACTAGAATATAGGCCTTTTGATTTGACTTTGGATTTAAGGGGCTAACAAAGTTTAGTTCCCATATCTCAAATGGTTCTGCAACTACTTGTTCTTTCAAAGAAATTTCATTAGCCTGACCTGGTTTTCCCATCCATTGAAAACTATCGCAGGTCTGGACATATTTCTTCACGTCTCTGAATATTGAGGGCCAATAATAGCCCATCTGCAAAATTGTGTGCCCAGTCCTACGATCTGCAAAATGCCCACCATAGGGCTCATTATGTCTGGCCTTAAGTATGTCATAGATTTCGTCAAATCGTACGCATTTGCGGATCTAGAGATCGACTCCTGTATGGAAGAGATATCCGCTGATCCAAGCGAATTGTGCGCTACACTGGACGATCAATTTTCTTTCCCTTGATGAAATATGTGCCGGTAGTCTTCCCTCTGCCAGGTAATTTGCCACATTAGGGTACCAAGGTGGCTTTGTAGTAACGGAAAACAAATTCTCATATGGAAATCGATCTTCAACTGTTAAGGAGTCGTTTGTTTTGGGTATGCGGGATAGGAAGTCTGCGACACGGTTTTCTCTCCTGGGTCAATCTTTGATGGTGATATCAAATTCCTGCAATAGTAACAACCATCGAGTGACCCTTCCATTAGTAATTGGTTTATTAGCTAGATATCTAATAACAGAATGATCATTATACAAAATGACCGGATATCCTGTTATATAATGATGAAATTTATTGATGGCATGTATAACAACTAAAAATTATTTCTCTGTTAGTGTATAATTAAGTTCAGTTGGATTGATATTATTGCTAATGAAATAAATGGCGTAGGGTTTCTTGTCCTCCTCATGTTCGAGGACAGCGCCTATGGCAATATCTGATGCATTGATGGAGATGTGAAATGGTATTTTCCAATTTGGTCCCCTTAACACCGGTGCTGTTGAGATCAAATTCTTGAGTCCTGCAAATGCCACATCACACTTGTCAGACCACTGAAACTCTACATTACCAGTCAAAGCATGTAAAGGTGCAACGGTTCTTGCAAAATTTTCCATAAATCTATGATAGTATCCTGAAGCGCCAAGGAAACTACATACCTCAGTTTGTGTGTGTGGTGTAGGTAGATTAAGGATTACCTCTATTTTTGTTGGATCTACCCTAATTCCATCTGCAAATATATAATTCCCTAGTAACACACCTTCTGTCATCATCATGTGACATTTTTCGTGGCTTAAACATAACCCGGTCACAATGCACCGCTCTAGTATTTCCTCCAGGTTATTCAGTGCTTGATCGAAGTCGTCGCTATAAGGAGTGAAATCATCCATATAGACTTCAAGCCCTTTGCTAATCAGATCGTTGAATATGCCTAGAATGGCCCTTTGAAAAGTTGTTGGAGCGTTACAAAGCCCAAAGGGTAATACTCTATATGCAAAAGTGTCCCGGGGGCATGTGAATGTAGTTTTATCTTGATCTTCTAGGGCAATTTGAATCTGATTGTACCCACTAAAACCGTTTAGGAAAGAAAATAATTTCTTTCCTGCCAAAGTATCTAGGACCTAGTCAATGAAAGGCAAAGGGAAGTGGTCTTTTTGAGTGGCTTTGTTAAGTTCCCTGTAGTCGACACAAATTCGCCATTTCCCATTTTTCTTTGGGACGATCACTAATGGGGAAACCCACCGACTATCTGAGATGGGATATATAAAATTTCCATCCAACAACTTTTGTAATTATTATTTAATGATATCCCTAAGGTGAGGATTCAACCTTATATGTGGCTGTCGGATTGGACATGCATCATTGTCAACATAAATGTGGTGTGTGCAGAGTTGCGGATCAATCCCTTTCATATAAAAATATTCCCATGCAAAAGATTGTTGGTATTTGGAGAGGACTTGAATTAGATTTTGTTGCTGTTGTTCATCTAAATTGGCATTGATGTTTAGAGACCTCCCTCTTGCAATCTCGACGGGTTTTCTGTTATGAACTGTTGCAGTTGGAATTTGTTGTTCCATTAATTCTTCTAGCAGGTCTCCCTGTGCTTCACAATCTATAACAACTTGGAGCATCTGGCAGGTCAGGTTTCTCATGGTGGTTGGACTATTGATAAATCCACTGATTACATCGTCCTCTAGCTGGGTTTTAAGTTTGAGGGATTCCTCCCATGTAATAGGGGCTCATAAATCCCTCTCCGGGTATCGTGGTGGTGGCAATTATGGGTATACGAAATTTGGACTTGGCTTAGCAGGAGGATATAAAATGAGATTCTTTGTGATACCCCCTCTAGTGATTGTCATATTAATTGCTCGACATCCTATATACGCATCTGTTGTTGCAAGCCATAGCCTGCCCAGTATTAATGGATGCCCTTCAAGTCCACTTTGTGGGTTGATGATGAGGAAGCCCACCAGATATTCCTAAGAGTCTACGGAGATGGCTATATCATGTAATGTGCCAATTGGTCGAACTACCGATCGATCTTCCAACTGCAGTATTATTGCAGTGGGTTCGAAGGAGTTAAAACCCAAGATATTGCAGGTTTCAAAAATCAGGATGTTGATGGCTGCTCCCAAATCGACTAGTGTATTTGGAAAAGAACAACCCTAGATCTGAACTGTCCCTATGGGATTCCCCGGATTTGCATATTTGACCAGTTCTTGTCTACCTAAAATTATATCAGACAAGGCTCCTACCACACGGACTATTGATGATGGATTTTTAATTTTTCTGACGGGCTTTCTCCCACATAGCTCCTTGATCATTTTTGCATAGAATGGGATGTCCTGGAGAGCTTGCAGGAGTGGAATCTTAATATATAAATTCTTGATTTCCCCTACTATGTCGAAGTTGGGATATACGGCCGGTTTTGTTATCATCAATATTTCAGGGAATGGAGGGGAGGGCGTTTCATCCTTATCAGGATATTGTGATTCAACTGTGTTCCCACCTTGCTCGATTTATTATGTTATTACCACAGTCAAAGGTGTTATTGCTGGTTTTTTTTCACTCTCCTGCTCTTGAAAACGTTATTTTCTTCAAGAGAGATTATCCATCCCGATCTCAACCGTAGTTCATTGCACCCTACTGAGCTGGTCTCTCCTTCCCCATTCTCCATAATATGGACGTGCTGAGCCAGTATGTTATTTGGATTCAGGTGAGGCTGGGCTGGTAGTTGAGGGTGCAATTGTGATTACAGATTTTGAGGCAATTGGAGTGGTTCTTGTAGCATAGGCTGAGTTTAAGGGGCCATCCCTATGGGTTGGTTGTTTGTCCCCATGGGGCGCTACCAACTCTAATTCCAATTTGGGTTTTGGGTAGTCATGTTGGGCCACTATGAAGGGTAGATGTTTTTATTTGAGTTTTGCCAGGATGAGGTGGGATATTGTGAGTTAGGCCAAGTAGAAATTGTGGTTGGTTGATTCTGCCATGGAGGATTTGCAGTGGGTTGGTTTTTCCAATTGGGATTTGCAGGTGGGTATTGTTGGGGTTTCCAGTTCTGATTAGGAAATGGTTGACCCTACCATGGGCTACCAAGAGCTTGCTATTGATTATACTGTCCAGAGAAGAAAGAGGAAGGGTCTTGTAGTGTATTTGGAGGCTGATTCTGCCATTGACATCGTTGGGCCATCAGATATAATGGCTTTGTTTCTTCTTCTACTTCTCTAAAGATAGATTTCAGTCTAGGAAGCGATGGACACTGTTCTGTGTCGTGATCTTTTGCGCAGATAGCACAAAACCGAACCACGTCCAAAGGGCAATCCATAGGACCATGTTTCCTTCTGCACCTATGGCAAAATATGGCCAACATTTTTTCTGCATATGTTTTCTTCTGTTTGGCTTGCAATACATCCAATTGTGTAGTGAGAGTGCTCAGAATATCTGTTTTGAAGTTTTCTAAGATATTACCGACTTCAACTCGTGTAACTCCCCCACTGGTAATATTGCTATTTCTGGCAAGGGGGATACACATTCCTGATCTGGTCCATGAACTTCCTCTTGAGCACCTGATGCACAATAGGATGATGTCATCATAAGTTTCTTGATAAATATCACCCTTCCCCATTAAATTCAACATTTCTACCCATTTATCTTTCATACCCTTAATCAAAGTTGCCTTAAGAACTTCACCTGGTAATGTGCCATAGGGTGATCTTTGTAAATTATATTGAAATCTCTCGACATATTCTTCTAATGATTCATTTTATTTTGTAGTCATTTGAAATATTTCATCTTTTAAGTATCTAGTTCTACAATAATCCTGATATTTTGTCAAGAAGGCATGTTTCATTTCATCCCATGAGTTAATAGTTCTCCCTCCCAATCCCATGAACCAGAATAGAGATGCTCCTTTCAGAGTGGAGGGAAATTTTTTTAGTTTTTGGGGTTCGGAGGTGTAATCATACCCTCTACATAGGACATCAAATTCAAAAAAGAATGCATCCAAGTCTTCTGAGATTAATCCATGAAAGGTTGGCAGGTTTTGTAGGGCAATTGCCTTCATGGGGACATTGGCGATTGGATCAACTATCGGATATTCCAAAGTGGAAGTCTAGGGACGTTGTGGATTTGGTTATTCCATTTGATCGAAAATATGCCAAAACTCTTCAGGGATTTCTTGATCCAAGTACTTTATTTGAATTGGTTGGTTATCTGATCCTCTAGGGGATTTGATTGCACTTCCTCTATCTAGGATTTTGGGTATGCCTTCTTCTTTCACAGGAGATTTAGGGTCGGGTGGTGGTTCTATCTCGGATATCCCATTGGTTTCTCCTTCTCCTTCCTTCGTATTACAAGATTTTCCGTCTTCTAAAGGGTCGAGGGGTGGAAGATTTATGCTCTGAAAGCTTTGCTCAGTCCCTTCAGTTTTTCTATGAATCTCAACGTGGGTTGCAGTTGGTGAAACTGCCACCTGAGGGATTCAGGTAGATCCTTTTCTAGGTTTAACCGAAGCTTGAGATTCTGCTTTTCAGATGATGTCATCTGTGAAAGTGCTTCTTCCAGGGAGCACTGAGCCCTGGGCTTTGGTAATTTTTGGTGGGGGTTTTGGTTTTTCAAGATCTTTCTTCTTAGCCATATACACTTCACACAACAACGAAAAAAAAGGAAAAATCAAGAAAGAAAAAACACCTATACTACCTCTTGTTGTGACATCTAGAGGTAGGCGCTTGCATAAGCATCTTACTTATCGCCTGTGTAGGTTCTTACCTTCCGTCTTAAATACCTAGTCCTCCACAGGCACAATCTATGCTACCTTTGACATTCTTCCCAGCAACGACGCCAAAATGTTGGGCTCTAAAGATGTCTAAAACAACATTAGTTTAACATTAATTTATCAACACGAGGATTCGTCTTTTATCTCAAAGAATATCAACAAAGTCTATGCAGATAGTTTGTAGAGGCTAAAATCGTGTAGTTAAAGAAGATCTAATTTTATCAAAAATCAAGTTCCTCAAACATTCATTAAAGATTCTAGGAATTGAAATATAAAGCTGTGTAATGGAAAAGAACTAATTAATCTATTGAATTCATCTTAAAAGAAGTAATTGAATCTAAGTACAGACTTGCAGAATTACCTATTTCTATGAATCAAATTGCTGGAAAGGAAAAGGAAAATTACTCTATCCATGAAAAGAAACAAGAACTGTAATCTAATTGAAAAAGGACAACAATTGTAATTCTATCGAAAGAAATAACAACTATATTTTAACAGAAAGGAACAACAATTGTAAACTAAGTGAAATGAACAACAATTGTAAACTAAGTGAAAGGAACAACAAGTGTGAACTTATGCGGAACTGTCACGCATCAAATCTCAGTAATGGAAATTGGAACAACAATCATCTAATGCTTCAAGAACATATATATTTTTCAATTGACATGAAATCATCAACACACTTATGCATTCATTTAACTATTGTAAAAGAGAATCGAATCACAAAACAAAAATTGAACTGATACAAATATAGGTCGAACAGTAGCTCCTTCAGACTAGGCCCTTGGTCTGCAGAAGCACTGCTATTGGATATTCAGTATATATAAATGGTAAAATCACTCAAAGCTTTTATTAATTTCATAACTGGTACAACATTTTACAAAAACTGCTAACACATAGAAATTCTAAGTTCTGAGTTCTTGGATGCAATTCTTCTCCTTTTCCAAGGTCTATTTTTACCCTTTATATATTACAATATTCTAGGTAAATTAATCTATCCTGAGGATCGAGAGATCCTCAGGATTTCTTTACTATTATAAAGTTACAATACGAGAAACTCAATCATCTTCAAAACTGCCTTGCGCCATGCAATCCTCAACCTCCAATAGCTTGTGCATCTTCAAGATTTCCTTTGCTATTTTAGGTTTGATAATATTTAACTAATCCTGTAATAAAACCAGACAATTCCAATCATATTTTAGGATCCACGTAATCTAAATTTATCAATAACGCAAAAGAGTATATTATTCATTTTCTATTCTATTTTCTCCTAAATAACTGAAAATTCAATCAAGATGATATCGTGAAATGTGGGAAAAAGGAAGATATTTATACCTTTTTCATAACCTAACACTGAGAGGGGGGATGAATCAGTATTAGCACTTTTCTTACTTTAACCACAATAAAAATTATTCAATGATATTCAATCAACATTCAATATATCATCAATATCATAAATCAATGCATAAACAACACATAAACACAATGCACTGCAATTTTATGTGGAAACCAATGTGGGAAAAACCAAGGAATGATTTTCTTATTTATCAAAGAGTACATTCATTGTAAGCAACAACTATTTCTCTAGCTACAACTGGAAGGAGGCTCCAACCCCCTATTTACAGGATACAACCTGAAATAAGATCCAACTCCCTATTTACTGGCTCCAACCAGAAGGAGGCTACAACCCCCTCTCCTTGCCCCATCCAATTGCCCTGAAATATAAATGTAAACAACCTGTCACTACCTCTCTTGTTGTAACTAATAACCTATTGTTGCTTCTTTTACTGATACCTATGTCATTTCTATTGATATTGATATCTCATCAAGAATGAAACCACACATTCCTCATACCAAAATCTACTAGAGAGTTCTCCAAATCAAGTGTTTATGAATCACTGAGACATACGTGTTCCTGAATTATTCAGAATAACACTGTAACACACTCAGGAAAACATACATTTACCCTGAAGCTAACCTGGGTTTATGATCCTCTTATCTTCAACAATTTTTCCTCACAGGTATGTGACCCTATACACTATTTTCTCGCGGGTATTCACGCTTTTCCTCACTTCAACCCACAGATGTCCGTGCTTTTCCTCTTGAAACCCGCAAATGTAATCATGAAACCTCTATTTGTAACTTCTTCTTTGTACACTCGGCTTCTGCAAACTTGTTCCTTCACTAGACTTCTCTGACCTCGACTCACTGCCTTATATCTCCAACCTATATTCTCAGAAGTAATATTCAATTAACATTTACCTGTGTTTTAATGAGGATCTCATGATGTCATGTAACTATCATGCACATGAAAATGACATGCTACTTTTTAACTTCTGATGTAACTTGTTAACTTTTGATACAACTTGTTAACTTCTGATGCAACTTGTTAACTTTTGTTTGTAGCCACTTTACTTTGATATGCAACTTGTTAACTCATTGTTTATCGTTACTTTAACATGAAATTGACATGCAACTTGTTGAATTCTGTTTAGATCTTCTTTACTCTGACATGCAACTTGTTAACTTCATGTTCAAGTGTTGACATAAATGACAACCAATCTTTCAACAATTCAATAATTAATATAAACAATTAATCTTTCAACAATTAATCTTTCAATAATTAATCTTTCAACAATCTCCCCCTTTGGAATTGATGGAAACACACCACTTATCATGCTCATGCTAGCTCCCCTTGTCTTCATAACTCTTCTCTTCATTTCCAAGCCTCTATTTTTCTCTCTGCCTTTGACATCAATGGAAAAGGGTAAATTCTCCTTGGGGTTTCTCGCCCTTTCTGTAAGCCTCTGGTCTTTGTTGATGTTTCTCTTCATGGTGCTTCCTCGTGTACATCTCTGATAAAATGAATTCAAAAATCATTCAAATCTTTCATGATAACTACTAATTTCCTCCTGTCACTGTGGGGCTGAAACTACTCCAAGTTTCCGTCGAATATATTCAAAAGTCTCCCTCAAAAGGGGTTTAGTGAAGATATCTACAATCTACTTTTTTGTACCAACATACTCTACCTTGATGTTCTTCTCTGTAACATGTTCCCATATAAAGTGAAACTTGATCAGAATGTGTTTCATCTTGGAATGCATCATTGGATTCTAAGAGATACTTATGGCACTAGTATTATCACAGAATATTGGAATAGGCTCATCATATTCCACCTGCATGTACCGCAAAGTTTGCTTCATCCATAGAACCCGTGTACAACATGATGTTGCTGCAATATACTTTGTTTCTACTATGGACAATGATATTGAAGATTGTTTCTTATTTAACAAAGATACCAAACACTCACCCAAGTATGTAACATACCCACTACCTACAATGAAATTTTTCGTTGATTTCTCAACAATGAGAATTCCCTGAGGCTCGCAGCAGTGAAAGGCCAACCCTAATCTATCGGTCTTTATTTCCCTGTCGCAGCCTCTTCTTCATGCACCTGTGACATTTCCTCATTGATAGCTTCGGGTTTTGGAGTTTCGTGATTCCCGATGACAAAAGTCCTTGTACTCTCGAAATCCCGATCCTCGATGAGCAATTTTACCAATACACGCCCTTTACGCGTTAGCCCTCCCGGCTATGCTCGTGGTCCACATGACCTTCCCCCTATGTGACCGCAGCCATATCTCCTCATCGGGTTTTCAAACTTTTCAATGTCGAAATACACTCGTCCTCAGGAGTTCGCTATCCATCGAATCCCGACGTACTCTTTGTGCATTAGCTCTCCTGGCTAGGCTCCTGGCCCATACGACTGTTATCCCCGTGACCGCAGTCTTACTGCTCGTCGGGGTTTCAAGCTTTTAAGTGCCGCAATACATTGGCCCATGGGATTCCCGATCCTTCAAATCCTGACATGCTCCAACTTCCGTTAGCTCTCCGGGCTAGATCTCTAACCCACGTGACCACTGTTCCACAAGACCGCAGCCTTGTCTCCCATCGGGGTTTCAAACATTGCAATGTCAAAATGCATGAACATTTTGTACTCGGAATCCCCGATATCCCGATATGACGTCAACTTCCGCTAGTCCCTTGGGCTAGACCTTTTGGTCCATACGACCTCTCTCTATATGACCGCAGCCATACACTTCCGTCGGGATTCTTCCTATCGGGGTTTTGACACTCATGATGTCCCAACAACTTGGTTCACCGATCCCCAATTCCCGACACACTCCTCTGCTTCCTTAGCCTCCCGGGCTAAGTATTTAGTCCACGTGACCAATATCCCCGAGACCACAACCTTACCCCTCGTCGGGGTTCCGGACTTCAGAGTTTCACAATGTATGGACTTCTCGTCCCCACGATTCCCGATTCTCCGAATCCCGACTGGCTGACAGCTGGATCCCACTTATCGGGGTTTCAAAATTCGTAATTCCAAAATGCATAAACACTTTTTCACCAGGATCCCTGATACCCCGATGACCCACACACCGATCAAAAACTTCCTATCGGGCCCTTCCCCAATGGCACCGATTGCTTCCACGCGTCCTCCTCAAGATGGACAGTTCTGATCTCTCCGGGATTTTGAGACTTGTGATGTCCCGATCCCTTCGACCTCATGAACTGTGATTTCCCGAGTGCCGATATCCCAATGAAGGTCGGGACGTCTGCCTGGCGTGAGAAGGGTTAAACCCCGTGCACCTCCTATCCGATCTGACGACTGACGGGTAAATAGACCAAGGTCTAATGGTCTAGATCCAATCTTCCTGTGCACACTCCAGAGACTAAACTCTGAGCATCTTAATCCGATCCAACGACTGACGGGATTCTTGAATGAGATCCACGACTCAGATCGTCCCACCTTGTGCATTCTTCCACTACTTTGTGGATGTGGAAAGATCAACGGTCCAAATGTTCTCATGGACCTTGGGGATCTACGGTCCTAAACTCTTAACTACTCACGAAGACACACTAAACCAAGTGGTAAGGCCTATAACGCCCTACTTTCTCCTACTAATATAATGGTCATGGGGGACCGCAGATTTCTCGACAAAATCTTGTCCGTCGATCACCACCTATCAAGGTTAAGGCCCTTAACCCTTTTTCCTCTCCTTTTGATCTGATGGTAGTGAATGACCACAGATCTCCCGACAGAGTCTCATTCGTCGATTCGATATCCCTACGCTGCTACTTCAGAATTTTAAGAGGGTCATTCCTCCTTGTACAGGGCTATTAAGACTTACACCTTCAAGTCCTTTTTCCCAGGTTCTTGGTAAACCTTTCCAAGTTGGAAATCTCTGCGAAGAGATCGATTCCATGGCTTTCCTGAAGATGGATAAGGGAAACAACTTCCCGAGAATGGGTCAGAAGGTGGACTTGGTTCAACTTATGTAGAATTAACTTCATTTATCAAACATAAGTCAATTCATCCATTTCCTGTTATAAGCATATAACTATCCTTTCTTATCAAAACATTGCACAGACATTCTTTACTGCAGTCATTCACAATTTCATAGTTTATGAGCATATATGTCAACATATGAATTTCAAAATGAAATATGTAAAACACTTATTAGAAATAACACCAAGGGTGAATGCAACTACTGAGAGGGGTGCTCGTTTCCACCCAACCGTAGGCGTAGTGACTCCCAGCAGATTTAACACTAGCCACCCCCGAGATGAGACCACGATGCTCTGAGACTGCGTCTCTTTGTCTGCACGTGACCAGGAGCGAAGGTTGCAATCCCTCCTCTCTGCTATCACTCACTCTGCGTAAATTCCAGAGTTCCCCTCGCATATGCCCCCCCCCCCTAATCGCTTCTGCCATATGCCTTATCCTCTTGCGAGGTTGCGTGTGGCACGATTACCCTCGCGTCGATCAGGCCTAATAGCTCTACGAATGGATGGTTCACCATCCCATCCCTCATCAAGCCGCCCACCTACCAGCCTATGAGACATTAAGTTTGGGGGCCAGCTAGCCGCTTTTGGTTCTCCGGGCCAGTGGAGTCCAAATACGGTGTTAATTCTTGGTGGAAGTTAACGCCACCTTTCCAGGTGCCTTCCACCGCCATCGTGGTCTCTTTTTCTGCACATCCCCTCTCAGTAGTCCTGCAATAATTCAAAATACTATTCACATTCATTGACCTTTTCCTCAAGGTCCATTTACATCACATATTCATATTTATGAGTTTGCCATAGTTCTTGGCCAGTCCAGTTATATTTACAAGATGGGGGAAACAGGGTGTTACAAAGTAGAAATCTTCTCCACTTGTATTTCTTCTATCATCAATGTTACCTGCCCAATCCACATCTATGTAGGGAATAAGAGATAGATAATTCCCTTTTGGATACCACAATCCAAACTCTTATGTACCTTTTAGATATCTAAATATCCTCTTCACTGCCATAACATGTGATTCCTTTGGTGTTTCTTGAAACCATGCCACCTGTCCAAATGCCTACATTACATCTGGTCTGGAAGTTGTCACATAGAGTAAACTACCAATCATCGATCTGTAGAGCCTCTTATCTGCATCCTTGGATTTATCAACTTTGCTCAATTTTCAACTAGTTTGCATGGGAGTACTTATGGGCTTGCAATCTACCATTACAAACTTCTTTAGCATTTCTTTTATATACATGGTCTGGGAGATGAAAATACCTTTACCTTGTTGACATATGCAGAGTCCCAAAAAGAAATACAACTGAATAAGTAATGACATTTCAAATTCATTCTGCATGTATTTAGCAAATTTCTAACTCATCCTATCATCATCACTTCCAAAAATAATATCATCAACATAAACTTCAATTAACGGAATACTATCTTGATTTAGCTTTATGTAGAGATTGTTGTCTTTATTTCCTTTCCTGAACCCTTGTTGTTTTAAGTATTTTTCCAGTATTGAATACCATGCTTTGGGGGATTGTTGGAGACCACATAAGGCCTTCTTCAACTTGCAAACATAATTTTCCTTCTTTGACAGTCGAAATCCTTCTAGTTGCTCGATGTAGAATTCTTTCTCTTGATCTCCGTTTAGGAATTCTTATTTCACATCCATCTAATATACTTTAATATTCTTGGAAAATGCATAAGCTAGGATCAGTCTGATTGCTTCCATTCTAGAAACCGGGGAAAATGTCTCTTCGAAATCTATACCTTCAATCTGAGCATATCCCTTGCATACTAACCTTTCTTTATTCCTGGTTACCTGTCCATCTTTGTTCAACTTGTTTCTGAATACACATTTTGTTCCAATCACGTTCTTATATTTAGTCCTTGGAACAAGTTCCCATGTTTCATTCTTCTCTATCTGATCCATTTCCTCTTCCATGGATTTGATCTAGTGTTCATCTGTGTTGGATTCTTCAAAATTGTTGGGTTCAACTGTGGACAATAGTGCTATATGTATTTTTTCTGGTGAGCGTAATTTTCTTCGGATTTCAACTCCTGTATCCTTATTCCCAATGATCTATTCTGGTGGATTATTTTTCTACACTCACCTACTAGGAGTTTTGGGAGATATCTGAATATTTTGCTAATCATATTCCTCTTTCTCTGCTTCTGGTTGCTCTTCCTCTTCTTCTAATTTTGCTTCTTCTTTCAAATCCTCTTTTCCTTCCTGTTATGTTGAGTCTTTGTTTTGTTCTTTGGGATTTCATACACTTGACTCATCAATATATAGATTGATGCTTTCCACTATTCTATTGAGTCTCATATTGAAACTCTTGTATGCCTTTATCTTGCTTGATTACTTGAAAAATATGCATTTATCAACTAAGGAGTCATACTTTCCAGTCATGTCTTCTTCTCTTTTGATTTAGCACGTGCTTCCAAATACTAAAAAATTCTTCACATTTGTCGATCTTCCTTTCCATAGGTCG
Organism: Picea engelmannii; assembly: GCA_009831015.1. Taxonomy (NCBI): domain Eukaryota; kingdom Viridiplantae; phylum Streptophyta; class Pinopsida; order Pinales; family Pinaceae; genus Picea; species Picea engelmannii. The sequence goes on along the minus strand of ML786646.1, from coordinate 175,317 downwards.
TAGGGAGTCTTATCACTATTATTTCTGAGCATTCCTATGTTCTGGATATGAATTGTTTTATGTACTTCCTATGCCCAAAATATGTCACCCAACTTGGAATATTTCAGCATGGTTCTGTCCATTTCCTGTACTGTTCTATTCTTCCTTTCGACAACTCCATTTTGTTGAGGTGTCCTGGCTACTGAGAATTGTCTCTTTATCCCATGTTTTCTACAAAAGTCCATAAATTCCTTTGATGTGAACTCTCCTCCATTGTCTGATCTCAAACACTTTATTTTCTATTATGTCTCAATTTCAACCAACTCTTTGTATATATTGAAGTGTTTGAATGCCTCTAACTTCTTCTTGAGAAAGAAAACTGCAGGCATTCTTGTATAGTTATCAACCAGTAGTATAAAGTATTGTTCACCATTCAATCTCTTTGTTCTCGTTGGTCCACATAGATCGGTATGTACAATATCCAATGGTTTCGTTGTCGAGTACTCTTTTGATTTGAACTTGGTCCTGGTCTATTTTTCCTGTAGACACTTCTTACATAGAGTATTTGTTGGCTTTGAAATTTCAGGAATTTATTTTAATGTTTCCTTTATGTCGATTTTGACAAGATTTTCAAAGTGCATGTGACCCATTATTCTGTGCCAGAGCCAACTTTCATTTTCCATTCCTAAACAACAACTTTATTTTCCAACTTCATTCAAAACATATATGTTGTTTGAAGTCCTTATTGTTGTTTCCACTAACATTCTTGATCCTTCTTTCATAATTTCAAATTTCTCTGAGTCGAACTGAAGTATGTGTCCTTGATCGCACATTTGACTTATACTTGCAGATTGTGTTTCATATCTCTGACAAGTAGAACGTTTTCTTCCTTGGCATCTGTGCTTCCGAGGTTGACTATGCCACTTCCTATAATTTTAGCTGACTCATCATTTCCAAACGAAATTAATCCATCTCTGTCTTTCCCTAGAATTAGAAATTTTTTCTTGTCACTTGTCATATACTTTGAACAACTGTTGTCAACATACCAATCACTTTTCCTGTGTTGAGCTTGTAGAGAAATTGTGCATTCTTCTGAGTTGAATTGATCTTGCTTCCCTATCCATATATTTTGTGTTCCATGTATATAATTATGGATATTCTTCTTTGGTTCCCTTGGAGGAATAGTCAACCTGCAATCTTTGGCCATGTGTCCAAAGTTATTTCATTTGTAGAATTCTACTTCATTCCTCAATGAACCAAACTTGTTTTGGTTTATGTTGTATGCTGCATAATATTTTATGTAATACCTATGATTTAAGTACCCTACATAGTTGCTTCGGTTCTTAGCATAGGCCCTACATTTTACATCTTTATGTCCAAAAATAACACAATTAAAACAATGACCATAAAATAATCTTTGATACCTGTAAGTAGATGATATTATTTGTGATGCACTCCTTCTGAATTCATCTTCTTGAGTCTTCTTTATTTATGGAATTTTCTTCTTTAGGGGCCTACCTTCTTCCTTCTTGAATGAATCTCTAACAATCTCTGCATAGATTATTTGTTTTGCTTCCTATTCTAATGTCTTGGAGATTGATCCTTTCTCATTCTGTACTTGATTGTATCCTAGTTTAGATATTTCATTTGAAGGTTTTTGATTATTGACAATTTGCTCCAATCTTTTGGTGCTCTTCTACTACATATCATTCCTCGAAATATTTTTCCTTAAAGATACTATTTCTACTTCCAATCTTCCAATTGTTTTCTCCTTCTCTTCTAACTAAATTCTAAGTACTTCCTCAATAAGTTTTTCTTCTTCTATTTGAAATTTTAGACTTTTCATCATCTACTCTAGTTCCTCAAATTTGGAATTCTTAGGTCCTTCGTTTGTTTTTAACTCTGCCTTGAGTGACTTGTTTTTCTTTCTTTCCTTCCTCGGTTCTTATAATGCACTGATTAAATCTTCTTTGAGATTGACTTCACCTTTTTCTTCATAATCATCTTCTACTTCCATGAAGAGTAATCTTTTTGAATCATTGTCACTGTCATTATCCTCCTTATTTGATGAGGAACTGCCCTCCTTTGAGTAGAAAATTTTCTTGAAGAATTTATTTTTGTTTCTTCTCGTGTTTCCCTTTTGATATTTCTTTTCCCTTTTAGAATTTTATTATTCATCACTATATTTATTTTTATGAGGACATTTAGAAGAAAAATTACCAATACCACCACAATTAAAACATTTCAATGGGAGAATACCTTTATACTTTCCAATTCATTTCTTTAATTTCCTTACGAAGTTAGCCATCCCTTCATCTTCCTTTGAATGATCACTATAGCTCCAACCTGGTTTTGACTTATGATTGTCCTTATTCTTTGTCTTCTTGGATTCCTTGAAATATTCTTCCTTCATGACTGGGTTCTCCTATTCTATTCTCATCTCATAGGTTGTAAATATTCCATGCAACTCGTCCATGCTCAATTTATCAAGATCTGTTCTTTCTTCTAAGGATGATATTTTAGAGTCAAATCTCATAGGAAGAGACTTCAATACCTTTTGAACAACCACTGAGTCCTCAACTTCTACTCTCAATCCCTTAATAGTGTTAACTACTTCGTCAACTCATAGAATGTAGGTTGCAATGTCCTCATCTTCCTTCGTATTCAATTGCTCAAACTTAGCTCTAAATATTTGAAGCTTAGCTCCCTTAACTTTGGCATCTCCTTCATAGATATTTTTTAGTTTATCCCAAAGATCCTTTCCACTTTCACAATGCATAAGTTTGACAAATATTGAATCAACTAAACTGCTCATAATAGTACCTTTTTCCTTTGAGTTGTTTTCACTGATTTTATTTCCATTTTTGTCAGTTGGGGGTGTTATCACTCCAGGAAACTCTCCTAGGTTGTATCTTAGAGATGCCTGGTAACTTAACTTTTTTTGTAATTATTTAATCAATAATGGGTGTGGGGTTGGATCAAGATAAATATCTAAATCACTGGATTGTATCTTCAAGACAGTCTAGTTATATTCACACAGTACAAGGCCTTTAAGAGCTATTATTAGATAGGTTTGTAGATCAAACGGATAAGAAACCAATCAATTAACTAGAACATACATAAACAATATATATGATGGGTCAACAAAATAGTAGTGGATGCTTATGATTCTTGTTTAATAATCAAAGGTAAGATTAAATTACCATAGGAAATTTAAACAGAGACAAAGAAACGATTTCAACTCATAGGCATAGAATAGAAATGAAAAGAAAGTCTGACAATAACAATGAAAGAAGCTTGCAGGTTGAATATATTAAAGAAAGTGTCTGTATCACAATAACAATAGATTCTAGAACTCAAAGTTGAACCCCTCATTCCTCTAATATCTTTGTATTTATAGCCTTTACAAATAGTTTCCAGATCCTAGGATACTGGATCGAATTTTGCCAAATATAGAAAGTCAATAACTGGCCCAAGAAAATAGGGAAAGATCATATAAAATAGGTCAATTCCTATCCTTGGGTGATATTCATGTCTTTCAGATTCTTTGACAGGTGTAGTAAGCCTTTTGAGGCTGATCGATTTTTATGAGATATGAGAGAAGTCGAAAATGACACCTGCTGACAATAAAATAACTTTATCCCTGAAAATAGCTAACCAATTTTGACCTTTCCGCCTTGTAGAGCATCTCCAAAATCAAAACAGACTCTTGATAAGGATTTCATTAATTATTATCTATCGATTGGAACTATTGCTGAGGATTTTGGACAAGGAAAACCTGGATCTGTGAAAAAATATTAACTTTCTTCCCTGTTAGTGCTTTACGTAGCTAGAATAGACAAAATCTGGACATGTTCGCCTAAGCCATCGAAAGTTATGTCTTAGTCAAATTATCAAAATTTCAAAATACCTTTTGTCTTAGCTCCAAAACGCCTTAGGGATGATCTTCTGAGGCTTTTGCATCTTTCTCAACTTTTGGAAAGACCGTAGGATTGTTGGTTGTCTCTAGTTCATTGCACTGAACTGTTACCTCTGCTAGGGTTTCGAGAGTAGAATGTGTTTGAGACTGGTGTTTTGAAGACATAGCTTGCGACATTAAATCCCTTACCTTTTTCTTCAAGTCCTGAGCTACTATCCATAAGCTGTTGTAATCTTTTACAATCTTCTCCTTCTTTTTCTTTTCCTTTATGCTTTCATGTGCTAATCTTTCTAAGGCTAAGTTGCTTTATGCAAAATTCTTCGACAGGGTTTCATATCTGGTTTTAATTACCCTTTCTATCACTTCTTTTTGAGCTAACTTATTTTTAAGCTTCTTGATTTCCTTTGATTTACTCTGCTTCACTTTTTTGCTTGATGATGCATCTGCAACTTGTAGTTTTTGTTCTTCTTGGGGTGTAGGTGATGGAAGATCTCCATACCTTGTTGTGAATACATTTACATATACTACATCTTCATGTCCTGTGGTAACTGAATCTTCATGCCCAGTTTCAATCTGGTGCTCTTCATACTCCAAGTCTGTGCAGGGAAGATTAAGAATGCTTTTGTTCACTGGGGGTTCTTCGGCCTTCTCCGTCTCACTGCTGAAGTTTAGTTTCTTCTTATTTTTATTAAGCTTAGAATCATAAGAGGGATGATTAACTGGAACTGGGGAGATAGCTCTCCTCCTCCTCTTTCCACTTATGGGAGTAGAAGACTTCTTGGAAGAAGGACTCTTTTTACCCTCTGGCTATACATTAGCCTGAAAATCATTCCAGAACAAGAATTAATTCCATTCTTTGCTTCTTCTCTGCAACAACTCATAAACCAAGAGTTTAATCAAACCATGGTGGGATATCCTACCTGCAACTTTATTGGTCTTAGCCTTGACCTAATGAGCCATCTTAGATAAGCTTCTGTGGAGATAATAGGGTAGATTGAGTGGGTTTCTACCAGTGAAATGATTCATGAGTTTGAAATGGTAAATCATCACCCTATTATATCTACCTTCACAATTTATATAAACCAGAATGGATTTTAATAACTGTTGCCATTTGTCTTCAAGGAAAGACACAAAAATGTCTTTCTTCCATACCAAACCCTTGTGTTCTGGTTTCAAGTAGGACCTGAATTCAACATTCTTTGTGACAGTGGTTTTAAACTAGTTTTCTCCAGTCCTGGGAAGCTCTGTCACCTCAGCTATGAGGGCTTCATCCACCTGGAATTCATCTTGACCGATGACTTCTTTCCTTCCATCGAAAGTCATGGAAAAATCTTCTGCCACCTGCTGGTGAGAGCTCTGTAATTTTTTACAACAATTATAGCATCCCGCGTCCCTAAAAATTTGGCATACCTCCGGGTGCGATTCCAAGTAACTAATATCATCTAGATCCTTCCTCAGAGCTGATCCTCCTTTCTTCATCTGTCGCAATGTTCCTGTACACCTGCAATTGGAAAATCGGGTTTTGGGGGAAAATTACACAGCGTAGACTTAGGAAGATTTGGATCAGTTGTGATAGGGATGAGAGGTATGAGGCGTGCATTAGAACGTGGCGCTGATTACAAGGGATGCGAAAGAGAAACTTAAGATTTGAAACAATCATGGTTGATGATTGTAATGATGAGAAGTACGTAACCATGTGATTTGATGAAACATCGATTTAAAAAGATCCGATATATCATGCAGAGATCAGCTCCCAGTCTCTAAATGGTTTTTTCTCCTATCTTTTTGGCAGCTAATTGCAATTATAAAACCTCAAACTCGATGGTTTAAGTGTTTGAAAGGACGTGCTGACTCCTCCCACGCTTGTGCGATTTCGGTGGCTAGAATAGCCCCGAATTTCTTTGTTTAAGCTGCCGAAAGCCTTAAGCACTTTTGAAGAAGCGCCTAAGCTATAGAAAGCTGAGATTTTACTTAAATCAAATAAAAATGAAACCAAATTTTTTATCTAACTTTATTACATGCATAAAGCCTTAAAAAATGAGCTTTAAAAATTAAAAAAATGCATTTTTTAAATGACATCCTATTATCTAAAATAAAACAACTTGATTAATTTATTTGAGGAGATAACAGGGGGAGTGGTTGGTGTTGTATATCCATTTTCTATTGATTGAAAAACATTAAATCATTGTGCATGTAAAATTTTTTCATCCTTTTATTCCAAAAGTTATAGTTATACCCATCAAACACATGTTCTCCAATTTTAGTGTATTTCATGATCTCCTTCTAGTGGTTAGACTACTTCATGAAGTACCTTCTCTAATACCAATTGTTGGAATACTGAGATGGGGGGGTGAATCAATATTAGCACTTTTCTTACTTTAACCACAATATAAAATCTTCAATGATATTCAATCAACATTCAATATATCATAAATATCATAAATCAATGCATAAACACAGTACACCAAAATTTTACGTGGAAACCCAATGCACGAAAAAACCACAGAATGCTTTTATTATTTATCAAAGATTACATTCATTGGAAGCACCAACTTCCTATTTATCTAGCTAAAATTGGAAGGAGGCTCCAACCCACTATTTACAGGTTGCAACCTGAAGGAATCTCCAACTCCCTATTTATTGTCTCCAACCGAAAGGAGGCTACAAACCCCTCTTCTTGACCTGCCCAACCTCCCTGAAATATAAATGTAGAAAACCAGTCACTGCTTCTGCTGCTATAACTGATAACCTATTGCTTCTTTTGTTAATTCTACCTCTTTTGATGCTACCGATATCGATATCTCATCAAGAGTACAACCACACATTCCTCATACCAAAATCCACAAGAGAGTTCTCCAAATCAAGTGCTTGTGAATCACTGAGACATACATGTTCCTTATTTATTCATAATAACTCCCTAACACACTCAAGAAGACATACCTTCACCCTGAAGCTAACTTGGTTTTTTCATCCTCTGATCTTCACCAATTTTTCCTCACAAGTCCATGACCCTATACACTATCTGATCGCAGGTATTTGCACTTTTCCTCACTGTAGCCTATGCATGTCTGTGCTTTTCCTCCTGAAACCCATGGATGTACTCAAGAAACCTATGTTTGTAACTTCTTCTCTATACACTCAGCTTCTACAAACTTCTCCTTCACTAGAATTTTCTCTCGAATCACTGCCTTAGATATCCAACCTGTATTCTCAGAAGTAATATTATGCAACAATGATATCATGCAACTGTCATTCGCATGCAACTGTCATGCACATGCAACTGACATGTTACTTATTAACTGTTGTGACCCAACGTCTTAAAATGATAAGAAATCAATAAAATTCAGTCCACTTCGAGGGAGAAACCTACTTTACAATATATAAACTTAAGAACACGATATAAGATGAGATAATATGATCCTAATACTATATCTCCTTGATATATATATGAGACAAGGGTTACAATTACATTGAAAGGGTGCAAAGAAGGGTTCTAGCCGACCTACTAGAAATGTAATAATTCAATATCTAGGGAATAATAAGGGGTTTTATACATATCACGGGGTTTTGTATTAGGGTTTAACATGTCTGTCCCCTTCAAACAAGTGTTGTCCTCAACACTTGTATAACCACTGATTCTTCTGCATGAAGAAGTCATCTTCCCATGTCGCTTCTTCCACTAGTAGGCTCTTCCATTTGACGATGTATTCTATAATTGCTCGATTTCTCGGCTGCTTGATTCTCATTTCAAGGATTGTTTTTGTATCTAGTATGATTTTCCCTTCTTCATTGAGCTCTGGTAAAATTGTTTGGACTGGGATCTTATTTCCGATGACCTTCTTTAAGCAAGAAACATGGATACTAGATGTACACGTGAAGATGGAGGCAACTCCAATTTGTAAGCCATACTTCCAATCCTTTGCAAATCCTTATAGGGGACATAATATGTGGGTGCTAGTTTATTGTCCTTCTTTTGTTTCTTTAGGAAAATATGTTTGTATGGTTGCAACCTTAGAAATACCCAATCCCCCACCTCAAATTCCCTTTCCCCGTGATGTTGATCTGCTTATTGTTTCATCCTATTGTGTGCCATAACCAAGTTGTCCTTCAACAGTTTTAGGACCTCTTATTGGTTCCCTATGTGGTCCTCCACTGCTTGAACCTTTTTATTCCCTTTCAAGGGTGATGTGATGGATGGAGGATTGTAACACCCTATTTCCCCTAGATTGTAAATATAACTGGACTGACCAAGAACTATGGCGAACTCATAAATGTGAATATGTGATGTAAATGGACCTTGAGGAAAAGGTCAATGAATGTGAATAACATTTTGAATTTATTGCAGGAATGCTGAGAGGGGATGTGCAGAAAAGAGACCACGATGGCGGTGGAAGGCACCTGAAAAGGTGGCATTAACTTCCACCAAGAATTAATACCGTATTTGGACTCCACTAGCCTGGAGAACCAAAAGAGGCTCCCTGGCCCTGAATTAAATGTCTCATAGGTTGGTAGGTATATGGTTTAATGAGGGATGGGAGGTGAACCTCCCATCCGTAGAGCCGTCAGGCCTGATCATCGCGAGGGTAATCGCGCCACACACAACCTCGCAAGAGGATAAGGCGTGGGGTAGAAGCGATTACGGGGGTAGACATGAGGGGAGAACTCTAGCATTATGCAGAGTGAGTGATAGCAAAGAGGAAGGATTGCAACCTTCACTCCTGGTCACTGGAAAATGGAGACACAGTCTCACAACATCGTGGTCTCATCTTGGGGGTGGCTAGTGGTAAATCCGTTGGGAGTTGCTAAGCCTACGGTTGGGTGGAAACGAGCACCACTCTCAGCAGTTGCTTGACCCTGGTGTGATCTCTGATAAGTGTTTTTCCTCTGGCATCTTGATATGTATGTCTATGTGCTTATTCTGATAATTATGCTCATAAGCTATAAAACTGTGAATGATTTCATTATAACAATGACTGTATGGTGTTTTGATTAGTACTAGTAGTTGTATATTTATATGGAAAGACTACGTATGATTTATGTTTTCATGAATTCATTATTTGTGTGTGTACTGATCAAATTCAGACTTCACGTTTGGTTCTCGGGAGGACGACATCTTTACATACCTCAGTTAGTACCCTGAGTAAATCTCCCCATAGAAATACCTTCCTTGAAAAGCCCATCAAGAACCGGGAAGGTGGTTGTGAAGGCGTAAGGCCTTAGTAACCCTGCATAAGGAGGAACGATCATCTTGAAAACCGAGATGACAGCATAAGGATGAAGTAACGGATCGACGGATGAGATCCTGTCAGGAGATTTGTGGTCACACATGTCCGTCAGATCAGAGGAAGGAGTTGGAAGGTTAAGTACCTTAACCTTATAGGTATTAATCGACGGACGAGATTTCATCGGGAATCTGCGGTCACCCATGACCGTTAGATTAGTAGGAGAGAGTAGGGCGTTAGAATTCCTTACCCCTTTGTTTTCTGTGTCTTCGTGGGCAGCGAGGAATTTGGGATCGTAGATCTCCAAGGTCCATGAGATTATCTGGATCGTGGATCTTTTCCATGTCCAAGGAGTCATGGAGAATGCATGGGTAAGAACCGATCTGGGTCGTCAGATCTCGGCTGGAAAAACCCGACAGCCGTTGGATCTGTCAGGAGTTACCCGAGGGTCAAGACTCCAGTGTATAAGGGTGAAAAAACCCCGAAAGAGATCTAAGTCATTCGATTGACGGAGGCCACGTGTCGTAAGATTACCCATTATGGGAAATCGGGGATCGCGGAATCGGGATCCCTGTTGACAAGATATCGAGACTTTCCATTGTGGAAATCCTAGGATAGATCTAAGCCGTCTGATTGACGAAGGCCATGTGTCGTAAGATTACCCATTACGAGAAATTGGGGATTGCAGAATCGGGATCCCTGTTGACAAGAGATCAGGACTTTCCATTGTGGAAATCCCGGGATAAATCTAAGCCATCCGATTGACAGAGGCAACGTGTCGTAAGATCTCCCATTACGGGAAATCAGGAATCGCGGGATCGGGAGTCCGGCGACAAGCGATTGAGACTCTCCAATGTGGAAACCCCAGAGCAGTTGTGGGCCGTCCGATTTAAGGAGGTGATGTGTTGAGAGATTACCCGTTTCGAGAAATCGGGAATCGGGGATTCGGGAGTCTTGTTGACAATAGGTTGATCTCTCATCTCGATAAATTCTGATGGAAGAGAGGTTGTGGTCATATGGGAAGAGGTCATATCGACCAATGCTTAACCCAAGGGGCTAATCTCCTATTGAGGTTCGTTCAACACTTCGACGTTTCGCCATTAGGGATATCGAAGGGACATGTTACTCCATGCTCTCAAACCTTGAAGTCCAGACTTATAAACCTCGAGATGTTAGCATGTGGTTAGGCTTTGACGAATGGTCAGGATCCTCTCAGAGGATCCTGGGTCTGGGATGACCGTCCGATGTGAGGTAGAGATGCCAGCTTTACGTTGGGGCGCGAATGCGCACAAAGGTAAGTAGCGAGAAGATATGGATGGCCAGAGCCCATCCACTTAGATCTATGACTGAGGATTCATTCCGGAGCCCCCTTGCCATTCTGCCTTTAATGGGGGGGGTCCAGAATTGGACACGCAACTCTCGAACAGTCGAGATTAACTCATCATGATTAATGACGCTCAAGTGGATTTTGGACCCTTTCCATTCTGCCTTTAATGGGGGGGGGGGGGTCTGGAATAGTGTGGCATGTGAAGTGGCCCCCCCCTCCTGTCATGTCAACTACCGTGTCGAGTTTCCCTTTTTGCCACCTTTATTCCACTTAACTGCATGACGGGGCTTGTTCTCACTGGTGGTTCTCTACCCCTGTTGAGATTTGTTCCTATTGGCCATTTGCTAACCCTATAGGGATTCATTCCCATTGGTTGGTCGCTAGCCCTGTCGAGGTTCGACGGTTGCAAAGTCGAATGATTAGACATTACTGTAGCACCGAGGCGCGAAATACAAATAGGGACTGCGTTCAAATTGAACCATGAACATGACCCGTGATCACATGGGAACAGAGAAGGAAAGAGAAAGAGCCAGCTTACGTTGGGACTCCATGGATAATTAGGAGTTTCTGGTCCGGTAGAAGACTAGAAAAATCTGATTTAGGTAGTGGGTATGTGACAATGTGGTATCACAGCATGGTTACAACACTCAAACTGATTGGGCTCATGTACGAGTTGCGCATAAGCCTCATTCGAAGCACTCCTATGAGGAGTAACCCCGTAACTTAACTCTCTTGTCCAGGATTAAAAACTTGGAAATGAGAACCCGACTGTGTATGCATGTGAAAGAGATATAAATTATGCGCAAATTATGAAAGTGTATTTAACTCTTGACTAATAGCCAGCGTTTGTCTTTTCACTCAAGCGAACGATCAACCACGGGAATCGACAGACGCAGCGTATGGTGACTCACCAAGAGATGGGAGAAGGCTCCCACAATAGAGACGAAGATTCTGATGAAAGGAGAGCAATAGGAACCCCTCCAGATCTAGCCGAGACTGTGAGGAGTCTCATGGTTGAATTGCAAAGCTACAAGGCTGACAATGAAAGGATGATGAAAGAGCAAGAAAAACAAACTGAAATTAATGTAGTTTTACTGCAGAGCTTATCTGACCTACAACGAAAAATGCAGCATGAACCCAAGATGCAGAAACATGATCGTGTCAGTGGCCATACTGAGAGAAGCACCTCAAGAAAGGTCCGCCCCAGAGGTAAAGGACCAGTGCCAGACAATTCCATTGAGAAGGAAGCTGGCGATTCAGAAGGCTCTTCCAGCAGCAGGACCAGTTCATATTCTCAAAGAAAACAGAAGAAGCAAAAGACTTCCAAGAGTCATAAATTTGAGGAATTCAGGAAGGCCAAACCTTCCTCCTTTGACTGTGAGATAAAGAAGGGAGAGGAAGCCAAGGCCTGGCTACCTGGACTGAAGAAATATTTCAGAGTCCATGATTTTTCAGAGAATTTGAAGGCCCGAGTGCCCACTTTCAATCTGAACGGAAAGGCTTCCATCTGGTGGGAAGACCTTAAGAATATGAAAGGGGTCCGTGAGGAGGACCTGTCTTGGAAACGGTTTGAGAAGTACTTCCGGAAGAAGTATTTTTCGGAAAGATATTTTGACGAGAAGGTTAAAGAGTTTTATGAACTCAAACTAGGACAACTCACCATAGAGGAATATGTCAGAAAATTCCTCGACTTATTGAGATATGTACCCTACATCAAAGCAAAGAAGGAAAAGGCACAACGCTTCATCAGTGGGCTACCCAAGGAATACCAGAAATGAATTGGATTCGACGAGCCAAAGACCTTAGAAGACACTATTCGAAAGGCAACATATTGTCATGAACAATATGAACATCGGGCAGAGTCTCATGGAGATTGGAGATAGAAGAGTGGTTCAAGATTTCAGAAGAAGGGGATCAAATCCTCAGGATTTAAGAGCTACAAGAAGAACCCCAGAATGATCTTTCCAACCCAGAGTGTACTCCAGCAGAAATTTCCATCATCAGATGGAAATAAAAATTCTAGACCTATACCAGTAAAGACTAATAACCCAAAGAAAGAACCTCTAAAATGCTGGGGTTGCGGAGAAGAGCATCTCCTGAGAGACTGTCCACACCGACAACTGAACGGTCGGAAAGTTTATAACATTTAGGAAGATACCACCATCAATGATGTGGCAAGGAGGGTGCCACAGATTTATGCAGCCTTGGATAATAACCAAGCTGACCACCAAGCTTCAGTGGTGGAAATAGAAGGTATGATTTTTCAACCATCTAGTGTCTGTTTTAATTGACCCTGGTTCAAATTTGAGTTATATAGCCCCTAAGACTGTGGATAAGTGTAAGATACAACCCCAAAAACAAACCAAGCCATGGTTGGTACAGTTAGCCACTGGCACTAAAAGAAAGGTGGTAGAGGCCATACCAGCCTGCCAGTTAAAGTTGGGTGAATTCCCCACCCAAGCAACCCTTAACGTATTACCCCTAGGATCATACAATATATTGATTGGTATGGAATGACTATCTGCCCATAAAGCCAAATATGATTGTTACCATAAAACCTTAGAATGTGTGCAAAGAAGGAAAAAGGACAACCCTTCAAGGGATCCGAAAACCGGTCTCGGTGAGAAAATATCAGCCCTGCAAATGAGAAAGTATTGTCGAAAGGGATGTCCCCTATATGCAATACAGGTGTTGAAAACAACCGAAGGTGATAAACCAAGCCCTAGTGAACACCCTATCTTGAGAGAATACAGAGATGTGTTTTCGAAAGAGGTACCAGGTCTACCTCTGAGATGGGACATTGACTTCTCGATAGAGCTCGCACCAGGAGCGATGCAGATGTCTAGGGAACCCTACCAGATGAACACACCTGAGTTAGTTGAACTCAAATTACAATTGAAAGAAATGATGGATAAGGGTTATATTCGACCCAACGTGTCCTCGTGGGGAGCACCAGTCTTGTTTGTGAAAAATAAGGATGGCACCCTTAGACTGTGTATCGATTATAGACAACTCAATAAAGTAACCATAAAGAACAAGTACCCCTTGCCCAGGATCGATGATCTATTCGATCAGTTGGGAGGCATCTATTTTCTCAAAGATTGACTTGAGGTTGGGATACCATCAAGTCCGAATCAAGGGTGAAGACATCCATAAAACCACTTTTCGGACACGGTATGGTCATTATGAGTTTGTGGTAGTGCCATTTGGGTTGACCAATGCCCCTGCCACTTTCATGTGCTTAATGAACAATGTACTCAGTAAATTTTTAGATAAATTTGTACTAGTTTTCATTGATGACATATTAACCTACTCTAAGAATAGAGAAGAACATGAAGAGCATCTCAGACTAGTGTTTCAAGTGCTAAGAGAGCATCAACTCTATGCTAAATTCAACAAATGTGACTTCTTTCAGAAGCAAATACATTACTTGGGACATGTTCTGTCTGAGGAAGGGGTAGCAGTAGATCCCGACAATATCAGGTCTATCATGGAATGGCCTACCCCAAATGATGTCTAAGACATTAGATCCTTTATGGGATTGGCAGGATACTATAGGAGATTTATAAAAGGATTCTCCAAGATTGGTTGTCCAGTCACTGCCCTCCAGAAGAAGGAGACAAAATTCCTGTGGACACAACAATGTGAAGAAAGATTTCAAACCTTGAAACATCTACTAACCCATGCACTCATGTTGAAAATTGCTGACCTAGAAGCTGACTTCCTTGTGTGCACAGATGCCTGTAAGGAAGGGCTCAGAGGAGTCCTTATGCAGGAAGGAAAGGTGATCTGCTATGAATCCCGAAAATTGAATGAACATGAGGTCAACTATGTGACTCATGATCTAGAACTGGATGCCATAGTGCATTCCTTAAAAATGTGGAGGCATTACCTCTTGGGAAGAAAATTTGTACTTATGATAGATCACTGTGGATTACGATATTTGTTCAACCAACCAAAGCTCAATGCTAGACAAGCTATATGGATGGCCCTCCTTAGCGAATTTGATTTTGAAATCAAACACATCAAAGGGAAGGAAAATAGGGTGGCCGATGGCCTCAGCAGAAGCATGAAAACAATTCACCTAACAGCGATGAGTACCTGTGAGACAGATGTCAAGAACAGAGTCAGAAATGCACAAGAAACATATCCCTTCATTCAAACTGTGACCCTATACCTACAACAAGAAACCTCTGAAGTAAAGTATGAAGGCTACCAGATGATTGAAGGAGGTCTTCTCACCTACAGAGATAGAATGTACATTCCAAATCATGACGACTTGAAGAGGTTAATCATGGATGAACTACATAAAAGACCCTACACTAGTCACCCAGGATACCGGGAAATGATCACTGCCACCCGGAAACAATTTTATTGGCCTGGATTGAAGAAGGACATAGCCAAATATTTGGCCCAATGCATAGAGTGCCAACAGGTTAAAGCAAAACATTGACACCCAGCAAGACTATTACACCCTTTACCCATCCCATAATGGAAATGGGAAACCATCTCCATGGATTTTATCACTAGATTACCAACTTCAACCAAACAAAATGATGCCATTATGGTGGTGGTGGATAAACTGAGCAAGTCTGCTCATTTC
>ML786646.1:135123-146443 GCA_009831015.1 Picea engelmannii | reverse complement strand
GGGGGGGGGTGAATCAGTTGTCTTTGAGCTTAAACAATTTTTAGTCTATTAATAAATTCTTAATCTTTCTTCAAGTGATCATCAACATTATATAGCATATGGACAGTAAAAGTAAAAAGCATCAGTCACACACAAGGTATACATACAGATAGATTTTCACGAGGAAACCCATAAAGGGAGAAAACCTCTTCTTCTTTGAAATGATAGGCAATCTTTTAAGTTCTGTACATCATCTTTAACTGAGCACCAACTCAATGTGAGGCTGCTACCTCTATTTTACAAGCTGCAACTTTTTTGAGAGCACCAACTCTCTTGTTTCTCTAGCACCCACTAGAAGGAAGCACCAACTCCCTGAATATTCCAGCACCAACTGGATGGAAGCACCAACTTCTAGTTACAGAGGCTCCAATTTGTATAACAGAGAACACTTGTTCTCCCTTACACCACCCTGCCACCCTGGTTTCTCTGGCTGCAACCAGATGGAAGCTACAACTTCCTGTGTTCAAGCTCCCACTTGAACCTCTGAGGACAACAGTCCTCCCAAACACCTCCCAACCTCCCTAGAATATGAATGGCTAAATAAACAGTCAACTTTACAGATAAATCAGTTCTTACCAATCTTTCTTTGTTCTGTAAATCTGGTCTTCTACACACTGTTCTGCTGCTCTTCTCTTCCTCTGTCTGTTCAGCAGGTATGCTCTGCATCAACTCATTCTCTCATTCTTCTCAGCTTCAACTTGTTCTGTCATTCTGCTCTGCTTTTTCTCTTTCTGTCGTTCTGCTCTGCTTCTGCTCTGTGTTTCATCTCACTCTGCACATTTTCTAAGTCTCATGCTACGCATCCTCTCATTTTCCCTTTCTTACCGTTTCATTCATTTTCCATCCGGAACAGACCCCTTTTCACATTCTGTCTCATTTTCTTTTATACACACTTCCCCGACGGTTCCACTTCGCATTTCCTTAGGCAAAACAAGGACAACTGTCCTAGCAACTGAAACGCTAACTAATTCTCAATCATGAGTCCGTTTCTTTTAACAAATTCGTAACTGAGGAGTTAACTGTGAGAGGGGATAGTAACCCTCCGATCACATTCAAGTTTATCCACACTGTTGGATGAACTTTATTAATCTTCCCTTTAAATTGGATTTCAGCATTCCTTATGATCAATGTTCTTTTCACTTACAAATCCCGATCCACAAAATTTCGTAAAGCAGTCAGATCAACGATCCAGATCATATTTATATCTGACGGTTCAGATTAAGTCGGGATTTCACTCATCGCGATTTTGGTACTCTGGACGTTCGGTGTTTTTTTCACTTCAAATTCCCGATCCTCGACACTCCGTAAAGAAGTTGGATCAACGGTCCATATTTAATCTCTATTCTATGGCTGCGATTAAATTGTGATTTCACATATCGAAAAATCGGGATTCTTGATGTTAAAAAACTTTGACATCTCCAACTCTTGATCCCCGAAACTCCGACAAGGTGTCCATCTGCTGACATCACATGTGGATTGACACATGTTGAATACTGCCACATGTCACTTTGATTTGTGACTTACATGTGCCTGAAATGTTGAATCAGTCTGACACTTGTCATTACCTAGTTGTGACACGTGTTCCTACCTAACGTGGTCTGCTGACGTGAGTCGGGTTGACGGTTCAGATGTGATCTTGATTTGACAGCTCAGATTACATCAGGATTTTGCATATCGAGAAATTAGGATTCCTGTTGCATTGTTTCTTTGACATTTCCAACACGTGATCCTCGAACATCCGATCAATGGTTCAGATGTGATCTTGATTTGATGGCTCAGATTATGCCGGGATTTTTCATATCGAGAAATCGGGATTCCTGTTGCATTGTTTCTTTGACATTTCCAACACACGATCCTCGAAACTCCGATCAACGGTTCATATGTGATCTTGATTTAACGGCTCAGATTACGTCGGGATTTTTCATATCGAGAAATCGGGATTCCTGTTGCATTGTTTCTTTGACATTTCCAACACGCAATCCTTGAAACTCCGATCAACGGTTCAGATGTGATCTTGATTTGATGGCTCAGATTACGTCGAGTTTTTGTGAGCCCTCTACTCCTTGCACTTTTAAAGATCGTGCAGGTTTTCCTCAATCCAACGGTGGTCGGACCCTGCGCTTGGATCTAACGCCTGAGATCTATCCTCCTCTTCAGTGTGCTCTTCTTGTCTTTATTCAGATCTGATGGCCCTCATGCTGTCGGGAATTTTGGAGGGTATCCAACGATCATAAATGCTTCTCAGGCCTTCGATCATTTTGTCAATGTTGCGTTGCCTTCGATCATTCGATCTTCTTGGACTTATCTTTTATTTGCCCGTCGATCACAAACTGCCTGTACTCATGCCATCTTCACCATTGTACTTGCCATCAATGACAAGCATTCGCTGTCTGTTAAATATTTGCCAATAGGAATGATTATTGATAATTATTTGGAGATCTGATGGAGCCGGGGTTATAAATGTTTGAACATCAAGTGAGCACAATTGTGCAATTACACCCTAGTGTCCCTTTTTGATTAATGTTTCCATGCTAATATATCTTATCACTTTAG
This sequence comes from Picea engelmannii, assembly GCA_009831015.1. Classification (NCBI taxonomy): domain Eukaryota; kingdom Viridiplantae; phylum Streptophyta; class Pinopsida; order Pinales; family Pinaceae; genus Picea; species Picea engelmannii. The sequence continues at coordinate 143,851 of ML786646.1, read as the reverse complement.
AGGGTTTCCCTTGGATACCTCTAAGCTCAATTTCATTTCCATTTGAGGAAAATATCATAGGAAGATTTTGAAAATCAAAGTCCACTATTCCCAATCATTGCAACCATTGGACCCCTAATACAACATCAACACCCCCCATTTGGATGGAAATCATGGGGATATCCAGAAAATAATACCCCATGTTGAGATTAATACTATGGAATTTCCATGAACAATTTATGGTACCTCCATCTGCAATCATTACTTGAAACTTTGGTGCGGAATATACAAAACAATTGATATCTTTTGTTAATTTGTAATTGATAAAATTATGGGTGCTACATGAATCAATCAATACTGTTACCTTTTTATTTTTGATGTTTCCTTGTATATTGAGGGTGTTGTATCACGTTGTCATTGATGTCAAAGTCAAAGGTTTGATGTCAAAGGATTGATGTCAAAGGAACAATGTCTTGACATATTGATGAAGTATGTATTGTCATTATTGTCAATGGATTGATCAATGTGTTTCATAGATGAAGATGGATCGATGTGTTGTCATTGATGGTTTGATGCATTCACGTATTGATCATTGGATCATATGATCATGCATGGAATCAATGACAAAGGGACAATTTCATAGTGATGTGTTTTCATGGGTTATTCAAGTTGGATTGATGTAAAGATGACTCATTATTGTCTTTTCATGGTTGATAGGAAGTAAAAATGGATGAACTCCAAAGTGGTCCCCTTATAGTGAAATCCCTCACAGGAAGACGCTTTGTGGTTGAGTTATCCTAGGCATATGGTTAGAGAACCCATGCTTAATTATGGAATAATGAGATGAATATCAGTGAATTTTTCAGTGAAACTATTCTAGATGGATAACACATGTCATGATATTTTCGGTGGTATGTGGAACGTCAAATAACTCTTCATGGTTTGAAATTTATGACCTTACAAAGTTGGAGAACCCTCATATGTTGGCTAGAAGCCCCAAAAGGTCAAAGAAGTCAAAGTGATTACAAAGAAGAAATTATTTAAATAATAAAGTGAAGTCATAAAGTCACAAATGATTATTTAAATAATAAAGTAAATGGAGAACATTCTAATTATGGAAAATGGTTATAAGTGGGTTAACCCTAAAATGAGGAAAGTGGGTTAAGTGGACAAGTGACTATTGGATATATGGACAAGTGGCCAATTGGAAAATTTGGACATAGGTGACTATGTGGACAAAGTGGCTAAGAGGACAAAAGTGGTTTTGTGGATAAAGTGGATATGTGGACAAAGTGGCCAAGAAGATGCTTCTAAGGAAGATACTGGGAAAGTATAAATAAGAGGCAAGAGTCTCTTATAGAATATATATCTCTTGAGCATATATTGAAGTTCTATTCTGAGAGAGATATTGACTGGAGGATCTCATGGACACATCAAATTTTCCGTAAGTCTGAGATCTTGATGGTGAAAGTTTCGAAAGTTCATAAACCCTAGTTTCTGAAGGAGTATGTGAGCAACAATGGGCCAGATCACGTACATACACGGGCTACAGTGAGGCAGGGAGTGTACACACATGGGATGAAGGAGGTCAGAGTGCATACAATTGAAAAAAAGTCATGAAGACATGAGTGTGATCTGGTGCCAGTTTCTTGAAGTTTGAAGCAAGTTCCAGATCTACATTCTATGGGCTCAGATCTGCCATAAAATTTATGGTATGGTTACATGATTGTTTTGATGGATACTCTTTCTTATGGTATGGTGAATGCTTAATGAATTCTTGGTATGGCTGATGTGATATGGTTTTATTGGTTCATTGATTGAGTGAGAAGCACTCTTATGGTTCAGCATTGATATGGTTGCCATAATATACTAGTTACTTATGATTGAGTAACATTCATATTGTATGGTTAAGGAGCATGGATAAGTTGTTGGAGAGCATAGATGTTTTGTGGTTGGTTATGGTACATATTGGATAGTGAAAGGCAGAAGTGGATGTGACTGAAGGTTGCAGCGGATATGAGTTTTTTAAGGAGAGAAAATCCTAGTTGATCAGAAGGCATATGCAGGATGCAGTACATATTGGTTGCATACATACGTGGGTTGTACTACTGGTAGGGCATGTACATATGCGTAATACACTACTGACATGTCACGTACCTGGTTACAGGTTGGTATCTGTTGAGGATTGAATCCTCTTCTCCGTTGGTGCTTATTTGTGTAAGTTGAGTCTTGCATTGCAGAGCTGGTGCTCTTGTGGAGTTGTTACTCTATTTAGTTGTTGCTGATAAACCCAAAGATTGTAATCCATAATAAAATTAAAATTGTACATACATATTTTGTTCTTTTTGTTCTTTGTGGTGATGGCTTGTTGATGATATATGTTGTTGTTATCTGTTTCTGATATATGTTCACATAGAACTGGTTATAAATGACAGTAATAAGTGATGAGTAAATGGTGATTGCTAACTAAAGATTTTTTTGTGAAGGGAAGTTGAAAAAGAGCCCTACACTGATTCACCCCCCCCTCTCAGTGTAGTTGGTGTGTCCAACAGAGGGTTTGTGGAGTATGATGTCGGCCAAATCATGACAAGATATTGTTGGGGTAGTCTCTTCTAGATTTGGGTCTTATGATGGTTCCAATTCTTGATCTTCTTCCTCTTCACAGTCTATGGAGAATAATTTTTTTCTCACTGCATATATGCCCCTTACTGTACTTGTTGTCACAATTGAAACATAGTCCTTTTTCTCTTCTTTCATCCATTTGTTGAGGTGTCAACCTTGTTGGTTTAGGTACACTATTTTCTTCCTCCTCATAGTCTATGTAGAATAATTTATTCTCACCGCATTTATGCCCTTTACTGTACTTGCTATCACAATTGAAACACCGTCCTTTTTCTCTTCTTTCATCCATTTGTTGAGGTGTCAACCTTGTTGGTTGAGATATGGTTGTCTTATGACCCACAAAATGATCTCTTCCTCCAATCCTATACTTGTGTGTAGCCTTATTTTTGGCATGAATATGACGATCATTTTCCATAGCTTCCATAATACTTGTAGGTTCTCTTAAGAAAATTTTATGTTTAATGTCTTATTTTAATCCACCCATGTAAGCTTCCAGCAAGTGTTCATCACTTAGGTTATCCACCCTTGTGGCCAGTACCAAGAATTTTGAATTATATTCTTCAATATCACCTAACTGCTTGATTCTAGTCAATTGACTGAAGTAGTCTTGTTCCCAAACTTTCCCATATTGTTATTATAAGTCTCTTGTAAATAAACCCCAAGTGTAGTGATACAAAGGGGGCTGCATTTTCACTATCCATTGATACCATTGATATGGTTTTATCTCAATGTTCAAGGTTTCTATGTGAATCCTTTTCTTATCATCCATAATATTATGTAGTTCAAAATATTACCCTATTTGGTTCACCCAAGTAAATACCTTTGTACCATCAAAATTCTTTAATTCAATTTTGGGAAAGTTGAATTTAGGACCCCCACTAGAATAAACTCCACAATTAGAGTTAGATTCACTAAATGTCTTATTATTGGTAGTTTGTTCAACATGAGTACTACCTTTATTTTCATGAGTGCATTCCATTTTGATGTATCCTTTAGGTAATCTTCCGTCTATAGATTGAGATATTAGGGAAGACATATTTTTCATTTCCTTCATGGAATTTTGTATTTATTTTTTATGTCATTCTTATTTTCTTCCATCGTATTTTCCATATCATCCATATTGTTTTTTATACCATCCATATTGTCTTCCCTTCCAACCATCTTCCCTTCCGCTACTTGAGTTTTTCTTTGTGATTTTACCCAATTATTAGACTTTTCACTCACATTTTGAATTTGTTCCTCCAATTTGGACAACCTGTTCTATATGTCCTCATTTTCTTCTTGAGTCATAGATGCGACTTCTGGAGGTTTAATAGGTGTTGTCACATTTTTGGGACCCATTGTTGATACTGAGAGGGGGGGTGAATCAATATCAAGTACAATTTAAAACCTTTTTCAACTTATACTTAAACCATTCAACTATATCCAATGAACAATGAACAATAGTATAGGAGTGACACCAATACACCATAATACACCATGCACAATATATGAAAAATAATCAATAGTTATTGTTCAAGGGAAGTAATGACTTCCAAAGGTAGCTACAACTTCCAAATCTAAAGGGAGGCATAAACCTCCAAGAGGAAGATACAATCCTCCAATATCAAGAGAGAGTTCAACTCTCCATCCTTGACCCTTCCTTCCACCCAATAATATATGAGAGATAATAAAACTTTACATTAAATCATCACCATCAACCAATCATCACATAGAACCTGATAATGCTTCCTGAGACTTCTTCAATTTATGAAATTCTTCAATTCTTGGAGTACTCTGATCCTGTAGATAATATTACTCAATGTATTCTCTAAAACTCCTCCAATTTTCACTCCTTGAATCCTCCCCAAAAAGGGGTTATAGAAAGAATGGTAGACTTTATTCAATTCTGGTCCGTTCAGAAGACCCAACTTGTACATCATGCCCCGCGCTCCATATTTAACATCTGATTCTGAAACTCACACACACGAAACTACAGTCCATACTATTTCCAATGGAAGTGGTCCCACTTAATTTGGATTATGTATTAAGAAGTTATGACTGTTTTACCCGGAACACCTGTTTATTGACTAGCTTCAAGATTGGTCACAAACCCTATCTTCCACAGAGTGTATCTCCATAATTATAGCGAATCAAGAGATGAAATTCTTACCAGAGGTACCTTGATATGTCTTCTCAATACCATAGCGATTTCACTATCTGAATCGTTCTAGAAAAAAAGTTATAGAAAAAATGGAAGATGACCTGAAAATAACATACCTTAGAACACATCACCAAAAGACTTCATCCTCCCTTGGAATCTGGCCTTCTTTACTTCTTCTTTCCTCTGAAATTTGACTTGTATCAAATGAATGTATAATGATGTTTATTTATACCATTTATGTCACTTCCTTTTAACATTAGGGCCGAGCTGACACTTTCTTATTTTGTAATTCTTTTCTTTAATTATCTTCAGGGCCTACATGTACTTCCTTCTTCAATTCACTTTGTCATCTTCAAAAGTTCATTTCTCCTCAACCATGAGGATCCACATGACATGACACATACCACCGGAAACAACATGATGTATACTATCCATTCATGGGTGTTGTATATGCATGTGCATTATCCTTCATGTCCAAATACCTTTATCAATCTTGTGGTCCAAAACTCATGACTAGGGTTGATATCAATGACAACAACCAATCTTCCAACACCCATATGGAGTAATAATAATAATACTCCTCTATTATAATATATATATATATATATATATATATATATATATATATATATCACAAACTTCAAATCACCCGAAACAAATATTCCAAAAATAATTATGTCAATTGTAAGTTACATACCTTTAAAAACCTTAATTTGGAGTTTCTCCTCTTGGCTGACTTTTCTTCTGGTGTATCTCTAAAATTTTGGCCCTTCAGGGTTTGAAATTTTATTCTATATTTATCTGATATTTCCTCTATACAATGCCACAGGTCTAATCAAAATTGGTTGTGCCAATTGGAGGTTATAGTAACTTCCCCACACCTTGCTGATTTTTGTCCCTTCCTGGAGAGCGTACTTGTAAAGCTTTCCAAGAGAAAAATGTATGATATTTGACTCTTAAAATTGTACCACAAATAATACAGACTTTCCACTATCCAATGCAACTAGTCTCACTTAATTTGGATACCCACTGTAGAAGATATCACTATTTTACTCGGAACACCTGTTTGCGACTAGTTAATATGACTAGTCTGATACCCTATCTTACACATGGTGTATCTACAAAATTAGGATGACCCAGAAGATGAATTTTTTATCACAACTACCTTGATAAGTGCTATGAATATTCTCCATGTTTCATGGGTCTGAAACATCACAGAAACAATTTTATAGTGACAATTTTGCGATGACTAAATTCATGATGATTCCATAACCCTATCTTACATAGGCTATGTCTCAGAAAGTATTTGGCATCATGAGCTGAAATTTGAACCTTGGGTACCTTTATCTATCTACTAAATATCCTCCAAGGGGTTCCTTCTGAAACGTCATAGAAAAAAATTTATAGTGAAACTTCTAAGGCGTCTCAGATGCATCAAAGAAACCCCAAGACCTTGAGCTCTGATACCAAATGTTATGACCCAACGCCTTAAAAATGATAATCAATAAAATTCAGTCCACTTCTAGGGGGAAACCTCATTTATAGTATATAAACTTATGAACACAATATGAGATCAGATAAGATGATATTAATACTAGATCTCCTTGATATATATATAGGATACAGGGGTTACAATTACAATGAAAGGGTGCAAAGAAGGGTTCTAGCTGACCTACTAGAAATGTAATAATTCAATATCTAGGGCATAATAAGGGGTTTTATACATATCGAGGGGATTTGTCTTAGGTTTTAACATTAAGTTCTAATGTAACTTCTTAACTTTTGATGCAACTTGTTAACTTCTATATGGAGTCACTTTACTTTGATATGCAACTTGTTAACTCCATGTTTACAGTTACTTTAACATGCAACTGACATGAAACTTGTTAAATTCAGTTTACAGCTTCTTTACACTGACATGCAACCTGTTAAATTCTTGTTCAAGTGTTGACATCAATGACAACCAATATTTCAACAATTCAATAATTAATCTAAACAATTAATATTTCGACAATTAATCTTTCAATAATTAATCTTTCCACATTATAATATTTGTGTATAATTCACAAAATAATTTATGAGTGAAATGCATGGAGTATAATAGAACGTTTCCTCTTCTAGTGCAATCAAATTGACAACGAGACTGATACTCAAACTGCAAAGAAAATATAATCAATTGTAATCACTATATAAGCAAATGAAACCCCATCAAAAAGCCAGTGATATTCAATCCCCTGGAACATTTGAATAAAAATTACCCTTCTTTCTCCCTAGGGGTCCCCACCTATAGTTAACTATTTAATATATCATAGATAATTAAAAAAAATTGAATTATGCCTTGCAACTATTTGCAGGCTAGTGGCTAGTTTGCGAGTTTGTGAGTCAATAGTGGTATGATGACCTCATCATACTTAACCACCTCATACGACATTATGAACATACATGACTATTTCAATGCTCGAGCAAACTGGCCCAACTCAGGAAATTATGGGCAAAAGTGGAAGCTGGAGAGTAACTCGATACTGTGGTCAATGATACCTCTCTTTAAGAGGGGGAGAACAAACACCTATAGATCCATGGTTGTTTTCTCATGCAAGTTTCTCTAGTGCTTTCGGTGGTCTCTCTCAAGATTTAACCAATTTGAGGGTGGGAAGGACGAGGAGGACCTGAGGTTGCATCTCCACCTTGGGTCGTTCCTTCTGTGCAATGTGGAGTGCATCTAGTTGTACACCCTCAAAAATAGAGGACAACATTCTCTACCTCTGTTTTTGATATGTGAGAGCTCCAAGAATTGTTAACGGGTTTCAACATCAAGACATTGACTGAGGGAGATGTAGGTTTGCCACTGATAATGATGCCACCTCTATGCCTAGAATCATGCCCAAACATAAAAGAGGGGCGGGGAAACAATTGCCTAGGATTGTTCCCAAGGCCAGTAACATAACAGAAAGAGTCGTAGGGGAGGCTAATAATTAGTTCCAACACCTATGGACATCAATATAAAAAATATCCATGGCCAATCTGCAAGAAACGATCCTTAAGAAAAGAAAAGACACCATGGAAGAGGACAATATCCTCGCTACAAAAGACTGGGTGTCGAACCCAAGTCAAACGAGGACCAAAGAGACCAAATATTTTTTCCTTGCAGAGGTATACTGGATGACTAAATCCATGGTGGCATAGGTCATAGCTCAACAACAACTGGAGAATAAGGCCACTCGTCATGCAATCCATGTCTTGGAAGCTAAATTTGAGCTCTTTTTCAAGGCTCAATATGGAATTCGCTTTCATGAAAGGATACCAGACACCTAGGCTTCTTAGAAAGCTTGGCGAGAGGATGAAGGCAATCAAAAAGGAACCCAAGAGCATCCAATCCAAGTGGATGATGACATGTCAAATACCAACAAGCGAGTCACGAGGTTCTTGGCAAGTGAGAGATGAAACCAAGCCAACCAAAAGCTAGTCTAGGTTTCAGATTCTACTCAGCGCCCTCCCTAATTCTGTATACAGTTGAAATGATATCTAGTAATTTTATCTTTTTGCTTTTATCTACTTCTCTTGGGGAAATTCTGCCCAAACCAAGGCACAACACTAAGATATTATAGATTAGAACTCAGTTTTGGTACTGTAGAACTTAGATATATAGTCAAAACAGACTTGAAAATCTCAGATAACTTATTAGTACATGGTAAGAGTCTAGTTTCCACTTTTTTGGCATACCTCTCAAACTCATGGATGTATTTTTATGTATGAACTCAATATAAATCTTTAGATTTTTTTTTGCTTAAAAATAAATAAATAAAATGACAATAAAAGTCACATGCACTAATAGTTAAAAATTTTAACTTTTTTTTTTTATAATAATAATAATAATAATTTAATTTTAAGGTGACAACCAAACCAACACCAAATTGATATATGAAAAAAATTAGAATAAAAATAAGATAATAAGACATAATCATATATATTAATTTTCATTTTCAA